>OY744528.1:22011504-22046504 GCA_963556195.1 Sepiola atlantica
ACTAGTTTTGTCTTCTAATCGATTAGTTTTGTCTTCTTTTCTTTTCGATAGAGAGAGAGAGAGTATTTCTTTCTCTCTCTCTCTCACACACTCCCCTCTCTCTCCCCCCCTTCTCTCTCCCTCTCTCTCTATTAAGGGTCTTATTTTTCTTATCTATTAGTTTTGTCTTCTAATCGATTAGTTTTGTCTTCTCTTTTCGATAGCAAGAGAGAGAGAAAATGAGAGAGAGAGGGGGAGTTTTGTTTTCTTTTTCTTATCGGTTAGTTTCGTTTCAATGATTTCAAGTAGTGAATAGGAATTCAACTGTGAAGCGACAGCGAGCGGGCGAAATCAGCTAGTTGCAAATAAATGAAAATTCAACCATCCTCTCCTCTATAATAAAGACCAATGTGTATTTATTTGTAAATCAATAAATATACTTCCATACCGTCACACAAAAATCAATGTATAAAACACGTTGCCCCCCCCCCACCAACCCCGTACAAAACCATTTCAAGTGGTGAGAGGAAGCGAGAAAGCAAACCGCAAGTCAGACATTCACCTCAGACTTACCTCGTCGCCTGAAATGAATTCAGATAGAAATTGTCTACTTTATAATAAAAAGTCAACGGTGAGTGTTTTCATTTTCTTTAGGTCATCAGAAATGATAATAGTAATGTATGTATGAAAAATTAAATTACTGACGTAATTCTATGATTTTGTCTGAATATTTTAGTGCAAACATTGGCGAAGCATAATTTTGTGTGTACACTAGTAATTAAAGAACTGACTGATCTCATCATTCTAAACTAGCTTCACCACCTTATCAAGTGTAAAAGCCACTTGAGGATAAAAGCTAATGAGACGGATAGGTTGGTAGTTGGATGATGAAAAAAAAAACTGTGAGAGGATTGAAAATAATGAATTGAATCAAATTTGATGACTTATGAAGACTGTTTATTGACATTATATTTTAAGATGACCATGTTGTAGCCCCCAGGGAAGCAATCTTGTGGCAACGTGTGCCCCACAGATGGGAAATTCTTGGAAAGAAACTCTGTTCAAGGAAATTCCGTTTTATGAACGGAACGTTCTTTGCTGTGGTGGTAGAAAGATGAGCTCTTGCTGTGAAAGCCATCATTACATGGTGCGGTCTACCTCCCCTTAGTAAGACAGTTGCCCAAATAGGGGAGAAGTTTGTTATACATGCAACAGATGTAGCTATATTTGGTGGAAGGGACATTTAAGGCATTTTTGCTTTGTATTCTTACTCTGCTTTCGCTAGAGAGGATTGACAACCTTCATGTGGTCCTTCCTGTGAGTACCCCAAATTCTAACTTCCTTATTCATGCGAGAGTTTGCCTTTTTTCATCTATGTCTGAGTTGTCTATTTTCGTTTGCTGTCAATTGAAAAGCTAACAAATATTTTACGTTTATAGTGACACACGTGTTCGGACATATCTTTTCCATACAGGTGGTCACCAATTTTGTGTGCTGTGTTATCATGTATGAAGACCACGAGCACCGGAATAAGAACATAAGGACAAAAGTGATGAAAAAGTTGGATTTACATACAAACACATTTATTTTCAGGTAAACAGTTTGTCGAAGACAAACGTAAAATGAGTTACGGAAACATGTAAGCGGGTACGTAATATTATATACAACGGGCGATAAATAAACATAAGTACTAAATAAAGGAACACATTGCGGTCCCAAATACAATGAGAAAGAACACATGTTGCTGGGGTTAGAGTTTTTTTATTAAAAAAGGGTTGCGTGAGCAATGAATAAGTAAATGTTAGTTACCTTGTGTTGTATGTTTTTGAGAGTCTATGCGACTGCTACCAGAAGAAGTAACTTAAACGCAAAACCTGCTGGGGTTGGGAAGGCATATACAACGGGAGATAAATAAACATAAGTACTAAATAAAAGAACACATTGCGGTCCCAAATACAATGAGAAAGAACACATGTTGCTGGGGTTAGAGTTTTTTTTTTTTAAAAGGGTTGTGTGAGCAATGAATAAGTAAATGTTAGTTACTTTGTGTTGTGTGTTTTTGAGAGTCTATGCGACTGCTACCAGAAGAAGTAACTTAAACGCAAAGCCTGCTGGGGTTGGGAAGGCATGCTCCTCATAGAAGTAGGACGAAACATCCGTCCGCTTTTAAGGACATTCCAGAAAGAGGCTAAGGTATTGTTTTAAATCTCGCACATGGGTGGAACTAGACAACAAACCTTTACGTTAGGAGAGTGCATTCTCTAACGTTGGCCAGAATAAATCCAAGAGATTTTTTTTATTTATTCAACATTAATGAATATTTAATAACTGCTATTGAAACAGTGGGATTTACATACAAACACATTTATTTTTAGATAAATAGTTTATCGAAGACAAGCGTAAAATAAGTAACGGAAAGAAGTAACGTGGTACACATTATAATACACAGAGGAAAGATATACAGGCATTAGTACTAAAAAAGGAATACATTAATGTCCCAAATACAATAAAAAAGAACACATGTTGCAAAATACATGTTACTTACTTTGTGTTGTGTGTGTTTTGTTTTTTTTGTTTTTTACTAAAGAGTCACCACTTATCAAGGCCCAAAGGTCACTCGAGGATAAGGGTGAATGGGTGTCAGGTGGACGGTGAGACAACACTGTGATGATGGGTAACGATGGTGGAAATTGGGCAGAATTTGATTATTTAAGAATTTGTTTTCATTGGACTTGAAAACGACTATGTTGGAGCCAGCTGGAAAGCAGCCCGCAGAATTGTGTTCTGCATATGGGTAGTCCTAGAAAATAAACTTTGCTTATGGAAGCTCCGTTTAGTTTTAGGTACACAGAGGGAGAAAGTGAAATTATTGATAGTGGTTGTAGCTAGACGGATGTGTCAATTCTTTTGGGATTGATTCCTCCTACTGCTACTTTCATTCTGAATGTTGTGAATCTATCATTAATCGACACATCCATTAATAGTTTCGACTTCTAACGTCTATTTCCTCTGAACCATTTGAAGTCACATGCAGGAAACCGAGTACGTTTTGGAGGCATCGATTTATACATAATTTTATTGTTCTTTTAGTAACATTCAAGTATCATTTGGGTCTAAATGTCCGGGATTATCTGAGACCATAAAATACCATTTCTTGCAGCACTCAATGTTTCGAAATAACATAGAACATTGTTCGACTTCTTTGTTTGGACTGTTTAAACAGTTTAGATCATTTAAATTTAATACAACTCTCTTCCTATAGTTCGAATTGTGTTTGATCTGTTTAAGGACTTATATTGAGATATTTTTCCCTATAATGTTTTGATGAGTTAATAAACTTGTAAACTATACAAATTTCATCTATTCCATCACTTCATTATCCGTATATATATCATCATCATCATCATCATCATCATCATCATCATCATCATCATCATCATCATCATCATCATCATCATCAACCAGTTTATTTGTTGAATCAGGCCACAATTAATCCTCTGATGAGGGTGGGGCCTGATTGTCTAGTCTCGAAATCTAAGTCTTCCTCTCCACTCCTGTCTTTGGCAAGGCTTGATGGAATCCATACCCATAGCCTTCCTATCACGTTTGACTACGTCCTCCCAAGTCAACTTGGGTCTGCCAATGGTGATGTTCTCTGCTGTCACATATATTTTTCCCTATAATGTTTTTCAAAAAAAATGTTCACTTTTGCATTTCAAAGATATTAATCTCTAATTCAATTCAATTGTCATTGGTCAGACCCTCTGACGATAAGAGCGTTATCTTTGAAAAGCCATGGTTTAAAGATCATTTTGTATCTGTATTCCTTCTTTGAACACTTAATGAATTCATAAACTTGTAAACTATGCAACTTTTATCTATTTCATCACTTCATTATCCGTAAACAGTTTTTCATGATAAACAACTGATGATCTCTTAAATAATGTTAAGACTAGTGTAAATTCTTGGAAGCAAACTAATATAGTAACTGCAAAAAGTAAATTGACTTATAAAAGAGTGATTTTCCACCGAACGACTTGAGACTAAAATGTTTTTGTTTTCTTTTTGTTTGTTTTTTTATATATAGTTTTAATGGTTGAGAAACTTCCGAGACTATATATATATATATATATATATATATATATATATATATATAGAGAGAGAGAGAGAGAGAGAGAGAGATAGAGAGAGACAGACAGACAGACAGACAGACAGACAGACAGACAGACAGACAGAGTAATTTTAATTAATTAATTAATTTATAAACACATTTATTGTATACAGATTTTTATAATTAATTTAAAAATTAATTTTGTGTGCACAAAAGTTATATATATATATATGTGTGTGTGTGTGTGTGTGTGTGTGTGTGCAATAGTTTCGTCGATATTAACGATAATTGATTAAAGTGATTTAATCAAAAAATGGCTAAATTACCAAAAGCTTTCTTAAAATATGATGTTCATTAATCGTTAAAGGGAGGTAATTCAAATACAAACTATTAGTTTTTAAAATTACAATAAATTGCTATTAAGGATATGTAATGTAATGTAAAAAGAATAATTCTAGTTAGATTAATAGCCGCCAGATGGCAGGTAGCATTTTGCTGTATATACATGTAGTTGAGATATAAAGAAAAGTTTATAGTATTTTTGTTTTTGTGTACTAATGTACTGGTCATCGCTTATCAAGGCCCAAAGGCCACTCGAGGATAAAGGTTAATGAGTTTGTTAAGTGGACAATAAGACAACACCGTGAGGATTGGTAACGATAGTTGGAACTGGACAGAATTTGATTATTTAAGAGGACGGCTCAACAAGAATTTGTTAACATTGAACTTGAAAACGACCATGCTGTAGTCAGCTGGGAAGCAGTCCCATGGTATTGTGTTCCACAGACGGGTAGTTCTTGGAAATAAACTTTGCTCATGGAAGTTCCGTTCAGTTTTAAGTAAGCAGAAGAAATAAAGAAAATTATTTACAGTGGTTGTAGCTAGGCGAGTTCTTGTTGTAAATGTTTTATGGGGAGAGACATAGGTGGGGGTTAAGTTGAGTACCTACTATGAAAATCACGATAGAGTAGAGAAAGACTAGCAACCTCTCTTCTGTGAGAAAGAGGCTGCAGGGTATAAAAGAGGACACCCCTCACTAGATTTCGAAGTCGGTTTTGCCCTCTGTCAAAGCAGGATAGGCACCTCCCCAGATATGGCAGCAGTACTCCATCTAAGGACGGATGTGGCTCTTATAAAGGTAGAGGATTGCGTCAGGAGTGAGGAGGTACTTTCTGGAGCAGTAGAATGATCCAACCATTTTCCCGGCCCCCTATTTCAAGAACATGTTCTATCTTCCAAAGAAAGAATCAATAGAGAGTGTCTGCAGCCCTGGCCCGTGAGCAAGAGAGTCGGACAATATCCATAGTCTGCCATCCATCGAGATAACCCATCGTGACGTATGTAAGTAGGTACAACCGTATTTATTTACATATGATTTATGAAGGATCAATCGTTGATGGCCGAGGCGGCAACCCTCAAACGGGAGAGTCGGGAGGGGGTCATTACGTGCAAGAGAAACCCTTCCCTTGAAGCACGACCTTGTACAGGGGAATAGGGGGGGGGGGGGTAGAGACAAATAAATACCAACGAATTTCTCAGACTAAATCTTTACAATAAATTTTCATAGATCGCCGCTCCGTTTCCCAACACACACACTACCTATTAGACACCATCCTGAAATGTCTTCGGTCTCTCTGTACAAGGGTTTGTCAGGACAACCTGACATGGGGATACTTCACCCTACAAGTAAACACTGACCAAATAGTCACACACTTTAAGGAATTAAACTTTTTTTTTTTAACTGCAAAGAATTTCCGACAATCATGTAGAGCAGACATTGGGAGAAACAAAATATACAACAAATTACCAAACGCATTAAAACTTAATTTTCTGTCGACCTGAAACTGTTTGTAAGTTCTGTTACTTCAAAATTTGTTTCGTTACTTTCACTTAGCCGAACACGAGTCAATTAAAGCTGGCGGTCGATTTTTAGGTGGTCGCTAATTTAAGACGTAAAACATATTTTTGAAAGACTTACGGTACCGCTAATCATTACATTTGGAGATAGTTGCTAGTCGGGTTAAGGTGAGCTTTTTTTTTTAATCTTTTAAACCTGAAATTAGCGACTACCTCTCCCAAAACATTGACAGCAATCTTGTTACCCGCAGATTACAACGTGGTTGTCTTCAAAGCCAATGTCCACAGATTTCTATTTAGAAACATTCCCACAAATATTCAGACTTAATTCTGACGATCATTCCATCTCATTAACCCTTATCATCGAATTTTAAATTAAAAATTGAAAAAAATAAAACTAACAAAAAAATTTAAATTACAAATTTTAAAAAAAAATTAAAAATTTAATTATAATAATTTATTTTAAATTAAATTAAAAAATCAAAAAATTAAAAAACATTAAAAATTAAAAATAACAAAAAAAATTTAGATTACAATTTTTTTTTAATTAAAAATTTAATAATAATAATTTTTTTAAATTAAATTAAAAATCAAAAATTCTTAAAAAATTAAAAATTAAAAATAACAAAAACAATTTTTAATTACAATTTTTTTTAAAAAGTTAAAAATTTTATAATAATAATTTTTTTAAATTAAATAAAAAAATTAAAAAATTAAAAATAAATTAAAAATTAAATATAGCAAAAAAAAAATTAAATTGCAAATTTTTAAAAAAATTATAAATTTAAAAAATAATTTAAAAAATTTTTTGAATTAAAATAAAAAAAAATTAAAAAATTAAAAATAATTAGAAAAAAGTAACCACTGGACATATTTTTTATGAAATTTGGAACCGATATTTCCATGATGTAATATGTTATGTATAAGTATATCACATTTTGATCAAATGGGGTACAATTATATTGTAGGGATCTCCATTCGCATCAGACAACTTGGTTTTATTTCATACTAGCTGGCTTTGCCGGCTCGCTATCGCTTCGCAAAGTTCGCTACTTGAAATACTTGAAATATTAATTAAAAAATAATAAACATTTCATTCATGAAAAAATCTTTGTAATTAATTCATATAGATAGATAAACATTAACATTTTAGTAAGGGTCAACTATTTGTCTTTTCTAGTTTAAATGACTCGCTTCCGCTCCGGTTATGTACTTAGTTCTTGTCCAGAATCAAAATAGCTGAACACATTGTTTTATTCAATCATTATTTAGGGTAACGTAAATTGGTTTAATCTTCTCTTAAATATTTTTTTTTACGCAAATAGGCCCCAAATGAGTAAGCAAAAGTGCATTAAAGTTTTTAAAAAATGAAAAAACAACAAATATTAAACAAATAACTGTTACCAAACGCAAGAAAAGTAACTTACTACCTGCATATTTTTTGTGTGTTTTAAAACGTTTTTATGTCAATATAAGATTTCGTTCAAATCATCTATCGTTAAAGTACTTATCCACAATGGCTACCGACAGTTTCCAGAAATCACCAGACATGGAAAACTAATTTTCTTTGCGTTTCGGAACAGTTATTTGTTGTATATGTGTTTGTTGTTGTTTTTTTTTCTTTTTTTTTTGCTCATTCCAAAATACGAAAAACCCATCAATCATACTTCGATGATTTCAGCCACAACCGATGCCGCCATGATGGATTATCACGCTAACGAAATACGATTTGAACGAAATATTTATTGAAATAAAAACGCGTTCAAACACTTTAAAAACACAAAACATTATGCAGACAGGTAGAAAAGTAAGTGTTCGGATCGAGAGTCGTGTTCCCCCGATTATAAACGTGTTCAGTTGAATCAAACAATGTTGCATGCAAAGGCAGAGTAATAATTAACAAACAAAAATGAAGTAGTTCAAATAAGGTTTATTGAACGTGTGTGTACGTGGAATGGTGAAGTGTGTGATGTATGCATGTGTGTCGATGGAAAAACAGTTCTTGAAAAGGTATAAGAAGAAATGAATCCGGCGTAGGAAAAGTCTTTGAAAGGAGTACACAAAGAAAACGAGTTGAGAACTCTTACCGTTGTTTGCCCACGTGTTGACGGAAGAAAAGTGTGTTGGTAGTTGTTTGGCTGAGACCAGTTCAAGGGAAAAGCGTGAGACGAAACGCTAGTGTATTAGCGTCGTTCTGTCGACCAGAGAAGAGTGAAACGGAACGCTAGTGTCAGCGTCTGTCTGCCGAGGCAGGTCGGTGAGGAAGAGAGAGAATTTTTGTTTTGCAGCGGGTTTTATAGTCCGAAGGGCAGATAACTCTGGTGTCGCTTTACAGTGCCACCTGTCGGTGAAAAAGCGACACCTACCGGCAAACCGGTGTAGTTATGTTTTGAAAGGAGGAGGTAACTGCTACAAGGACTCCCCCCCAGATTGAAAAATATTGAAAATATTATTCAATATGTTCAGTTGTAGATGAGAAGCATTCTTTGTGGGTATGTCTGTTTTGCTGTTGAAGATTAGAAAAAGTAGTGTGCACGCTACTTATTTCTGTTTCTGCATCTGTATTGAATGATTGATCGCAAGTGCGTCTGTGGAATTGAGTGTTTGTAACGCATGTGGATCTGCGTGTTGTTTGGGTCTGCATCAAGTTCGAGTGCAAGTGAGTTTGCGGTCGAAAAATGTTGAGTGCAAGTGAATTTGCACTTGTTGGTGGCGTTGTTCATGTTGATTAGTCTGTGTGATGAGGAGCTGATGAACGAACGTTGAATTGTCAGTGTTGTTTGGTGCTTGGGTCTGCGCTGTTGTTGATGAGTGAGCACAAGTGGGTCTGTGCGGTGTTGATGAGCGAGCACAAGTGAATCTGTGCAGTGTTGATGAGTGAGCACAAGTGAGTCTGTGCAATTGTTGATGAATGAGCACAAGTGAGTCTGTGCAATTGTTGATGAATGAGCACAAGTGAGTCTGTGCAATTGTTGATGTTGTTCATGTTAATTAGTCCGTGTTGTGGAACTTATGAACAAACATGTAGTTGTTGAGATTGGTGGTACACTATGGTCAAAATCAGATGCACAAATGTCTGCAAGTGAGTTAGCAGGTCCAGGTACAAGTGGGTCTGTACTGGTGTTGGTGCGCGTCGTTCGAGTTGATGTGTCCCCAGTTGATCAACGAACGTCCAGTTGTTGAGTATTTAGTCGTGCTTGTGCAGTTGTACTCATTTTGAACTGGTGTGATTTCTTCCATAGTGTCGTCAGTGATGTCCGGAAATGTTTGATGAATGTCCGGGAAGAGTTGGTTGTTCAAGTTGATGTGTCCTCCTGTTTATCAATGAACGTCCAGTTGTTGAAGAGGGTTGGTAGCCCTTGAAGGGTGATGTTGGTGCTTGCTGAGCCTGACTTTTTACAACCAGTATTAAGTCTTGAGGCTTGGTGATGTTGTTCGTGTTTGACATCGTGTTGTCTGTTTTGTAGTTTTCTTTTCTTTTATGTATATATTTCCAACACGAGGGTAGAAAGGAAAAAGAAAAAAAAATGGAGTCGTAATTTTTTTCACACGAGGAATGACGTTTTTTGTTTTCGTTTTAGTTTGTTTGAATGTTAGTTTCCACGTAGAGAAAGAATGGTGGCTTCTCTTTCCTTTGTTGTTGAAAAGAAAGAAAAAAAACATTTTTCGTATTTTCTTTTTTGTTTGAATTTCCGAGAGATAAAAATGGCGTTTTTTTTTTTTGAATTTTTTAATCAACACGTGGTCCGGAAAAAGGATGGCGGCAATTTAAAAAATTTTTTTTTACCAACATGTGGTCACGAAAAAGATGGGCAGCGTGAGCGTTTGTTTTCTTTTTATCTCCACGTGTTCAAAACAAAGGAAGTGGCGTCTTGTAAGGTCCTTTTGTTCGTTGAAAAAGAAAAAAAAGGATTGGCAAAAGTTTGTCTTTTTCTCTGTATATAATTTTCCGACACGTGGGTGGTGAAAGAGAGAAGAAAAAAAATGAAATTGTAATTTGTTTTATATTCGGAGAGAGTCGAGAAATGTTTTTGTTTTTCTTTGTTTGTTTATTTCCACGTGGCCAGGAAAAAAAATAATGTCGGTTTCTTTTCTTTTGTTTGTATATTTCTACTACGTGGGTAGAAAAAAAAAGGAAAAAGATGGGTGTGTAATTCGTTTCACGACGAAAGAAAAAACGAGAAATGATATATTTTCTTTTTGTTTGTTCTAGTACGAAATTAATTACTCCGTCAGATACAACAAAGCTTGCACGTCGGGTCACCAATGTTCGGGACCGAGGGTCGTGTTCCCCCGATTATAAACGTGTTCAGTTGAATCAAACAATGTTGCATGCAAAGACGGAGTAATAATTAATAAACAAAATGAGGTAGTTCAAATAAGGTTTATTGAACGTGTGTGTACGTGGAATGGTGAAGTGTGTGATGTATGCATGTGTGTCGATGGAAAAACAGTTCTTGAAAAGGTATAAGAAGAAATGAATCCGGCGTAGGAAAAGTCTTTGAAAAGCCGTACACAAAGAAAACGAGTTGAGAACTCTTACCGTTGTTTGCCCACGTGTGTTGGTAGTTGTTATGCTGGTTGAGAAGAAAAGCGTGAGACGAAACGCTAGTGTATTAGCGTCGTTCTGTCGATCAGAGAAGAGTGAAACGGAACGCTAGTGTCAGCGTCTGTCTGTCGAGGCCAAAAGGCGAGTGAAACGGAGTGCTGGTGCCAGCGTTGTTCTCCGATGCTGGTCTGTAAAGGAGAGAGAGATTTTCCGTTTGGCTCCGGGTTTTATAGTCCGAAGGGCAGATAACTCTGGTGTCGCTTTACAGTGCCACCTGTCGGTGAAAAAGCGACACCTACCGGCAAACCGGTGTAGTTATGTTTTGAAAGGAGGAGGTAACTGCTACATAAGTTTTCTTGCTTTTTTTGGTAACAATATTTTCATCACCTTTTTCGTTGTTAACAATAATGCACTTTTGCCTACATTTTTTGAAACGGGACAGGGGACTGTCCGCAATATTAAAATAGTATATATATATATATATATATATATATATATATATATATATATATATATATATATATATATATATATATATATATATATATATATATACCTGCATGATTCTGTTTTTTATAAGGGTTTTATTTTTTATATGTGAAGAAATTTATCATTTTAGCCGAGAAACAATATATATATATATATATATATATATATATATATATATATATATATATATATATATATATATGTATGTGTGTGTATGTGTGTGTGTGTATGTGTGTGTGTGTTTCGCGTTTTTATTTTAAGCTCATCAGTATGGAATTACGTAACCGCATCGCCGTTCGAACGATTCGAATTCAGGTCCATGTATTATGAACCCCAGTTTCGTAACCATTAGGAAATGTGGCGATTACACTTTGAAAGGCGAGATAAATGCGTCTTGTATCTTTTTTTTATGTGAACACAAGTAATGTGATTTTAAAGAGGTTTCTATCTCCCAAAGAGAAAGAGAACCATGCAACGTGGCTAATTTATGAATCATCAATTTATTATCTCTTGAGAATGTTAAGCTTAAGAGGAGCTTAATATATATATATATATATATATATATATATATATATATATATATATATATATATATATATATATATATATATATATATATATATATAAGTATACATTTTTATTTATACAAACATTATTGCTTACATATGTGCATACATGTTTCGGTTGCACTTTTCCAAGAAAGTCAACCTCATCAGACCAAGAATTTTTCAGGAATGGATGGATTTGAAGAATTTTCTATCCTAAATAACTCTTTTGGGGATCTAGCATTTTCTATTTCTTATGAATTAGTATCGGATTACCTATTTCACTAGTTGACCTTTTTTGCCGGTGGTTGTCTCTTTTTTTTATTACCCTTTATGGCGTCTCCATTGCCTTTTCCTGTTCTCATTTTATTGCTCTCTGCTTTCTGGCCTGCCCAGCTTTACAGACTCACTCAAGTATAAATATCTTATCTATATATCAAGAATCACACATATATAAACAAACTCTAATACATACCCAAACACACCTAAATAAACAAACAGATAAATAAACGGACATTGATATACATACACATCTAAACATGGACACATACACAGATCCACTATCAATCAAGCATATATTCAGAATACATACGTGCTTATAAATATATTCTAGATGTATATTCAATAAAAAATAAAGAAATAAGAATATTCTAGATATATATTCGATACATACATCCATACGTCTATACAGGCTCAACATATACAGCTATATGCACCTATACACGTATGTCTATACACACACACACATATATATATATACATATACATACAGATACATGTATACACACGCACACACACATATACATGCACATACATACAGACACACATATACACATACATACATATACATATATATATATATATATATACACATACACAAACCGTACATGAGCATATTCGTAACGTAGATATACACGCATACACACACCCATACACTTTTAGTATAAATAGTTCCTAAAAATAGTTCCTAAAAATACGTACATATATGCACATATATACATACACACACGCTGACATATATATATATACCAATATATACATACACGTGTATATATATATATATACACATACACAAACACACATACACACATACACATACATACGTACACACGCATACACACACATATATACAGGCGCCGACAGTTCACACCTATACATATATACGAATACAAATCCATACATGTACATCTATACTAATGTAAAGTACACACAAATTAATATATATAAGCACATAACTAGAATATACAAAAAGAACAAGACTATGCAAATATACCGACAAATGTATACGTGTATATTCGTAGTCAGATATACATACCACACACACACCACGTATACTTACATAAACATACACACGCACAAGTGCACATACATGCAAATACATACACACATACACACATACACATACGCACAAACATATATATTCTTCTTATTTCCTATTCTATAGTTCTGTTTTGTATAAGATGACTCATCACTGTTTCTTTGTTGTTCTCTTAGCCAATCGTTGGGCTTCTCACAAACAATGGTTCGGTTGATTTTACTTCTTATTTCCTATTCTATACTTCTGTTTTGAATAAGATGACTCATCACTGTTTCTTTGTTGTTCTCTTAGCCAATCGTTGGGCTTCTCACAGACAAAGGTTCGGTTGATTTTATTTTCTATTCTATTTTCTATGACGTGGTCTATCCTTGTTTCTTTGTTGTCTCAATATAATGGGTGACCTTATTTTAACACGTGCTTTCTTGTATTTCTATTTTAGGTTTTAGTTTTTAAGTGTTTAGGTTTTTAGGTTTTAGTTTAGTTTAGATTATTTATTTATTATGTATTGTTAACCTAAGGTAAAATTTATTCTAGGCAAGCAGTTGGTTGCCATTTCACTTCTACAGTGTAGTAGGTGTTGGGGGTCTTTAAAGTGAAGGATTTAAAATTTCTCATTCAGACAGAATCTACACGGGTCGTCTAAATTTCTACATGTATATGCCTGTCGTATTATTTTCCATTCAATTATTGGTGAGTGTCCGTTTTCTTTGAGCTCCCAATTATGATTTGCTAGTGCTGTTTGAATTCGGCGTTCTTTGTTTTTAAGTAAATACTGTAAATTGATACATCAAAAATATATTTCCTGTAACATTTTATGTGTATACATGAAACAATATATATACATGAAGCAATATATATACATGAAACAACATATATATATATATATATATATATATATATATATATATATATATATATATATATATATATATATATATATAGTACGTCAGGATATGTTTAAATAAAAATCAATAAAGCGTTCGCTCGTAAAAAGTGAGAGCTAAAATCTATAAATAATGGAGTTTATGTATCTGTCTGTCTGTCTGTCTGTCTGTCTGTCTGTCTGTCTGTCTGTCTGTCTGAAGCCGAAACTCCATCAGAGTAGTATGTCTCAATCAAGAAGAAAAAAAAAAGAAAAAAAAAGAAATATTCTTCGGAAGATGGTATATATTACCGAAAGTACTCAAGTTTATAAATAAAAATGTTTTTTAAAGTAGATAAATAATTTATTTTTAAAAACAAATAATTTGCGTTGTGCAAGGTTTTCTAAATATTTTATTAAAAAAATATTCTCTTTATTATTGCTTTCTTCCGATTCGAAAAATACTGTTCGCTGTATTTAGTTTTTTAAATTGTTGATTTTGACAATTTTATTGAATCAAATTGTTTAATTAAAATAAAAATTAATTTAAAAATTACTACTTAAAAAACACACACACATTGCAATGAATTTAATTTAGGTAAACTTCTTCTCGAGAGCATTTAACTAACTAATCGTGTTCGCTGTCAAGAGCGTTAACCCCTCGGCCATAGGGAATTAGCTAATAATTAAGGAGGAACGTAACTTTGTAAATAGCGAGTCGGCGGCTAATTTACACGAGCTGTTGAAAGTGATCAACAAACTGTGTTTGGATCTTGCATATATATATATAGAGAGAGAGGGAGAGAGATAGAGAGAGAGAGAGAGATAGATAGATAGATAGATAGATAGATAACAACATAAATTTCACTCTCATCATGCCACAGAATCAACCTAAGCAAGCGTCATAACCATTAGGCTACGAGACATTACCACATTCAAGAAGGGAATTTAAGTTCTATTTATGCGAAGAGCGGTATATCTAGAAAGACTGACTAAAGATTCTACGAACGTTGTTGGACGATGCCTTATAGCTACGTGTCAGTCTATTTTTAACTTTCTGAAAGGGGCTTATAACAATATTAATTTTAAGTAAATAATATTAAATTATTTTTACCTACATACGCAAGCGTTTCAGGCTTTGTAGGGATGATAATCTCAGACGGTCGCACGGTTCGAATCAACCAAGCAGTCATTTATATATATATATATATATATATATAAACACAAGTATATGTAAACACAAGTAATGTGATTCTAAAGAGAGGTCTTACGGCTCTAATCAGCACAGGTAAACAACAATCTAAGACGGTCATAGGGCGCGAACCCGGTTCACAGAGTCACCTCGAATCTGTAAGCGTTCACTTAGTCCTTGAGGCCACGAGAGATTGCTATGTGATTATAGAGAAATTAAGTGATATTCACACTGAAAGCAGCGAGTATGAATATCTAGACATACGATAGAACTCAACAACAGAGTCGGAGTATTGCACTGGGGCTTCAAGTGAATGCCTATTTTTAATTACTCCGATAGTGCTCTACTTTCAATTTTACTTGAAAGAGGCTTCTTTAATATTAAATTAAATATATATATTTTTATATTTTACCTATATATATATATATATATATATATATATATATATATATATATATATATATATATATAAGTGTTTTAAGGTTCATATTTTTTTTTAAAGCATCTATTGTTAAATTTAAGAAGGAAAAGGTAAAATAAATACCCTTTGAAGCATTAAGATGCGATATCAATTTTTTTTATAAAAAAGAAAAATAATAAATCGAAAAAAAAATACAAATCCGATGACATCAGGATATATTACACACCGAGGATGCCAGGTTTTGGCGAAATATCTGTATCACTTTAAACTAACAAAAAAAAATATGCTAGTTTATAATAAAAAAAGAAAAAAAATCGGTTTCGATTTATTATTTTTCTTTTTTATAAAAAAAATTGATATCGCATCTTAATGCTTCAAAAGGTATTTATTTTACCTATTCCTTCTTATATATATATATATATATATATATATATATATATATATATATATATATATATTAGAGATAGATAGATTGATAGATAGATAGATAAATAATGTATACCTATATTGTATAACATTTTCTGTTAGCTTCAATAAGAAATGCTTTTTTCCTGACCATTTTTTTTTTCTTAGTGGGGGGTTAAAAAACGTGTTGTTGGCAAAATGCGAAATGTAAGCTAAAGGAATGTAAAACATGCGGGGGTTGGGGAGCGGA
Source organism: Sepiola atlantica (assembly GCA_963556195.1). NCBI lineage: Eukaryota > Metazoa > Mollusca > Cephalopoda > Sepiida > Sepiolidae > Sepiola > Sepiola atlantica. Next base: position 22,027,483 of record OY744528.1, read on the forward strand.
AGGGCAAAGGTGCGGGGGAGGGGGATAAAAAGCCATTCTTGTTAGTTTGTTCCGAAACCCTGACAGTTGTCAAAACTAAGATAAGTTGATGATGACTTCTTTATCACCACAATGGATAAAGAGAATCTGTTTTCGTTTGGTGAAATAAGAGATCCTTCTAGACTGAGGCAATTTTTATTTTTGTCCCAATCCTGTGTAGCTGGGTTCCCCCTACATTAAAACCGACCTTGTGTCTAACTCTGCCCTCGCGGGGAAGCGAATAAATGGGCACATTGAAAATGTCAGATTCGTGTCGTTGTTGTGAGAGATTCTATCTGAATCTCACCACATCCTTTAGAGCAGGGGCAGGCAACCTTTTCAGAGTGAGGGCCAGATAAAACTTTTGGAAGGAGATCGCAGACCGGAGTGAAAAACGAAATCTTAGAATTACTATATTTAGTTTACAAGAATAACTTGTACAAAAATTGCATTGAACACTCTACAAATCTGATATTTTCGTAAGAGACTTCTGTATGTGAGGTTATAAAAGGCGCCGACGAAGAGTCGAATCATAAAAAATAATGACTGGGGAAGTAGCAAGTTGATCCAGCATTCGTTTTGACACACCTCGCATAGGTTCTATGTTTCATGCCCTTTCCTCGTCTCTCGTTTCCTCTTTGCCTCTCTCTTTATCTTTTTCTATTTTTATCTCAGGCCAAGGATTTGAAATTAATAGTTAAAGAAAAATGAAATATACATGCATCATCGCTCGCTGATATTTATACATTTTTATCCCACTGTAAATCTTAATTGAAACCTACTTTTACGTCTATGTCACAAAATGATATGAGTTTTACTGTGAGGTCCGCGGGCCGGATTGCAATAATAAATCATAGCAGGGTGGCGGGTCGGACGCTAAGCCTTCGCGGGCCGAACGCGGGCCGGGGGTCGCCCGCCCCTGCTTTATAGGGTTCCAGTGTTTTTGGTCGATCTTTGGGAAGAACCAGTCTTAGAGAAACATTTTAAAGAAATCAGTTTTAGGTAATACCCAAATGTGAGAGAGCGAGAAAAATGTTATATGATAAAAACAAACGAAATAATGAGTTCAAAAGCATACGTTCACAAACAGACCTTTTATATCTGTTTAAAATTGAAGTTTACGTAGATAGGCAGAACAAGGGGAGGGGGTTCATTAGCTGAGATATCGAGGAAGTCTGAGTTGATAATTTAAGGGTCGCGAATTACCCACGGGTTTTAAAAATCGTAATCAAAACTTTCTAACTCAATTACATAAATTACATTTGATTGAAAGTTATTAATAAGAGTCAATGTTCATTTGTTTTTATTGTAGAAAGTTCAATGAGAAATGTTATGAGTTTTTATTTACTCCTCCTCAGGAGTTAGGCACAAGGCCAGTTTTATCTTACTCCCACAAGTAAGATGTGACCCAAGATCGGGTCGAGAAAGTGGGGTTTGAAAAGCCAGCGCTCGAGAGGTGAGCACTCTAGCCATTTAAAAATTGCCTGGGCAGTCCCGTCGGCATTCCCCGGTAGGCGCGCCTCAGACAGTAAGCAATAAACTTACTCCTCCCCAAAGAGGGGAGGCAAAGCCTGGGAGGGTGGACCTCCTAGAACTGCACAGGACAGGCGTGCAGTATCCATCGGAACAGATACTACACTTGAGTATTGAAATGAAAAAGTTTATACATTTGTTTGCAATCAGCAGACGACAGTGATAGAGTTAATGCGCTGTGTATGTGTGTGCGTTGGTGTCATAGTGCGTATGCTTATAAATGTGTGTGTGCGTGAGGGGAGAAAATGCATTATTAGCTTTCCCAAACCCCGACAGAGGGGTGAGGGAAGCTGGCAAAAGGTCGATGTTGGCTTTGTCTTGGATTTCGGATCAACATACATGTTGAAGGTAAAATCTGGCTTTTTATATACTCTGGGTTGATTAAAACAGCAAATTTGATAAATTCAGAGAAATGCATCTGATTGGCTTAAAATGTTTTTATTTGTTTTTATTAATTCAGGCGAGTGCATGCGTCGAGCCGTATGCGCAGAAACGAGTTTAAGCATTTTTATTTTGGGCACCAATGGGTAAACTTGGTCGCTACAGTTCCTCCTCTTTTCTGATGAGAGTGTAGTGGGAAGATTGATTTAGTACCAGTCGTCTGGGGCACCGTCATTCGTTAGGGAGTGCCGACGGGACTATACACGTTATTCTTGTTTCCAGTCCAGAGTGCCAACTTTTGGGCAGCTTGATTTTCAACATGAATAAAAACGCTCTCGTGTTTAATTGTGTCCTCGTGGGGAGTCACGTAAATAGGACACACACATTCACTCATAGATCATAGACATACTTACTCGTAGATACACTCACTCATTCACAGATAGACGCACTCACTCACTCTTAGATCATGTTAGAAAATTTATTTTTTAATAATTTGTAAATTTCTTCTTCTATATACGTTTTTTTTATTTGTACGTTCGTATTCTTCGTGTTTTATTTTTATGGTTAATCACGCCTGTTTTCGTATTTTTATATTTTTTTATACGAAACTACATGCAGGGGAGATATCCCAGAAGCCAGCTCTGTTTTTGATCTTTTTTTTCTTACCCGCCATGTTGGTAAAAGAACGCTTTTGGGGAGCTCTTGCTGCGCTAAAATTATTCGCACATGGGTTCTTGGGACACTTTAATTTCTTCTTCCAGTAGTACAGCAGAATGCTCCACGCGGAAAACTAATTTTCAACAGGTTGACAAACGAATTAAAAATGTTGTGGACCTTCTTAATCTTAATGTAGATATATTTAGTTCTTATTTCAGTGCTTCTCGAGATCAGGACCCGAGCTAAAATCGACTTGGCGTCATTAGGGTTAGGTTCAGGGTAGTGGTTAGGGCCAGAGTTAGCTCGAGTCTTAATTTGACGAAGTGCCCTTATTTCAACACCGGAATGTTGAATAGTAATTTCAATATTGGTTAAATTTGGACTGGAACTCGTACGAGGAAAGAAACCCCTTCGTTCAACACATCAACACACATGCTTCCAGATAAAAGAAAGAAGAGAACTTTGGCTTTAAATTTGAAGACTTTAAACTGACCAGTAGATATTTTGTCTTTCGAACTACCTTCGAGCGGAGCCCCCGTAAATCGATCAGAAGAGACAGTAGGGAACTTACGTTTCCTACAACAACTGTTTAGGGTTAGGGATAGGGTTAAAAAGACAACTGCATATGCCACCTTACAAGCAACAGTTAGTCCTAACAGGTGCATGACACTGTACCCAAGACTTCTGGAACACCCTGTATTTTATAGTAGTACGTATACAGTTCTAACATTAATTTCAACCTAGTCGCAAGGAATGCTATTATCTATTAAACTAGTATATGTTAATACGGGGTAACTAACATTAACAACGTGCCTCTATCTCGTAACAGAACAAACGTTGCTAAGAATATTATAGACCACCCATTCCGTTTTGGAATGTCAGAGAGAAAATAATACCAGACAAATTGAATAATTGTAGTCATCTACAATTTAATCTGTGGGATGTGTTAGATTATGTAGGAAAAGGAAATTTCCACTATAAATTAGATTGCTTAAGAATAGGAAATTTTCACTAGAAATTAAGTTAACGCGTTTAAAGGAAGTGACATCACAGGAAGTCTCGGGTAAGACGTCGAAAATAATGGCTAGTCTAATCTACCGCTCTTTGGTGTTGAACAGTCAGCGGAAAAGACGTGTTTTCGAGATATTATTACACACATACTGTCAACACGTATATAAAGAGACGTCGTCGTATTATGTAGACTACGACATCACTAACACAACAATTTGTTGGGATCGAAAGGATTTCGGACGGTAATGTACTCAACTTTATATACATAGTAGAAGAATACCCATCCCGTTACAGTTAAAATTATCTCCCCGAACAGAATAGTTTTGCACCACTTTTATGTCCCCATTACGAAGATTAAAATCCAGATATAATGATACTAAACTTTATGTCTAGAATTCTTATTCCAATTTTGATTAAAATTCGTTAAATGATTTTGATTCTAGAAAATGTCTAAAATTTAAGGTTTAAGCTTAAGGGGTCTTAAGAAGAAATTGAAATTCAGGATATCTTGCTTAATTGGTGTCTCGTGGTTATAGATAAAATTTAATGCAAATCTGAAATATTTGATGGGAGATTGTGCCTATACTATCCCCTAAATGCCTTTAAAATACTCGAAAGATACTGCAATTTGGGGAATATTTATCAATTGATGTCTAATACCCATTGTTAAAATTTAACAAAAATCGGAAGTATCTGAATTTTCACGAACAGCATTCGATCCTCTTTTGGGCCTCTTTGCATAAAACTAAATTATATAGCCTGTATTTGGACTCATTACGCCCAGCAGTTGTGTTCCAAAATTCATAATGACTGTTTTTTTTTTTTAGTTCAGGAGTGATTTCTGTACATGCAAACATACCTAACTTTATGTATATATATATATATATATATATATATATATATATATGAATAGATGAAAGGATACAATAATCCGACGGTAAGAAATTAAAATGGAATAAGCGGAAGACCTAAAAAGCTCAACGTTTCGCCCAAGCGTTATATGGGCTTTGTCAAGAGCGAACGAAAAAATGCAAAAAAAAACAAAAATTACTAATTTTTTTTTTTTTTTTTGCTATGTATTTATCTTTGACTCTATACATATTTACATATCTTCCCTCTCTACATGAACCCTACCACTATATATATTTCTCATAATTTCTCATAATTTATAGACTTTCTCGTCTTTTGTCATTTTTTGCATTTTTTCGTTCGCTCTTGACAAAACCCATATAACATTTGGGCGAAACGTTGAGCTTTTTAGGTCTTCGGCTTATTCCATTTTAATTTCATATATATATATATATATATATATATATATATATATATATATATATATAGCATAATATAAAATGAAATAATAAAATAAGGTGCGAATCAAATTTTATTAGAATTCAAAATTTCCCGACTAGATAATTTTTTCGTTTTTGGACTGTCACTCACTACTTGGATCAATTTTTAATCAACCTCTTGGATGTCTTTCCTGAATATCTTTTAAATTGTATGACTTGGATGGATTGTATAGCTTTAACAAAAAAGTATGTTTTGGGCCGAAATATTTGATGTGTTATACACTTTTATGTATTTTTATATATATTTTATATATTTTCAAAGTGTAATTTTATCATCTGCAGTGACGTCACTACGGTAATGGTCCTCAAAGAATTATCTTTGAAAACTCATGAGTTAAGGACTTTAAGATACTTTGCCGTAATTTTGAATTCTAATAAAATTTGATTTGCACCTTATTTTATTATTTCATTTTATATTATGATATTAATGCTCTATCCAGTATATTGAACTTCAGTTTTTATCCGGATGTTCACTAATTAAAAGATATTAGTTGCCTCTTATATCTTTTGTTGGATTAACTTTATATATATATATATATATATATATATAATTTTTTTTGTATAAATAGACACATAATATATATAGAGTTACTAAATAATGATGCATTTAGCTATTAAATGTCTAGTACAATGTTAAGACACTAAGGGAGGATTTTTTGAACAACTTATGAAAGAAACCTTATTTAAGATTTAGTTTGGTGATCCTTGATTTTTTATGTACTAACTTGTCACCGCTTAAAAAGACTCAGAGGCCACTCAAGAATAAGAGTTAATGAGTTTGTTAAGTGGACAGTGAGACAATAACGTTACGATTAGTAACATGGTTGAGACTTGCCAGAATTTGATTATTGAAGAGAACGGCTCAACAAGAATTTGTTAACATTGGACTTGAAAACGACCATGTTGTAGTCAGCTGGGAAGCAGACCCGTGGTACTGCGTTCTACAGACGGACAGTTCCTGGAAAGAAACTTTGCTCATGGAAGTTCCGTTTAGTTTTAGGTACACAGAGGAAGAAAGAAAAATGTATTTACAGTGGTTGTAGCTAGACGAGTTCTTGTTGTGAATGTTTTACAGGGATCATATGCTTCGTAAAAAGTTATTGGTTCGTAAAGTGTCGTCTCTTTTGGCCAGCCGGCCTCATAAATATTGCTTGAGGAAGTCTGATCAGAACATGACAAACTATACACTCGTATGGAGAAGGTTTCTGACTGACTTCCCGTTTGGTGCTTTTTTTTCTCCGAAATCTACCAAAAGGCGGTTTTCGAGTAACACAAAATTAGTTTTATGTAAAAATGCGTAACGAAATAATAATATAATATAATATAATATAATATAATAATAATATAATATAATATAATATAATATAATATAATATAATATAATATAATATAATTTAATATAATATAATATAATATAATATAATATAATATAATATAATATAATTTAATATAATAATAATATAATATAATTTAATATAATATAATATAATATAATAATAATATAATAATAATATAATATAATATAATATAATATAATATAATAAAGAAATCAGTTATCGTATATTACATATAAGCACATGTTATAATGAAATCGCATATATGGCCGCCAAAGGAAATAATAAAAAGTATTAAGTTTATTAATAATGTATTCAACAGGAAATTAGTTTTGCTAAAGAATGAAACAATGTTATATGATACAAAATGGTGTACAATCAATTAATTTTATGCTGGGACTTTAGTCACATAAATTCAGAAATGTAACTGTCGCCTGTGACACAAACTTTGGTGTGTGTCACAGACGTTTATGTGCATTCTCTTTTAAAGGCACCAGGTGATGGGGTTCGGGTTAGGGTTAAGATTAAACTAATATTTGTGCTCTCTCTCTCTTTCTCTCTCTCTCTCTCTCTCTCTTTCTCTCTCTCTCTCTCTCTCTCGCTCTAACTAGCTCTCTCTCTCGATCGCTTTCTCTCTCTCCCTCTTTCTCTCTATCTCTTTAGCTCTCTCACTCTTCCCCTCTCTTTCTCTCTCTCTCTCTCACTCTTCCTCTCTCTCTCTCTCTAGCTCTCTCTCTATCTCTCTCTCGCTCGCTTTCTCTCTCCCTCTTTCTCTCTATCTCTTTAGCTCTCACTCTTCCCCTCTCTTTCTCTCTCTCTCTCACTCTTCCTCTCTCTCTCTCTCTCTCTCCCTCTTTCTCTCTTTAGCTGTCTCACTCTTTCCGTCTCTTTCTCTCGCTCTCTCTATCTCTCTCTCTCTCTCGCTCGCTTTCTCTCTCTCTCTCTCTCTTCCTCTTTCTCTCTATCTCTTTAGCTCTCTCACTCCCCCCCCTCTCTCTCTCTCTTTTGATGTAATTTAGCAGTTGTCAATAAAATGTGTCTTTTGGCTAACAAGGAATTTAAGACAAAATGGAGAGAAAAAAAAACAAAGGCACAAAAAAGGAGCAAATAATAAAATAGATCCCTGCAATTAATTCAAACCGGTTTTTATTGGAATATAAAAAGTGATCGAGGCTGCTTTTGTTTCTCAAAAGTTCATTAACAATAAAACATAAAAGGTTCAATAAAACAACATAGACTCCATTTGAGCCATAAAAAAATATTTTAAAAATAGGTCTCTGCGTAAGAGATAATCTTATATAAATAGAGATTTCGTCCGTCACAATTTTTTTAAACGTAATAAAGACATTGCGGAATTTGTCGCATTTCGAAATATCAGAGATTTTAACTACTTTTAGAAATGGAGAATATTGCATTAATAGTTAACTAGCGGAACCCGTGTAAATTACACGAAATGATGTTTTCAATACTAATTATCTTGTTCCTAACCTATACATGTTTGAATAAAATATAGTAAGATTTGACGTGTATATTTATTTTTAAAAATGAAGAATACATGAAACAATTTACAAAACTTCTTTATATACAATATTTTTAGTGAAGGTAATATTTCGACGACTTTACCTTACTTTGTAAATGCTTTATATTAAATTAAATTTGGCTCCAATTTATGAGTAGCATACAAAGATTCGGAAGGTCGTTGTTTTTTATGTAAGCGTAACACACAAAATAACACACACGCTGTCTTCCCGGTCGTCCCCTCCCTACCTCCTTCCCCTCCCTACCTCCCCCCCCCCTTCGATGTAGAAAAAATAAATCTTAGAGGTTGGTTGATATCGAACTATAAACCAGTCGGGCCGACGTCAAAAACAGACGTCAAAATCCTACGTCGCTAACCGTTGCGCCAAAGGGAAATAGTTGAAAATATTACGAACATTAGGTGACTTGAATGCTTTTCCAAATCTAAGTGCGGCACACATGCGCAGTTTTTGATGTAAGCGTGACACACGAACACACACGCTATCGTATTAATATATAGAATAATAAATTACCAATAAATAAAGCGTATGCTATGACCGGAAATCGAAACCGAAACCTTGAGTTATACAGTTTGATGTTCTTGGACTTTCTTATAAATAGAGCTTTTAAAAAGCTAGGGATCGGGGGGGGGGGACTACCTATCAGTGTTATTTGAGAAGATTCGGATAGAGAAAACCCTTTTACAAGTTATATGGAGGATTAAGTGTCTATGAAGAGAATGGCAGTATATATATATATATATATATATATATATACACATATATGTTTTGTTTATTATCTACGTACGTATACATTTCGTCCTTTAATCAGGACTCGTCAGCAAAGAGATATAACTATTCACTACTGGTCGCGTGATTCGAAACCCCGGGCTCCGAGTATGTTACAACTCAAATTCCGACATTTAGACCCACACGACCACCGCTGAATAGCAAGATAAACAGTGATAATTTTAACACTTTATTCGGCGGCTTGACGTCAAGAGCGTTCAACTTAATGAGAGGAACGATGCATTTATAGCTAATGACGTCATGCCGTGTTAATACTACACTGACAGTGCCCTTCTAGGGTGTTTCTAGGGGCTACAAATAATAAATTGATATTTTCACTTTCTTCGTATTCTCATTTCTTTCCTATATATATATATATATATATATATATATATATATATATATATATATATATATAGAGAGAGAGAGAGAGAGAGAGAGAGAGAGAGAGAGAGAGAGAAAGAAATGAGAATACGAAGAAAGTGAAAATATCAAAAAGTTGGGGTAAATGCTGCCAAGAAAAAGATAAGTTATTTTCCAACATTACCTCCCCGATAGAAAAATGTTGTTGGTCAGTTTGTGTGTTTGTAAAATGAATAATCATTGTGAGGTCCTAAATATTATTCAGTCCTGAGATGTGGGTGTTAAGTCTCAGAATGAGTTTAGTTTCGTATTTACGTCTGTGTTGTTGTGTCTTAAAATAGGAATCTATTTATTTATTTATTTTATTATTTATTATTTTTATTATTTGTTGTAGTAGTAATAGTATTATTATTATTATTAGAAGTAATAATACCGATTTCTTTTGTATTTTCATTATTTTATCTCTTTTTTTTCTTCCTTTTTTCCCTTTTTCTATTTTTATTTTACTTTTATTTATTACTATTTTACTTTCCTTCTTTATTTTTTAAAATTTTATTAGTTTACGATCTAATTTAAAATTGCAATGTTTAGGTAAAGTATGCGTATTTTTGCTAGCTCTGTTAGTACGAAATATGGCGTCCATAGAATAAACAAAATATTATGTTCCTAATTAAATCCACGTAGATAAATGTTTTAATAATGTGAGTTTTATCATTTTTGTTTTTATTTTCTGATGTTTTTGGATACGGTTTTCGGAGTTTCCTTTCGGCGAGTCGCACTTATGGAAAATTCAAGATATATAACTCTGTATTTTGATTGTCTAAGTGACGACGAAACGGTCTATCAAGATTTTGATCTTTTTAAAAATGAATAAAAACATTATTACTGGAATGTAACTTTCTAGTGTTTATTTATACATGCTCTGGAGTTAAAAGGTTAATATAAAAAGCTATGGTAGTTTGCTTGAAGCATTGCTGGTAAATAAGTGTGTGGATATTTATGAAGGCTGAAAGCAATGCAGAAACCCGGAATAGTGAAAGAGATAATAAACAAAAACAACTCGACTGAGTTTTGTTTATATATACACTAGAAAAATATCTGTCCCAGGGCAGGTAAAATTAATTCCTCGATCAAAACAGGTTCATGTCCCCCTTACGAAGATTAAAATCAGCATATAATGCTACTAAACATTATGTCTAGAATACTTATTCCAATTTTGATCAAAAACAATTACATGATTTTGATTCTATAAAATGTCTAAAATTTTAGGTTTAAGCTTAAGGGGTCTTTAGAAGAAATTGAAATTCAGGGAATTTTGTTTAATTGGTGTCTCATGACTATGGATCAAATTTAATGCAAATCTGAAATATTTAAATTTTGAAATATGAGATTATAACCAGATTATTCTCACTAAAACCCCTTTAAAATGCTCCAAAGAAACTGAAATTTGGTGAATATTTATTATTTGATGTCTAATACATACTGTTAAAATTTCATAAAAATAAGAGCTACCAACATCCTTTTTACCCCTTTTGCATAAAACTAAGTAAAACTAAATATAGCCTACATTACGACCTCTTACGATCGTTTAATTAGTTTAAGCATTAATCCTGTACATACAAATATATAAACATATACACATACCTAACTGTATATATATTTACCAAATGAATATGGTCGAAGTTAACAGGACCAACATTTCAAGCTTTCTGTCATGGGTCAATCGGTTAGCGTGCTTCATTTAGAGTTGTAGGACGTCAGTTCAAACCCCACCGGGGGCATAAATATTTTTACATTGTTTAATTTTACTTTATTTTTGTTCAACCCCAAACAAGACATATTGCCACTTAAGCGTAAAGGATTACTGTGATAGGGGCCAGATTTATAGGGTGCAACGTGAGTGGGGAGTTAAGCGACAAGATGTTTGTTCACATTACATTTAAATGTACGTATATTGATACGGTCGAAGAAATCGAGCAGGAAGCGAATTCCAAATGCAAAACGTCCGGGGAAAGAAGCTATCAGAGTAGAAAAATCTGCCAACATCTAAGCAGTGAAGGGGTGTGATTTTGCTGCTAGTCAGATGTGCTGGGGCTATTTTCGTTGAAGGGGGTACACGCGTAGCAAGTTCATCGGAGCACACATATTCCGGGTGGGGTACATGAAAAATAAGCAGAGTGCTGCAACACTGAGACGATGCGAAAGCGGCTGGAGTTTGGCAGACAGTGCGGGACCTTTTTTTTTTTTTGTATCCTGTCCAAGAGGGAGAGACTAGTGATCTACGGAAATAACGACACCGGGCGACACCGGGTATCCCTGCTGGAAAATAAATAAAATGAAAAGAAATACACGGAATTTCTTTCTTTTTTTTTTTGTTTGTTTGTAATATTTATGGGCATATATTGTCTGAAAATCCACTGAATAATCGAATTATTCAAGAATGTACTTTTGCCTTTTTCATGGGACACGGGATCGTTTTCGTTCTAATAATGTCGGACCCCACACGCCTTTCTCCGTGTGATGGGCGTGTCGCGGTAATGAAAGATAGATGGAGGACATTTTCTTTATTTTGTTTCTGGAATTTCTTTTTCTTTCCCCATTAGATTCCTTGAAGGGCGAATTTAACTTGTTATATAATCTTAATTTATTGTACATGATAGCATAGCAGCGGATTTATGGCGCGAGGGGGGGGGGCGCTAGTGCTGGGGGTTGGGGGTTAATAGGTGCGCTAGAGAACACGAATGGCGCGCCCATCCAGTCTGCGCGTTTAGCGCTGATTGAATGATATTTGAAACTTTATCGGCATGAGAGACGAGTCCAAATGAAGCGTGACAGACCGATTGACCGATTAAGCCTCTCCTTGTTAGGTGCAAGGGCGTATCTAACAAGGATAATGGGGAAGGGGGGAGGCTAACGAAAGTGAAAAGGATGGGGAGACGTTACACTTTCTTTAAAAATTCCTATCATCAGTTCTCAGATGAAAGTGTTGAAAGTAACCAAAGTCAACTATCGAAGAAAAAGGGTCCTTTCTTATCGGACACTTAAGTTTATCCCTAAAAAACATCCATTCTTTTTCTTTCTCTTCTTCTTTTTCTTCTTCTTTTTCTTTTTCTTATTCTTATCATCATCATCATCATCATCATCATCATCATCATCATCATCATCATCATTCTTATTATTATTATTTGTACTCACTAGGAGTTCTCACACAGGTCATCAGTGATTGCTCACCGACAACCGATGGTATTCCCTGGAGTCTGAGTGACAACAAATCTCCCCAGATTATTATTATTATTATTATTATTATTATTATTATTATTATTATTATTATTATTATTATTATTATTATTATTATTATTATTATTATTATTATTCTCCTCCTCCCTCCATCCCTCCCTCCCTCCCTCCATTCTTCTTCTTCTTCTTCTTCTTCTTCTTCTTCTTCTTCTTCTTCTCATTCTTATCCTTCACCTTCTCACCGCCTCCTCTTAGTTCTCCTTCTTCTTGTTTTCCTCTCCTTCTTCTTCTCCTGTTCCTCCTCATGCTTCCTCTTCCTCTTATCACATCCTCATCCTCATCCTCTTCTTCTTCTTCTTCTTCTTCTTCTTCTTCTTCTTCTTCATGCGAATTGAACTTCTATAAACCCCAAATCTCTCATCTTCACCAACCAACCCCCCCACCCCGCCTTAAAAAATACAAGAATGTAAACCCGGTGATATCTTCTTCTTCTTCCTCCTCTTCTTCTTCTTCTTCTTCTTCTTCTTCTTCTTCTTCTTCTTCTTCCTCTTCTTCTTCTTATTCCTCTTCTTCTTCTTCTTCTTCCTCTTCTTCTTCTTCTTCTTCCTCCTCTTCTTCTTCTTCTTCTTCTTCCTCCTCTTCTTCTTCTTCTTCTTCTTCTTCTTATTATTATTCTTCCTCCTCTTCTTCTTCTTCTTCTTCTTCTTCTTCTTCCTCCTCTTCTTCTTCTTCTTCTTCTTCTTCCTCCTCTTCTTGCTCTTTTTCTTCTTCTTCTCTAGAATGGTGTACGTGCCTCACAACACGAGTGTGTGTATATTTCAGGTGTGTCTGATTATGAATATGTATAAGTCTCGCTCTGTATATACGAGTATTCGACTTTGGGTGAATTTTCATCAGACTGTCTCGCTGTATCACAGCTTATTATCGTGTCTAGACAAACATCTTGAAACATTCTGACACTAGAGTCTAGCTTGCTCAGACCCAGACCCTTGTGTTTGAAGGAGGCATGGTTCAGTTCCGTCCGATTAGCCCCTCCCCCCTCCCAAACTGTACCCTCCTCGCGGCTATCACGCAGTATAGTTAACTACAGAGAAATCGAAAACAAACATAATATACAACAAATAACTTTTATCAAACACGAGAAAATTTAATTTTCTACCGACTCGTATAATTTTAAAGTGTTGAAACTGATTGTAAGATTTATTATGAATATGTTATCGTTACTTTCACTTAGCCAAACACAAGTGCATCAAAAGTGGCGATTGATTTTGTTTGGAGATGATCGCTAATTTCGGGATTAAAAGATAGTAAAAAAGGCTTTCCCGACCACTAACCCTAAGTCTGGGAGGTGCCAGTCGGACCTAGGGTTAGTGATAAGGTAAGTCATTTTTTTTTACTGTTTTTTAAGGAATAAAGCATCAATATGCACACACATGAGTCGACCATATTGAATTTTTGTGTCTCCAAAAACACTGATATCGACGAAATCTTATATTAAAATAAAGAAAACTTTTAAATAGTTTCAGAACATTAAAACAATGCAGGTCGATAAAAAAAGTAAATTTTCATGCATTTAGTAAAAAATCTTTTTTGTATCTTTTTTTTTTTTTTTTTTTTTCAATTTCTCGGCTGTTTAATATGCATCTCGCCACACAGCTCCCAATTTAGGATGCTCCCCCGACTAAATTTTCGCCCTAATTCTCAGTAGCCCCTTACGTCTACAGTGACGACTTGCCTTGTTTGGGGTGAACTAAGTTAAAAAAAAAAAAAAAAAAAAAATATTGCATGAATGCCTCTCCTCTTTTTTGGAGGGGTAATTGCCTGAGACGGCCTTACCGGGGAATGCCGATAACTGTTATTGGCTATTTTTTATAACTTTCCATGGTGCCCTTTCGGTGAGCTGGATCCACACTCCTCCCACGTTAAACTGACTGAATGTCTAACTTTGCTGCAGCCAAGCGGCTAAATGAATCCTCCAGCTGAGATCGAACCCCGACTGTTTGGTGGGCAGTCGTCTTATCGGAGATAGAAAAGTTTGCTTTAGCAATGAATAAGTAAATGTTACTTTTGTAAACATGCGCTAAGCGGTTGCATGTTTAGTGGGTTGCATGTTTGCAATGCACGCAGATGGCAGACTTGTTGCAGGTGGGATATTATTTGGCCGGAAAAAGAGAAATAACACAAGAAATTGAAAATATGTTTGGTCTGGAGCTTGGACCACCCAGAATTTGATTTCTCTTTGAAAAAGGTTAGTGTCTCTTGAAAACGAGGGGTTCATTCTGAGTGCAGAGTACTTGGGAAATTTAATGACTGTTCAGATACGGGGACCCCCTAGAGAGTAGGTTTTTATGTCCATGGATTGGCAGCAGATTAGCCTTTTCAACTGGATGCTGGCTGGCCATTATCTCAAGTGGACTTTCTGTGGTGGTTCCGGTGAGATCTACACATATTCCAGGTGGTGGGTAGGAGAGGGTGGTCAAAGTTGAACCTCTGGGCGTCTCACGGTCAGATTTTTTTTTCGGGGGCTGGCAGTCAGTTGGGTGTGTGTGTGTCTCAGAGAGAGATGGACCTTTGAGCTCTCAGCCATTTGACTTGTGTTTTGATTTGGTCAATCTGAGATCTCTCACGTGCAAATCTGTTGTTGTTCAAAAACGAGTATCATTGTAACCTTCCTTTAAACTGGAGTTTTGGTTTTGCTTGGAGGAATAATTCTTCTGCTGCAGCAATGACTGAGACCACACAATTGACACCGCGACCGGCGTCGGAATCGAGCAACAGTTTTGGGCCGGCATAACGAGCAGACGATTCAAACAACGACTTTGGACGGGCACAATGAGCAGACGATTCAAACAATGACTTTGGACGGGCACAATGAGCAGACGATTCAAACAACGACTTTGGACGGGCACAACGAGCAGACGATTCAAACAACGACTTTGGACGGGCACAATGAGCAGACGATTCAAACAACGACTTTGGACGGGCACAATGAGCAGACGATTCAAACAACGACTTTGGACGGGCACAACGAGCAGACGATTCAAACAACGACTTTGGACGGGCACAATGAGCAGACGATTCAAACAACGACTTTGGACGGGCACAATGAGCAGACGATTCAAACAATGACTTTGGACGGGCACAATGAGCAGACGATCGTGGAAGTTTTGGGGGCATTGTGCCCAAGTTTGAGCTCATGCAACAGAAGAAGGCGAAGGTCATGTCTTGGCATGTTCATCATTGAAGGTCTTCTATGCTTCAAAAATACTTTCTATCCGAAAAAAAGTTACAAATTATTGTTTAGAACGCATTAATTATTATATATGTGTTCTTCAGAATTGTTTGATCTATTCCCTGCTTCTTTTGTTTCAGCTCGTTTGACTTGTTGGTCTAGTGATCTCCATCAATTCGCTGTTTTAATACCTCATCGTAATACAACTTCCTATCCCAGTAGCTTCTTTCCAAGAACCGCAAGCTTGTGGAACTCTCTTGCTGCTGACTGTTTTCCTCCTACCTATAGCCTTGGTCTTTTCAAGACTAAGGCCAATAGGCATCTCCTGTCTGCGATAATCATATTTCGTTCTTGTTAGCTCATTACATCAAGTGGCTTCATGCCTTGTCTGGAACGATTTCCATTAAAAAAATATATATATGTTAAAATTTACCAGAAATAAACTACAAATTAGGTGTTAAAATGACTTTTTTAAAACCAGTGCTTCAGGCGGCCATTATTTTTGTAACGACCTAGTAGTAGTAGTAGTAGTAGTAGTAGTAGTAGTATATGTAGTAGTAGTAGTATATGTAGTAGTTGATGTAGTAGTAGTAGTAGTAGTAGTAGTATATGTAGTAGTAGTAGTATATGTAGTAGTATATGATGTAGTAGTAGTATATGTAGTAGTTGATGTAGTAGTAGTAGTAGTAGTAGTAGTAGTATATGTAGTAGTAGTATATGTAGTAGTAGTTGATGTAGTAGTTGTAGTAGTAGTATATGTAGTAGTATATGTAGTAGTAGTATATGTAGCAGTAGTAGTATATGTAGTAGTAGTAGTAGTAGTAGCAGTATATGTAGTAGTAGTATATGATGTAGTAGTAGTAGTATATGTAGTAGTATATGTAGTAGTATATGTAGTAGTAGTATATGTTGTAGTAGTAGTAGTATATGTAGTAGTAGTAGTAGTAGTAGTAGTAGTAGTAGTAGTAGTAGTAGTTGATGCTAGCAAAGATGCAATTCCTTGAAGTAAAAACTGTTCTTAAAATCTAATCAAAATAATTATAATGACTAAAACAGAGTAAATCATTTCATTTTTCCAGTGTTTTCTAATGCGGTGCTCAATATCAAATTGATAGAGCTTTACCTTATTATAATCTAGAGTTTGTGCTTCTTTCCTCGTGCTACTGGCCTCTGGAACACCCTCCCTGCCCCCTGTTTCCCCAACGGTACTAACATGCAGAAATTTAAAATTAATGTAAACAGACATCTCGCTGCACAGATCCCAGTTTAGGTTGACCCCCCCCCCAAACCTTCTCTCCTTTCTTTATTCTCAGTAGCCCCTTACGTCTACAGTGGCGGCCTGCCTTGTTTGGGGTGAACTACGTTTAAAAAATAATAAATAAATAAATAAAATTAATGAGAAAATCATTCAGAAATGTTTATATACATTCACAAACTATTAAGTGTTTCTGTTTAGAGGACGCATTCGTTTGCTAGTAGTTAATGACATAAAAAAGGTATAAGTGCCGCTTTGGTTTGTTATCTACGAATCATGAATCTACTTTGGTATGATATCTACACTCCTTTTGGCTAAGATCAAAGTATAGTATCTGTTCCGATGGATACTACACCCCATAGACTGGTATTGTCTTGGCCTTCGGGGCTTGATTTACGCCGGTCTATGGGTCTGTCCTGTGCAATTCTAGGAGGTCCACCCTCCCAGGCTTCGTCTCCCCTCTTTGGGGAGGAGTAAGTTTATTGCTTACTGCCCGAGGCGCTCCTACCGGGGAATGCCTACGGGGCTGCCCAGGCAATTTTTGAACCCCACTTTCCCGATCTGAGCTTGGGTCACATCTTACTTGTGGGAGTAAGATAAAAACTGGCCTTGTGCCTAACTCCTGGAGAGGAGTAAATCAATACATCACGAAAAACGTAGAAGCTACTATATAAAATACTCGGAAGATTTTCAGTATCATTTCAATGTTGAATTTCCTGTTTTTAATAATAATAATTGTTATCGTGTAAGCCGATCTACCCATTTCAGAAATAAATAGACTTACCACGACACAATAAATACAGTTACGACTAAGCGTCGTGGCAGCTATTGGTGGCAGTTATGGCCCCAGAATCATGATGCGTACCTCTGTAACATGCTTTTGTTAATACACTTTTGTTATACCACTGAGTTTGTCTTGATTATTACCGGCCCTGCAAGGCCACAACATTGGCGACGAGGATTCGGGACTTGCATCGCAACAACACTGGCGTTGAGGATTTATTCGAACATTACCCAAACAAACCTGTGTCGCACAATACTGGAAGCAAGGATTTGAAACCTACATCCCACAACACTGGGGGCAAGGTATTCAAACTTTATTTTTATTTGAACGTATGTTAAACAACTCAGAGCAAAAGGTTGAAATCATTGAATTTTAACAATCAAAGTGTAAAAATTCTGAAAAATACCCTCCGACGTCGCGAGAAGAACTGAAGAAAAAGTTGTCGTTTTCTAAGTAGAACGAAATAGTTTCAAAACAAAGTTTTGAAAAGTAAAGACGTTTAACAGCGATGGAAAATGCATAATAAAGCAACAAAAAAAACTTCTGTCAATTTTCTTTCGTTAATCAGAAACTGCGTAAATAAGTTTTGTACGCGCTTATTTTTCTTTCCACTGAGATGTTACGAACTTATCTCACAGTAAGGGAAAAAACGAACCGTGTAATTTTATATATATATTTTTTTTTCATAGCAAATCTTACTTGATTAGGGAAGACTTCAACACTGATGTAAAGTGTGTGAAGTCTTGCCTAATCAAGTAAGATTTGCTATGAAAATTTTTTCTTTTAAATATATATATATATATATATATATATATATATATATATATATATATATATATATATATATATATATATATATAAAGTCACTTGTGTTTGTCTTCTTTCTCAACGCCGACATATTTCCATTGCTTGCATTATGATAGCCTTCTAATACTCCTCTATAGACGTAATGCACAAAATACGTCAATCAATCGCACACTGTCCATGGCCGTAACGGCGGTGATTTGTTAAGAATCACCGTGTCTAGCATATGGAAGGCGGAGCCCATCCCTCTCCTTCCGCTGCCTTGAACCTTCCCTGAGTTTTAGTCAGGTACCCATTTACTGCTGGGTGACAGAGAGAGTTTTCAGACCCGAAAATTCGCATGCCGTGAGTGGGATCGAACCCGGGTCGTCCAGCCCAAAGACAAGTGCTATAACCACTCGTCCCCCCTCATATATATATATATATATATATATATATATATATATATATATATATATATATATATATATATATCCTGGCCAAACTGGACTTTCACTACACTACCACAAAATAAAAACCAAAAAAGAAACTCCCATAATAAAGTGGAAAATCTTGAAAAAATCCAGCACCTGCAAATCAATAAACTCTCCATGTAGATTATGCTTAAATGAAAAACTGGAAATTATCCGCTTTAAGGACAAAAACAAACTCTTAAATAGAAAACAAGAGACATCTATCAACTGTAAACATAGTAGACTCTACCTCCTTAGCAACCCACATACCCCACCTTAACCCCACACCAACCCTACTTAACTTCA
>OY744528.1:22049004-22056504 GCA_963556195.1 Sepiola atlantica
ATATATATATATATAGATAGATAGATTTTAAGCCAAAAACGATTTTTTTTTTTTTAATAAACTTTTATTTAGCTTAAAGTTATGAGCAAGCTTTCAATCTCAATAGATCTTTCTAAAGCGATTTTTCTTTTTATAAATCTTTTTTTTTTTTGTCCTTCGGAGATAAAATCTCTCTTGGTTATAGCAGTCTGTTACGATGTTAGTCGGACGATGCGAAAATCTTCATTGGTGTCGCACGTGGGCTACGTGTTGAGTTCAGAAATAGTATGATGACACTTTTTAGAATATCGTTTCGTATGAGAATATCAAATCTTTTTTTAATGATTTAAAGAAAAATCGCTTGAGAAAGATCTATTGAGATCGAAAACTTGCTCATATCTTTAAGGTTAATACAAGTTTATTTTAAAACAAAAATATTTCCGTTTTTTAGCTTTTTAAAAAAAAATTGATATTCTGATACGAAGCGATATTCTAAAAAGTGTCAACATAGTATATATATATATATATATATATATATATATATATATATATATATATATATATATATATATATATATATATATATATACGGAAAGGTCAGTTTTCTAAAGTGACGGAATAAAAATGGAGGATTTCAAAAACACAATCCTGGAGATGTTCAGGCATCGGCAAAATGAACAGGCATCATACAAAAAAAACTCGAGGTAGAAATATTGGAATTACAGAAAGAACAGGCATCCAGGCATCCAGACAATGAGGTTGCTTTTTCCTCGTATTTCAGGCGTTATGAAGATATATACTTCAGAATGTGAAAACTGGACTAATTTTAAAAAGGTTCGGTTACAGTTAAAAAAAATAGGGCACAATGGAGCATACAAAATTTGTAAATTACATTTTACTTTAAAAAAAACAGCGAGCTAAAATTGAGTGAATTGATACAATTGTTCACCGAATTATTTAGTCAAAAAACATCTCTCTTCTACAATAGATGGAAGGAAGCATTTGAACCTTACAAGAAAGGATAATTAGGACTACACGACTTTTGTCAGGCATAGTAAATAAGCACTGTGATGACTTTAGGTTATCGTAATTAAGTACTCAAAATATCTCATATTTGCACAAGGATTTGTGTCGAACACAGATTCAGAAATTAGAAGGAGAGTCTTTAACAAACTGGAAAATGAGCCAGATTTAGCACTCCAGTAAATAGCTGAAGACTGCCAACGGTTTATTAGCGTGTATCAGGATTCAAAAGATATCTAACAGTCTGGAGTGTCT
Source organism: Sepiola atlantica (assembly GCA_963556195.1). NCBI lineage: Eukaryota > Metazoa > Mollusca > Cephalopoda > Sepiida > Sepiolidae > Sepiola > Sepiola atlantica. The sequence goes on from OY744528.1 coordinate 22,050,262, forward strand.
CTTATCAGAAAAATCCGCAACAAGAAAAAAATGACTTCACCAGTAAAATTTGATAGTCAAAAGAGAAGTAGTTTGCTCCCAAAACCGTATTGCGGACAGATTCATTGGTACAGAGATTGCCCCTATAAAAGAAAGAAATTCTTTAAATACGATCGAATTGGGTATGAAAGTACATATTGTAGAACAAAAAGTAAAAAAGAAACGAGTGTTATCAAAGTGGCTATATGTGACAAAATTGAAAATGTTAGGAAGTTTTCTCAAGTCAAAATATTAAATAGAAACATAAAAATGCAGTTGGACTCCGGATCCGATTTATCAATTATAAATTTGCAGATGTGGAAGAGAATCGACAAGCCAACTTTATTGAGGACTAATAAAATCACTAAAAAGCGTAACCGGGGAGTAAATCAAATTCGAAGGCGAACTGATGTCACACTTCAATGAAAAACGCTAAAACTAAAAGTATTTGTGATGAATATTTGTGATGAATAATTCGAGTAATTTACTTGAACAGATTGGATGGAGAAGTTCCAACTGTGAGATTTACCGATAAATTCTTTTTGCCAGAATGTAAAAACTAAAGAAGACGTAACAGAAGAGTTTTTAAAAAAATGAAAGTTTTTTTTCTGTTGGGCTTGGTAGATGCAACAAAGTAATTGAAAAATATGAGTTGAAAGCGAATATACAACCGATCTTAAAAAGAAGCGAAATGTTCCGTTCACGTCAGAAGAAAAAAAAATCAACATAGAACTGGATAGGCTCGAGAAAATAGGAGTGCTATTAATGGTTGAATATGGCGAATGGGCTTCGCCGACAGTTTACGTAAAGAAAAAGAATAAAGAAATTCACGTATGCGTAGATTTTTTCCACTGGTTTAAACTAGGCATCGAGAGATTACCATTATTCGTTGCCTAGTCCGGAAGAAATGTACGCGAAGATAAATGGATGAAAGTTTTTTTTTCGAAAGTGGATTTAAGCGATGCATATTTGTAGAACCTGGTGGATGAAGAATGGCCAAAGTTATTGTGTATATAAAGGGTTATACAAATTTAAAAGATAACCGTTTGGAGTTAAGGTGGCGCCGGCTATATTTCAGCAAGTAATGGACGCATTACTGAGCGGTCTAGAGTTTGCGACGGCCTATCATGATGATATTTAAATAATTAGTAAAACTACGGAGAAAGATAAAGCGCACATACATCAAGGAGGATGGAAAGACCGAGGAGGGAGAGCACTAACCAGACCTCCACTGGAAAGTTGTGGATAGTACTGGGACCTTGGGGAGGCTTATTGCCATCCAAACCTCAGAGAAGACCAATGGTCGTTGCCGCTGAGAAATCAATCGTAAGCGGCTGTTGTGATAAAACAAAATCATTTGCAATGGTGATCGAAAGTGGTGGAGATTACTGGAAATTAAGGGAGACCTATTGTCACTCAGACTCCAGGAAACATCATCGGTTATTATCAGTGTGCAATCATCGATGATGACTTGTGTGAGAACTCCTAGTGGTTTGATAATAATAATAATATACATCAGATAGAACCAAATGAAGTAAGTTCGTTCGGCCCTCGATAACCGTCTCAATTTCTTATGTGAATCTTTAGAAAAATTGATTGATCATGTCTGGTGTAGACAGTGTCGGCGCTAGGGTCTCATTGACCGGATCAACATCAGTGATAGTATTCTTTCTAAGGATGCTCCCACATCTAAGGAGGTGCCGCTCGAAGCCGTCTTTCTTGCCTTGACAGGACAAAATCGCCTTTGTAATCTATTGGGAGATGATGTCTTTCCTTCCCCACAGACTCTTTCTCACAGAAGAGACGTTGCTAGTCTTTCTCTAAGTTATCTCTCCTGGATCATACTAATCAACGAGAGAATGAACTTTCTACTTCCATAAAGCATCATACATGGAGGATTTAGAAACCTGATTCGACCACTTTCCTGGCTTTAAACTTTGACGCTGTGTCCCGCCATGTGTTTCTGATGGTCGTAGACTCCAGACAGTTCGCCATCTTTGCATGGCCTTTCTTTACTGGTCGCAAGATATCGTCAAAATAATAAGCCGTACCTACTTGCACGTTACTCATGCATATCTCCCTCTCTCTGTTTACCCTGACAATACATGTTATCTTTTATTTTGTTTGGGACTATTAACGTACTCTTACGTCTGTTAGATTCACCCCCTTTTTATATATGATGTTTTATTACGTCCTCCTTATTTTGAAAAGCCTTCCTTATTTTAATTTTCATGTTTAAATATTACTGTCACGATGGCCGAGTTGTTAAAAATGTTGGATTGGAGTTATTCGGGTCCAGGGTTCGAATCGTTCAACCGGCGGTACATTATGTAAACCGCACTGACGATTGTTAGTGTACATTAAACATATATGTCTGTGGCTAATAAATGTTTATTTATCAAATCTCTCTCTCTCTCTCTCTCTCTCTCTCTCTCTATATATATATATATATATATATATATATATATATATATATATATATATTATAAAAACATATCTATGGCAAGGGAGCTACATAGTGTGGTTTATGTTTCATTCCCGCAGGAAATCATCAGGCTAAATGCATTGCGTTCCAAAATCCATGATGATCGGTTAATTAGTTTAGAAGTACAAGATTCACTTCTAAACTAAGGAGCCTGATGATTTCCTGCGAGAATGAAAAATGGACTCCTCCGTGTAGCTTACTTGCCATAGATATATTTTCTATTTTCATATACTTCCAGTACTAAGCTGTCCTTACGTATTGAGCACTGTTGAAGCAAAATACTGAAAATACATACACATTATATTATGTCACATTATATATATATATATATATATATATATATATAGAGAGAGAGAGAGAGAGAGAGAGAGTGAGAGAGAGAGTACTATTCTATCACAAATAAAAACAATAACAAAGCTGCGTAAGTGTGTATGTGCGTGCGTGTGTGTGTGCACGGATAATGAAATATGTGTATGTGTGAGAGAGAGAGAAAGTGTGTGTTTGTATGTGTGTGTGTGTGTGTGTGTGTGTGTGTGTGTGTGTGTGTGTGTGTGTGTGTGTGTGTGTTTCTTGCGTGTATGTATATAGATGTGTTCTTGCCTATGTTTATTGATAGTTCATCTCGTCCATGAATCAGCAACTAGTTTTCACTTTAGTTTCAGAACGTGGAAGTAGGATCCCTAAAGAGATTTGGTGTTTAGTCTGAGGGACGGGTGAATATCATGTGGGGCACGGTTTAGGTTGTTGTTTTTTTTTGTTTGTTTTTTTAGAGTTGCGGTTAGCTGTGTATGCAGGGTTGAGAGTAGAATGCTAAGAATCAGTATGGCACCCAACGAGGGTGGGTGTAGATCTCTCTTGGAGCGGGAGGAAGTATTGGTTGTCACGGTGGCATAATTGACCCGATACAAGTTGGTCGGTTAGGAGCCGCCCCGAAGAAATGTTTCTGGGACAAAACTGTCGACAAAAGGAGAGGGGTGTATGGGGCTTTTTTTTTCATCCTCTTCTTCTTCTTCTTCTTCTTCTTCTTCTTCTTCTTCTTCTTCTTCTTCTTCTAGATATTAAATGGGTGACAAGTTGTGAAAGAGCAAATAAAAAAGGGGCCGGTGGTGGGGTCCCATTGCGGTATCTGTAAAAACGAGGAATTTTAGAAAGCCGAAAAGAGTTCTATAAATTCCTTTCCACAATTTTTTTTTTTCGCAGTAAAAAGAGGCCAACTTTTAGATTGACAGCTGAAAATGTCTTTCTACCGTTATTCATAGCGGAAGTATCTTCAATCTATGAAACTTTCACTATTCATTATGTATTCACATTATCACTAACACGAATGTAATCACACACACACACACACACACACACACACACACACACACACACATATATATATATATATATATATATATATATATATATATATATATACCACAAGTTCATAAAGAGCCAGATGACTCAAGTGACTCAATCGTAGTCATTTAAAAATAAAGAATAGTCTTCAATATTAAAGATAAGCATATAATTGCCCCCCCTCCCCTCGAATACATTTTTTTTCGGTTTATTTTTATTTTTCTACTTTTCCACCGGCCGCCACCGCCAAATGGCTCAAGTGACGCAATTATACTATAGAGGCCGTTGGATTTTCTCACCCATTTCGCTCGGTATTCACCCAAATGTTCGATAAAATCGATTTTTGGGGTGAAATGGTACATTTTGTCCTGACAAAAAAATTATAATTTATTTTTTAGCATATATCAAATTGAACTTTTATGCAACATTTTTCCCCGTCGTCTTTTCGGCGACATTTTGTTATTCTTAAATTCACGACTGGTATGTTTTAACCTTTTCATGTTTGCTTTTAAATTCGTTAAATTCCGTTAAAACTTGCTTTTGTAAATAGAATGTTCAAAGTTTTTTTTGTGTGTAATAAAATGTTAAAGCAGTAAAAATATCTTTAGTTCAAGAAAAACATATCTATCAAGGAAAATTTCAAAAAAAATTCCTATCAAGGAAAAAACAATAAAAACCAACAAAATTCCTATCAAGGAAAAAACAATAAAAACCAACATGGCCGCCAGCGATTGAAACCTGGAATTAAAGTTAAATGATCAACACTTTAAAAAGTAAATGAGAATTTTATTTTAGGACCAAAAATATAATTAAGACCAACAATAAGTTTCATCCAAAATTTGGGCGAATTACCAAGCGAAATGAGCGAAAGAAAACAGCGGTCCCTATTCTACAATTAAACCGATGTTTAAACTTGTGGCAGCGGGTGGAAAAGTAGAAAAATAAAAATAAACCGAACAAAAATGTATTCGAGGGGGGGGGGAGAGACAATTATATGCTTATCTTTAATATTGAAGACTATTCTTCATTTTTAAATGACTGTGATTGAGTCACTTGAGCCATTTGCCGCTGGCACTGCTGGCAGCAGGTGGAAAAGTAAAAAATGAAAACGAAAAAAAATGCATTCGGGGGGGGGGGGAGACGATTATATGCTTATTTTTAATATTGAAGACTATTCTTTATTTTTAAATGATTGAAATTGAGTCACTTGAGCCATTTGGCACTGGCACCGCTGCTGGCCGCCGGGAAAAAGTGCTGCCGATATATATATATATATATATATATATTTAAAAGAGGATGAGGACCCTCGGCTATCCTCTCCCCCCTCCCACAAAAAAATGAGATTCTACTTATTTTACGTTATTATATGTGACCATCCCCCCCCCAAAAAAATATTTTAGAATTTAAAGTAGGTGATCAGTTAAAATCAATTTACTATTACGTAGTAGTAGTAGTAGTAGTAGTAGTAGTAGTAGTAATGGTAAAACACTTTTTGCATGATGAGCGATACAAAAAATGATCATGGCGTGATGAGTGATACAAAAAATGATCATGGCGTCATAAGCGATACAAACATATATTCATGGCGTCATGAGCGATACAAAAAATGATCATGGCGTCATGAGCGATACAAAAAATGATCATGGCGTCATGAGCGATACAAAATGATCATGGCGTCATGAGCGATACAAAAAAATGATCATGGCGTCATGAACGATACAAAATTGATCATGGCGTCATGAGCGATACAAAAAAATGATCACGGCGTCATAAGCGATACAAAAAATGATCATGGCGTCATGAGCGATACAAAAATGATCATGGCGTCATGAGCGATACAAAAAACAGATCATGACGTTATGAGCGATACAAAAAAGGATCATAGCATCATAAGCGATCCAACAAAATTGAACAAAAGCTATGTGTAATGAAACGAAGTATTACATTTTATTTAAAAGAATAAGGTTTTGTTATGAATATTTTAATTTAAATTATTTTCATGAATATTTTCATTTAAATTATTTTCATGAATATTTTAATTTAAATTATTTGTATGAATATTTTAATTTAAATTATTTGTATGAATATTTTCATTTAAATGATTTTTATGAATATTTTAATTTAAATTATTTGTATGAATATTTAAATTTAAATTATTTTCATGAATATTTTAAATTTAAATTATTTGTATGAATATTTAAATTTAAATTATTTTTATGAATATTTTAATTTTAATTATTTTTATGAATATTTTTATTTAAAGTATTTACATCAATATTTTAATTTAAATTATTTCATGAATATTTTAATTTTAATTATTTTTATGAATAGTTAAATTTAAATTATTTTTGTGAATATTTTTATGTAAATTATTTTTATGAATATTTTAAATTTAAATT
>OY744528.1:22061504-22094004 GCA_963556195.1 Sepiola atlantica
TGATGACCAAACTCTGTCGCACACAAGTTCGTGCATACACTCTCTCACTAACAAAACAAGCACACTGATATACACACAATTTACATGCCTATCCCATTTACGCACACTGTAACACACAAACGTATTCAGCGTCAGCCGAAATGAACATGTGTACTCAGTTTCTCCTGATAGGCAAAAATCACTCTTCTTTCACCTAGAACGTTCTTGGACTCTTTGAACTCTCATTCATTGTGAACTCTTCATTGTCTTAACAAGTTGTCAATAAAAATTAATTATTCTTGTATGGATCAACATTGGCATCCTTTCATTTGATTATGTCCTGTGTTCCACAATGGTGACCCCGAGTGTAGTCTCTTCAACAAGATCAGTTCAGAGGTTGGGTTACACAAAACTGGGAATGAATCAGGGACGGTTAGACCTTGAGAAACCAATAGGAATGACAAACAGGAATAACAGGAATGATACATGTGAGGGGTGAAAATAACAGGATCGGCAGAAGCGTGAATCGAGAGAGAATCGCTAGTACGACAATGTGACATATTTATATCAGCAGTTTCTCTCAGTCTATGACAGGTGCAAGAATATTCAATCTGAATGCTAGCATATAATATAAAAACCCAAACACAGCGTTTTACTCTCTTTTTCTGGGTTTTTTTTCACAAACAACCTACGTGTGTACAAAACATTCGAAAATGAGCACAAACATGATGAGAGACTTTCACAGACTACTTAACATAGCAACAGCATGTACACCCTGCTAAACGAACGTATGCACTTTCTCACTAACAAAGCAGGCACGCTAATATAAACACACGTCTAAAATGCTTATCCCATTTAGACAGACGTAAATGCACAAGGTGACAGCCGAAATGAACAGGTGTATTCAATTTCTCCTTACAGGCAAAACAACTCTTCTTTCACCTAGAACGTTCTTAGACTCTTTGCAAACTCTTTATTTTGCATTGTCTTAGCAAGTTGTCAGTAAAAATGAATTATTTTTGTATGGATCAACTTAGTCATTCTTTCATTTGTTATTGCCTTTCACTCTACACCAGAAAAAACTACATTTAACTTAAAAACCCAACCACAGCCTTTTTCTCTCTTTTTCCTATTTTTCTCCAGAGACAACACACGTGCACACAACACAATCCTGTCTAGGCTTTTTAGATCGAAAGCTCTCGACAGAGGCTACAACAGGCACACATGAACAACTAAACATAGCGACAGCGTATACACACTGCTAACCGAACTCAGTTCATGCATACACTCTCCTATTGGTAAAACAAGCACATTCATATACACACACATCTGCACATACTTATGCCATGTACACACACATGCAAACTCGCATGTTGACAGCCGAAATGAACATGTGTACTCAATTTCTCGTTACAGTCAAAACACCTCTGTTTTTTTTTTCACCTAAAACTTTTCGGAGATGGGCAGACAACAGGTGGACATATTGAGCGACAGAATGGACCTCGATGAAATGGAAAAGACCTAGAGGAAGGCCAAAACCCGGTGGATAGACGACCTCGATAGTCAACTAGGTCTTACTTGACCACACCTAGCCAGGATAAAACAAGGTGGAAATAAACCAGGGAGGGGTTCTTCCATCAGGAGTGAAATAAAAATTGGTATCATAACAATTATAATCGCACTTCTAGACATGTTAATACTTAATTTCCTCTCCTCTTTTTTGTTAGCTTTATTAATATTTAATATCTTTTAAAATTATTTACTAGTAAATGACATAATTTCTACATGATAGAAAAATAAACACCTGGATCAGACAGCAAACTGGAGTAAATGACGTCATCGCTACCATACGAATGGCAAAACATAGAGGGGCAGGTCACCTTTCGAGATGTACAGAAAACAGGTGGACATGTAGTGACAGAATGGAGCCCGATGAAATGGAAAAGACCTAGAGGAGGGCCAAAACACCTGGTGGAGAGACGGACGACCTCGATAGTCAACTAGGTCTTACTTGGCCACACCTAGCCAGGGATAACACAAGGTGGAAAGAAACCAGGAAGGGGTTTCTCCACCAGGAGTGAAATAAAAAAGACCCTGATGATGATGATGATGATGATGATGATGATGATGATGATGATGATGATGATGATGATGATGATGATGATGATGATGGGAAAAAGAATAACGTCCCAAATTACAATTTCACCATCTGACGACGACGACGACGACGACGACGACGATGATGATGATGATGATGATGATGATGATGATTGAGAGGAGGAGGAGGAGGAGGAGGAGGAGGAGGAGGAGGAGGAGGAGGAGGAGGAGAAGGATATTATGTAATAGCATTTGTTTTTTTAATTAAATAGTAAAACGTTCAAAAAATAAATCTTATGTCATTTTGTGATCCTCTTTCCGTGCTAAACTTTTTCAGATATCTTTGATTGTTTTGGAGGTCAAGTTTTTTTTTTCTTGGTCTTTCAAATTAATGCGTTTCACGTGAATATTCTACAGTTCTTTGAAACGTTAAATAATAATAAATTAATTGCATTTTTTCTTTAAAAGCCTTTTATTTCATCTATTTTAAATATTAAATTACCTTTTGTTAATATAATTTGCGACCCTATAAAATTATGAGTTTGTGTATATGACCCTTGCAACGAAAAGTTTGCCTCGTCACGATCATACTTTGAAAAAAGAAACAGCCACTTACGCAAATACTTATTAATACGCTGTTGAACCTGTTCAATAAGAGATAGGACAATCTCATAAACTTGCAAAAGCCACAAAAGACGAGGTAACGTCTCCTAGCAGCACCAAGTATTCGGCCTGCCGAGTAGATACGTTTTTATGAGTATATTCAATCCAGATCTACTTCCCGCAGAGCCGCAAATCTCATACCAGTCGAGGATACGTCCTCGACGATCAGTCCGGCAGAGGGTGTGCCGTGGTGGAAATTTCTGGTCCTGTTCTGTCATTCTTGCACTTTGAGAAGCGGTTGGTTTATTATCAATCAGGAAATACCGACAGACGTGTTTGCCCAGGCATTTTTTGTAGACCAGAATGTTCAACCTTTTGGGTGCTGGCTTTTCAATCCCCACTTTCCAACCTTGTGTCACATTTTCCAGCCGTGGGAGGAAGATAAATAAATCAGGGCTACTTCACGCACATCAGGAAACCCAGGCATCCAAGGTATTTATATAATGGATACCCACCAGGAAGTCCGTCATATGACGAGCAAGAGCTACAAAAAATAAATATTTTTCCCTTTCTAAATTTAAGAGAGAAAGACAGAAGTGGGCCGAAATTTGCCATCGTTTTTAATTCCATTCCTTTTTTTTTTTTGGTATTATACCGTGTTTGCAGACTCGCTGGGAAAGGGAGGGATCAATGTGTTGCCTGGGGGGGGGGTGCATGGACATTTTTTGAAAGAATAAAATCAATGTCTTAGGGAAAAGGTTAATTTGTAACGTATTAACTTGTAGCAGTTACATAATAACGATTTATTTTATTTTTGCACTTTCATGTTCTCACTCGCGGAGTGATATATTACGTTGTGTGATTGGAACACTGTTTGCGTAGGATGCAACTTCCGCTTCCGCTTCCGCTCAAACTGTTTTTCCGAGATTTATAAACAGTCCCTTCTGAGATGTCAATGCCACAAGACGTTATATTTTCTCTCCTCGTTTCTAGCAATGGATTTGCTAGATGAGATGGAACGCATAGACTCAATTCCATTTCTATAGCACATATGCATTTACGGACTCAAACTATTTCGTATTCCTGTTTTTATAATTCTTTCCGGGCCATTCATTTGACTTGATGAAACTCTTCTTCTTCTTTTTCTTCGTTTTCTCTTTCTTTTTCTTTTTCTTCTTTTTCTTCTTCTTTTTCTTCTTCTCCTTTTTCTCTTTTTATCTTCTTCTTCTTTTTCTTCTTCTCTTTCTTCTTCTTCTTTTCCTCTTTCTTTATCTTCTTCTTCTTCTTCTTTTTCTTCTTTTTCTCTTTCTTTATCTTCTTCTTCTTTTTCTTCTTTTTCTCTTTCTTTATCTTCTTCTTCTTTTTCTTCTTCTTTGTCTCTTTCTTTATCCTCTTTTTCTCTTTCTTTTTCTTCTTTTTTCTTCTTCTTTTTCTTTTTCTCTTTCTTTTTCTTCTTCTTCTTTTTCTCTATCTTTATCTTCTTCTTTTTCTTCTTCTTTTTCTCTATCTTTATCTTCTTTTTCTTCTTTTTCTCTTTCTTTATCTTCTTCTTTTTCTCTTTCTTTTTCTTATTTTTCTTCTTCATTTTCGTATGCTACGGCGGGGTCCACATTTGTGCTGATGAAACTGTTTCAATAAAACAGATTTAAACTGTAGAGAAGTTCGTCCTTTTATCCAAAACTTAGTGTACTAACGTGCTCTGCGTGCGTTCACTGAGCAGGCCACGGTCGTCTGCTCGTTCTGTCGGTTCGAAAATTGTTGTTGGATTCCGACACCAATCACAGTGTCGATTATGTGTCCTCAGGCAGTACTGCAACAGAAGAATTCTCCCTCTACATGAGACCACAACTCCAGTTTAAAACAAGAAACAGGTTTATTGGTTGGAGGTTAAAATGGTACTCGCTTTTCTTGGCCTTTTGGCTAAGATCAAAGTGTAGTATCTGTTCCGATGGATACTGCACCCCATAGACTGGTATTGTCTTGGCCTTCGGGGCTTGATTTACGCCGGTCTATGGGTGTGTTCTGTGCAGTTCTAGGAGGTCCACCCTCCCAGGCTTCACCTCCCCTATTTGGGGAGGAGTAAGTTTATTGCTTACTGTCTGAGGCGCCCCTACCGACAGGACTGCCCAGGCAATTTTTAAACCCCACTTTCCCGACCCGACCTTGGGTCACATCTTACTTGTGGGAGTAAGATAAAAACTGGCCTTGTGCCTAACTCCTGGAGAGGAGTAAATCAATACTCGCTTTTTGCTTTGAATAATAGATTTGCAAAATGAGAAATCTTAGCCCGACATAATTAAAATACAAGTCTCATAGTTTAGAGCGTATCTTTCTCTGAGAAGCAGACAGATCCAACCGACCGTCAGAACTCAGAAACCCCAACTGCTGTGTGATGCCCAGAGGGCTAAGTCTAACTCACCTCCCCTGCCCATCTGGTATTTATGAACTTTTGACCGGACGTCTTATATGGCCGGTTTTCTTTGCAAGCATCCCCATTCGACCACCCAGAAGGACCACCTTAATATCCACATGAGATAACCGAAAGCCAATATCCACTTAAAAAAGCCTATCTGTAGGCAATCTATGAACATTATTTTTTTCAGAGTCTTCATCTCCAAGCATGAATCCCCGTTTAAGGAAACACTTACTTTTTTTTTCAAAGATAAATAATATTCTGGGTGGCCAAATATAAAATCAGAGACATTTTCAATTTTTTTGTGGCCACCCCTTTCTCTTGGCCAAATATCTCTCATCTGCGACACGTCTGTTGTTCGCATGCATCGCAAACATGCAACCCACCAAACATGCTGCCAAGTGCGTGTTTACAAGTGACCCTTTTCTTCATATCCAACAAGGACAATAGGATGGATACCGATGTAGCAACCCCTATTACAAAACGGCGATCTAGACTTTCTTCCCCCAACTCTACAAGATCCTAAGTATTTTGCATAGGAAAAACTGTAAAGTTCCTAGAATAGTCATGCGTGACGTTACTTCTAATAGTTGTGTGTCATGGAGTCAATCTCTTTGTTAAGTCATACGATATTACGTAATAGCATTTCTTTTTTAGTTAAATACAAAAACGTGAAAAAAGAAATGTTAAGTCATTTTGTAATCCGTTTTCCTGCATTTTTCTAAAATTTTCAGATGTCTTTAATTATTTTGGTGTTAAGTTGTTGGTTTTTTTTTGGGGGGGGGGGGGTTCAATATATTATTAATGCAGATTTTGCATCAGTCTGCCTGATGCCGAAACTAACTCTGCGCCTATAATATCTTGCTAAAATTACATTAGTGATACGTACATGTGTTGGGAAGTAAAATGACGGTTTAAAAGGTTGTGGTTCTGTAGCAGTCATAAACACTTACATTTATTTCCTCTGATGGGGTGCAACCCTGCGAGGTGGTTTGGTCACACGAGGACCAATCAGATTGCAGGGCGTATTAATTTCTACAAGACATTTGAAAAACTACTTCCAGACCCTTAGGGATTTAGACATCAGTCAACAGATAGTTTATCAACACCTACGAAGAAAGGCGTCCTCTCTCTTGACTCTGTTCACTAGACATCCGAGCACGGCTATTCCCCACGGGACGATATACAGCTCGAAGAAAAGCAGCAGCCGAAGTTTTTTACTTCATTATTTTCTTTAACTGTGACACTGGTTTAACTTTCGGTAACCTACACCCAACGGTGTATGTCACTTAAATAAATACATATCGTTGTTGTTTATATAAGTGCTTTGCTTTCCTTTAGTTTCACGACCTTTTTGTTACAAAATATTATAGGAGTTGGTCTTACAGTCCATGCGAAGACCAAACCTCTCTAGTGGACAAAGACATTTCATTTATTAATAGTTTGCCTACGACAAACTATGAAGACAGTAAACATAAGATTACATACAGAATACATTGTTCCCATACAACAGAAAAAATGCACAAAAAATGTAATGTGAAGACTTACATTTTCTCGTTGTGTCTTTTCTCTTAGAGACGTGTTTTAAAGCCCGCTCTGTCTGTGGCGTATTAAGTGAAATAATGAGAACGAAATCTGGTCTTAATTATCGACCACATGACGACACGAGAGTTCCCACAAAATCCCACGTTCGATACGAGATTTGGGATCTAACCCTTTTCACCAAGGGGAAAAACTCTAGCCTGGAAACTAGTTTCTTTCCAAAGATCCCAACAGTGAAAATAATCTTCTTTCCCAAGTTTTCCATAGCATCAATTGCGTATTCTTTTTTTAATCATATAAATATGTCTCTGATTGCTTGAACCTGTGTAGCGATATTGTTAGATTGATGTAAGAAAATGAAAATTGTATTTTGTATCTAGATTAATTAATCTAGATACAAAATACAATTTTCCTGCTAGAAGTTAAAAGTTAGAAATTTAAGCTGACGTGTTCAGGAAGTTTCGTCATGACAGGAAGTCGATGTGGCTAGGAAACCAATATGTAAGATCTTTCTCTTGGGTGTTCGACGTCGACTTGCACAAACGTCCTTTTCGGGCTCTACCAGCCACCTCTACAGAGGAAAAAAAGATTAATACTATGCGACCCTCCAGATGAACTTGCTATGTGATACAAATTGATGTATTTGTAAAACGCAAAATAAACCAAGAGAATGTAAAAAGCTCAGAGCAAAATTGTTGTTTTTGTAGTTGTTGTCGTCTATAACGACGGCTGTTAAGTAAGAAGAAAAATGACTACTATTTTAGTTGCTATAGAAAAATTGAGAGAAATGTCACAACTGAATGAGCATACTACTACTGCGTGCCAACAAAACACAGCTGTAAACTGGTTACGCATGTAACAAAAGACCTGTTGTGAAAAGAAGTATCGACCTTAACGCTACACCCTTCTTGAGAGAAGTTTTCCAGCTAGTAACGAACCATTCTAACGTCGTACCATCAAGCTGCATAAGATTTATCATCTCAAATAACGTTGGCCGTATTCGGTCTGGGCCCTCGGAATGGAAACGCATCACATACATTATGTAACAACGGGCGTAGACTGTCGAGTATACACACTCACTTCTGACGCTAACCACATTCTCACTCTAACACAGTAAATAGTTTGACAACCAGCTTCTTCTTTTTTATCTTCTTCTTCTTCTTCTTCTTCTTCTTTTTATCTTCTTCTTCTTCTTCTTCTTCTTTTTTTCTCTCCAGATGTTATCATTGCATCGCTTCACACTTTGAGAGACGAATCGGATTATCTCCCGCCAACCGGTGATGGATGGCTTTGAATATGAAGTTAGAACGCGGGCTTTACCAGGGAGGTCGATTCCAATCATGATGATTACATTATTATAAACATTATTGTTAGTAGTAGTAGTAGTAGTAGTAGTAGTAGTAGTAGTAGTAGTAGCAGCAGCAGGAGTTGTAGCTGAAGAAGCACCAGTAGTAGTAGTAGTAGTAGTAGTAGTAGTAGTAGTAGTAGTAGTAGTTAATAAATTACAGGGTTTACCAGGGAGGTCGATTCCAATCACGATATTTACATTATTATAAACATTATTGTTACCATTATTATTGCTCTTACCATTATTATTATCATTATTATATTATTGTATTGATCATTATTATTAGTTGTAGTAGTAGGATGAGGAGGAGGATGAGTGGGAGGGGAGGGGAAAGAAGAGGGGGAAGAGGAGGGGAGGGGGTGGTTTAATGCGAGTCATTTTCAGTGATTGCTTACTGGCAATAACAAGTGGTGACCCCCCCCCCCCGGAGTTTGAGTGGCAACAAGTCTGCCCCAGATCTCCAGTACCCCCACCCCGCTTCTACCGGTAACCGTTGCAAATCATTTGCGTTCTCACAACAGCTGTTTACTATTGTTTTCTCGTTGATGATGACCGTTAGTTTTCTCAGGAGTTGCAATAAACCTCCCCGGGATTCCACTATGCCCTTCCAGTAGAGATCTAGAGAGTGCCTTCCCTCCGCGATCTTTCCATCCTTCCTGATCTTTCGTTACCATTTTCTGTGCCACTGACCGATGCTGGTGCCAATACGTTTTTTTTTGGGGGGGGGGGGGTCACGTTATGGGTTTTTATTATTATTATTATTATTATTATTATTATTATTATTATTATTATTATTATTATTATTATTATTATTATTATTTTTATTATTATTATTATTATTATTATTATTATTATTATTATTATTATTATTATTCATTCACGATGAGTTCTCACATGAGTCATTATCGGTGCTTGCTCCTTGGAGTTTGAGTGGCAAATCACTTTGTGTTATCACAACAGCCGTTTACCATTGGTCTCCCGCTGGTAATGACAATTTGTTTTCTCTGGAATTTGAGTGACAATAGGCCTCCACAAGGTTCCAGTAGTCTCTGCACTCTTCCACTAAAGGTCTGGATGGTGCTCTACTTTCTCAGTCTTTTCATCCTCCTTGACACTTCATGACCACTGTGTGTGGTATCAACCGAGACTGGTTGGGCAGATTATGCCAATTCTGACAGTTTCAGTTCCATTGGTTTCGTGTCATGTTCTTACTTTTTGTTCTATTTCTAGTTCAGCTTATCCGTGGTTGGTTGGTTTCCGCATTCTATGATTTTGCCTGAATATTTTGACTTTTTTCAACATTTCCGTGTATTGTATGGTCTCAATCCTTCCTTTGATTCCAATTTCTCCTCGTCTTTTTACCAGTTTTTTTTTCGACACTGCTCTTAGTGCTCATATAATTATTTGTATCATAGTGATTTTATTCATGTTCCATGTTTTTTTTGTTTTTTTTTTAGCTTGTAAGATAATGAAGAGTGGCAAAAATGAATTGTGGACGAGTCCATTGTGGGTTGGACGTCGAGAAAGAAAGAAAGAAAGAAAGAAAGAAAGAAAAAAAAGCGACTTGATAACCGTTAAAAAGGAGAAGGTTCCGCAGTGCAAGCGAGACTTGAAAGACGGCGGTTTCAGAAACGCAAAGAGCCAGAGCGCTTGGTGATCGGAGTATCGAAGTACCGGAAGAATGTGAGTTTACCGATGTTTATGGCACAGATGAAGCTTTATTGGCTATGGTACCCAAGCCCGTCTTGCTGTTAGGCTTTCGTGTCTGCTGATTAAAAATGCGGCTGATAAGCAAGTTAGTACTGTCAAGGAATCCCCTGACTTGTATTTCATCAAAGTGCTTGTGGAACAATTGCTTCATTTCACGCTCGGATAGACAATGCAGAGCAAATTGCTTTCCAATCGGGTGTATATACGAACGAGTTTCTAGCGGAAACCAAGTCTGTGACCTCAACAAGAAAAAGACTTTCATGAGACAAAAGTATGTCAAAAGATTGTTATATGTGTGTGCGTAGCCGGCGTAAACCATCCGGTGATGGGAAATAAAGAAAACCAAAGTGTTTCCATATACGTTCTGTTCTTTGTCATTCTTGTTGGATCTTACCGGGTACCCTGAAAGAACGGGTAATGCAACAAGCTGTCTGGCAAGTTCCATACATTTACTTTTTGTCTTCCTCTTTGATGTCCACCCTGTGAGCTAGTGGGACGGCGAAATCTACTACAAGATTAAATTTTATACTTTACGTACTACGTCCGTTCGGTATAATAATAATAATAATAATAATAATAATAATAATAATAATAATAATAATAATAATAATAATAATAATAATAATACAACTGCAAGAAATATCATAAACTGTGCGCCCCCCCCCCTAAAAAAGGCATCAATCTCAGCTGATCCCACATAAAATAGTCGTGAAGGGTCAAGGAGGATGGAAGGACCGAGGAGGGAGAGCACTAACCAGAATTCTACTGGATGAGTGTGAAGAGTACTGGGACCTTGGGGAAGTTTATTGCCACCCAAATTTCAGTGTAGACCAATGGTCGTTTCCGGTGAGAAATCAATGGTAAGTGGCATTTGCGATAACGCAAAGTCATTTGCAAAGCTTATCGAAAGAGGCGGAGAGTACTGGAAATCTGGGGAGACTTGTTATCACTAAGGCTCCAGGGAACACCGCAGGTTGTTGTTGGTGAGCAATCACTGACGATGACTTGCGTGATAACTCCTAGTGAGTGGAAATAATAATAATAATAATAATAATAATAATAATAATAATAATAATAATAATAATAATAATAATAATAATAATAATAATAATAAATGGTAAGAGGCTGTTGCGATACCGCATCGTTATCGAAAAGAGGTGAAGAATACTGGAAATCTGGGGAGACTTGTTATCACTCAGACTCCAGGAAATACCGCTGGTTGTTGTCGGTGAGCAATCACTGACGATGATCTGTGTGCGAACTCCTAGTGAGTACTACTACTACCACCACCACCACCACCACCACCACCACCAACAACAACAACAACAACAACAACAACAATAATAATAGCGATACAATTTCTTTTCCAATTCTGCAAAAAACAGCGAAAGTGTTAAGATACATCTTGAATGTCTAAGGTCAAGGGAATTGACTTGATGTTCAAAAAAAGAAAACTCAAACTAAAAACATCCAAAAGTTGAGACTACGATGAAATAATAATAATAATAATAATAATAATAATAATAATAATAATAATAATAATAATAATAATAAATGGTAAGAGGCTGTTGCGATGCCGCATCGTTATCGAAAAGAGGTGAAGAATACTGGGAATCTGGGGAGGCTTGTTGTCACTCAGACTCCAGGAAATACCACTGGTTGTTGTCAGTGAGCAATCACTGACGATGATCTGTGTGAGAACTCCTAGTGAGTACAACTACTACTACTACCACTACTACTACTACTAATGATAATAATTTTGTAAAGATTCCCTGGCGACGCCAGGTAGGGACAGCTTCTTCTTTTTCTTCTTCTTTTTCTTCTTCTTCTTCTTCTCCCCCCTCCCTCGTACCGTAAAAAAATGGCGGCATCCCTTTTTTATTGCTTCTGTTTGTAGCATAATTAAGTACGAAGCACGCGTGTGTGTGTGTTTTAATTGCTAAGATTGAATAATGTTATTAATGAAAGCCCGCGCTCACAAGCTTGCACACCCAGAATAAAAATAAAACAATAACGTTATTAAGAGAAAGCTTGCTAAAGAATTAAATACATATCACTGTAATCAATAAATTCACTTACTAAAGAAAAACAGTTTTCGTCTGCTTCGCATTACAAAGAGTTACTAATGCTTACAGTCAGCTGCTGATAGTGCTTACGTTCACCTGAATATGTACTGAAAACGTGTTATTATATTAATATGTTATGCAGCGTTGCCTTGCTGAGAGTTCAACGTTCAAACTCCTCGACCTAACATTCACAGCTAACATGAATTGGAACAAATACATAGAAGACATTGCCAAGGCTGCTGCAAAGAAAGTGGGCTCCCTCTACCGTGTTAGAAAACTTCTTACACCTGACAGTATCCTATATCTCTACAAAGTAACCATCCGCCCATGCATGGAGTATTGTTGTCACATCTGGGCTGGTACACCATCCACCAGTCTCTCCCTCTCATAGACAAGGTCCAAAAAAGAGTACTTAATCTAATAGGTCACTCACTATCCACCAAGCTCCAGTCCCTGTCCCATCGCTGCAATGTAGCATCCTTGTGTTTGTTTTACAAGTACTTCAATGGAATGTGCTCCGATGAACTTGCTGCTCTGGTGCCCCTCGAGGTAAATACACTCTACCAACCCAACAATCAGCTAAATCCCATCCATTCACTGTGGAGGTCCCCAGATGCCGGAGAGCTTTCTACTCCAATAGCTTCTTTTCTTCGTGCTGCCGGCCTTTGAAAGTGCTGCCTTGTTTAGGGTGAACTATGTTAAAAGGAAAAAAAAGATCTCGCAGAGTTCGATGATTATGCAAAAAAACTATATAATTAGTAACGCATGGGATGTATCACATGAGTCATTATCGGTGTTTGCTTATTGGCAACTTGTGCCCCCGGGAATCTGGATGATAACACCCCCCCCCCCTGATTTCCAGCACTCTCTGCCTGTTTCGATAACCGTTGAAAATCACTTTGCTTTATCGACACAGCCGTTTACCATTGATTCTCGCTGATAACGATCATTAGCTTTCTTTGGAATTTTAACGACAATAAGCCTCCTTGGTCTTTCCATCCTCCTTGGCCATTCATGACGACTTTATGTGGTAACAAACGAGACTGGTGTAACCACTTTTTTTAGATGGTGGTGGGAGCCAGATTATAGGATTTCTATCATATATTACACTCTTTTTCATCTTCTTTTTTCTCTTCTTCATCTTCTTAATTCTCTTCATCTTCTTTTTCTTTCTCTTCTTCATCTTTTTTTTTTCGTTTCTTCATCTCCTTCTTACTCTTCTTCATCTACTTCTTCTTTCGCTTTATCATCTTCTTTCTCTCTTCTTCTTTCTCTTCTTTCACTTTTTCATCTTCTCCTTCTTTCTCTTCTTCATCTTCTTTTTCTTTCTCTTCTTAATCTTCTCCTTCTTTCGCTTCTTCATCTTCTTCTTCTTTCTTCTTTTCCTCTTCTTCTTTCTCTTCTTCATCTTTATATTCTTTCTCTTCTTTTTTATATTCTTTCTCTTCTTCATCTCTTTTGTTCTCTTCTTCATCTTTTTTCTCTTCTTCATCTTCTTCTTTTGTTCTCTTCTTCATCTTCTTTTTTCTCTTCTTCATCTTCTTCTTTCTCTTCTTCATCTTCTTCTTTCTCTTCTTCATCTTCTTCTTCTTTTTTCTCTTCTTCATCTTCTTCTTTATCTTCGCGTGTTTTAGAAGCATGTGGTCACACAAACGTTTCACACATTTTGACACAGTCCCTTGTAATATCATTGAACTCTGCAAAATCTTTCAAGCTGCACTGGCGTGGCTTGCGTGTTTTCGCCCACGCAGTTGGTCAACAAATATATCAGATCGGGAGACATGTCAATCTTATATACTCAATTTATTGGAAACATAATAATCAAGACATCAAAATAATATTATTAAAACATGAAAATATGCTAAAGAAATACGTAAGACACTTAAAGCAAAAACTTTTTCGTTAAAATGGTTTTGTGTTTTGAAAATTATTTATTATAGATTACTCCTCTTCTTTACATGTCTTTGAAGCACGTGGTCATACGACAGTTTCCCCACTTTTTTATACGGTCCTTTCTATTCTCATTGAACTCTGCGAGAACTTTTCAATCTGCACCGGTTGAGTAGTAGAGGTCAGGCAAGGCAGTGCTGCCTCGTATTGTCCTCCTCTCCACATTCGCAGATGGTTGAGTCGGGTTTTGTAGTACTATCTGGTCATATCAGCTTCTGAGCGCCCCATTCCGGTTAAGCATCCTCCATTGAACCAAAGGTGTTTCTGAGGCAGGAGGGAGGGCTTCAGAAGGGGGAGGGGGGGGGGTACATGTCAGTAGGAGGGTGAGGGTGGGGCATTCTCTAGCCTTCTGGTCCACCGAATAAGTCTGGTCTCTTCCCAAGATGTGGTTACGGGCTGGACACGGCTGAGGAAGTTTTTCCTTGACTTCAGTCATTGTGCGGTTGTATATTACATTAATATTTGTATTATCCTATCCATGTACATACTCCGGCGAGCTTTGCGACATGCTTGAGAACAAAACTCCACCCAGGGCTCGAATGTTTTGTGTCATCACATGTGTGGTTGAGCAGGTTATATATTCAAGTACTTGCTAAAGTCATCTTCAGGGCTGGATAAGTATACGGCTCGCCCAAACCGGTAGGCTACACTTTTACGGTTCTTTGCTCACCTTATTCTCGTCGTCAAGATAGGCCTTCCGCGAAGTTACGATGTTCTCTCTAACCAAGCATCTATTTGTCGATTGTTGACACAGGAACTCTAACTACCCGTACAGAATAGAGGGATTCTTGTTCAAGGTTTACCTCCTCTAGATCCGCCGTGTTCTGTCTATACCAATGCATATCAAATAGGCTAACATCGTGAATGATATGGCTCTTCACTACACACGAACAGTCATTCACTAGGTCTATTATCATCATCATCATTATTATTATTATTATTATTATTATTATTATTATTATTATTATTATTATTATTATCATTATTATTATAAACCCCACACGTGTCTGCACTGTGGGGATCGTGGTCAACCACACACGCAGGTGTATGATATCCTGGTCGCGGTGCCACTCGTGCGCACAGTCTTGCCAGACCGTGAACACACTTCAGCCGATCGTCGTAGTGGCAATAAAAAAATATGTCGATCGAAATTCCTCTAGACCGGGATGGCGACGATGATGATGATGACGTAGCGTCGCCGATCTTGTTGTCTCGTTCAACTCCCACATTGAGACTGTTTATATCAGCGAGCGATCACTGGGCGAACAGCAATCGGTTGGCTCTGTGAGGGCGAAAGATTATTCAAAGCAGAACAAAAGGAAAAGAACAATGTTCAACAACTCGGTCGGGGTCTTTTTGTATTGAAGAGTAATTATTAATAAAATAAAAGAATTGAGTTTACATTAGATTAATGTCTACCGTATTCGTAAAAGTTGTTGCTCTAAGTTATCTCGTTGGCTCTGTGTGTTTGTGTGAATTCGTTCACAAGTGGTTGTTTAGTCACAAATCAACTGGCTAAGAAAACGATGGGGAGTTCGTTCGGTTTTCTTCTCTTCGTCGCTCACCATCATCGGTGCGCGGCGTAGAGCGCGTCCGACTCTAACGACAATTCAACTCCGTCTCTGACTGACTGTGTACCTTATGGGTCCTCTACTTCTCTTATTGAAGGGGTCTATCGTCGTACACCCCTCTCTGCATCTCTTCCTCTCTCAGGGGAGGGGGGCGGGCGCCTCACTCCCCTGCCCATAAAATAAATGGAATTTTCTTTCTGGCCCGCGTTATCGCTAAAACAATTGCCTTTTCATTCTGCCACCTCGTCTGGTGACAACCTCTCACCGAGTTCGTAATTAACGATGACAGGCCCAATTGCTTATCGGTTAAATCAACGCAGACCTCCAGGATAGCAAATCCAAAGCGTATCCTTACTCAAAACTATATCTCTGTGTTGATATTTATTAGAATTAACGCTAAGATCATGGATTTTCTTAATCTTTAAGTTTCCATCTGGCAACCGTCTCTTTTTGTGGTGGCGATCGGTGTTGACTACCAAACACAACTCCGCCAGATAACCCGGCACCTGTTTTTGTTGTTTGAATAAGCTTGTTTCCACGTCAAATATATACTAGTTTTATATCTCCACTTCTGTCTCTACGCAGGGCCTAGCATCACCACCAAGATGCATACTAGTGCGTAACCAGGGTACCCGATCCCCATGGGGTCCCGGATACTTTGTCACATTATTATTATTATCGTCATCGTCATTATCATTATTATTATTATTATTACTATTATTATTATGAGTGTACACCCTCTGTCAAAAATGACGAAAAAAAAAAATTATCCCTCGTCAGTGTTCACACTAATATTCATATTCATATAAAAATAACGTCTGAGAGGGCCGAGTTAAATGCAAAGAAATAAGAAAGAAAGAAAACGTTTCAAACTGAAAAGTTTAAGGAAAAAGAAAAGAAAAGAAAAAACGTATCAATCGGTATAGAAAGCAGAAAGAAGAAAAAAGAAAAAAACGTCTTATTATGGAAATAGATTTGCTTTCTCAATTCTCCTAAATACTTCAAATGGGTTCTACCGGCAGTTTTTTACTCGATAATTGTCCTTTGACGAGACATCATTTCTAGAGTACATGGGTATGTCAATCTTCATATATATATATATATATATATATATATATATATATATATATATATATATATATATATATATATATATATATATATATATTTCAGAGGAAACATTTTTTAATAAATCAACCGGCGGGTGGAAAATAAAGAAAATTGCTAAAATTTTCTTTAAAGCCTTATCGTCTGACCCTCTAAGAGGAAACGTCAGAATGATAAATTAAAAACTAAGAAAATCGAATTCGATATGAGGGGGAAAATTGTTTAAGTTGGAGAAAACGATTGAGAGAGAAAAAACCCCAAATCTCTCAACGTTATGGTGGATTTGAATCATTAAAGTTCTCCAACTTCAAAATCTTTTGTCTACACCGGCTAGGTTTTATCCTACAATTTTGCTGTACGCGAAATTTATTTATATATATATACATATATATATATATATATATATATATATATATATATATATATATATATATATATATATATATATGAATGATATTATAAACAACAATTTTTTTTATATAGTTCAGATCAATTTTTGTGAGAATCAATTTCCAAAGCAAACTCAATATTCAATATTAAAACTTTTTAAAATCCTCTTTGCGTGAATTTCCACCTTGGTATTGTATGGTTTCCATCTGATTTTGCATGAATTTCCACCTTAGTATTGTATGGTTTCCATCTGATTTTGCGTTAATTTTCACCTTGGTATTGTATTGTTCCATCTGATTTTGCGTGAATTTCCACCTTGGTATTGTATTGTTCCATCTGATTTTGCGTGAATTTCCACCTTAGTATTGTATGGTTTCCATCTGATTTTGCGTGAATTTCCACCTTGGTATTGTATTGTTCCATCTGATTTTGCGTGAATTTCCACCTTAGTATTGTATGGTTTCCATCTGATTTTGCGTGAATTTCCACCTTATTATTGTATGGTTTACATCTGATTTTGCGTTAATTTCTACCTTGGTATTGTATGGTTCCATCTGATTTTGCGTGAATTTCCACCTTGGCATTGTATGTTTCCATCTGATTTTGCGTGAATTTCCACCTTGGTATTGTATGGTTTACATCTGATTTTGCGTGAATTTTCACCTTAGTATTGTATGGTTTCCATCTGATTTTGCGTGAATTTCCACCTTAGTATTGTATGGTTTCCATCTGATTTTGCGTGAATTTCCACCTTGGTATTGTATGGTTTCCATCTGATTTTGCGTGAATTTCCACCTTAGTATTGTATGGTTTCCATCTGATTTTGCGTTAATTTCCACCTTTGTATTGTATTGTTCCAATCTGATTTTGCGTGAATTTCCACCTTAGTATTGTATGGTTTCCATCTGATTTTGCGTGAATTTCCACCTTGGTATTGTATGGTTCCATCTGATTTTGCCTGAATTTCCACCTTGGTATTGTATGTTTCCATCTGATTTTGCGTGAATTTCCACTTTGGTATTGTATGGTTTTCATCTGATTTTGCGTGAATTTCTACCTTAGTATTGTATGGTTTCCATCTGATTTTGCATGAATTTCCACCTTAGTATTGTATGGTTTCCATCTGATTTTGCATGAATTTCCACCTTGGTATTGTATGGTTTTCATCTGATTTTGCGTGAATTTCCACCTTAGTATTGTATAGTTTCTATCTGATTTTGCGTTAATTTCCACCTTTGTATTGTATGGTTTCCATCTGATTTTGCGTGAATTTCCACCTTGGTATTGTATTGTTCCATCTGATTTTGCGTGAATTTCCACCTTAGTATTGTATGATTTACATCTGATTTTGCGTGAATTTCCACCTTGGTATTGTATGGTTCCATCTGATTTTGCGTGAATTTCCACCTTGGTATTGTATGGTTTCCATCTGATTTTGCGTGAATTTCCATTTTGGTATTGTATGGTTTTCATCTGATTTTGCGTTAATTTCCACCTTAGTATTGTATGGTTTCCATCTGATTTTGCATGAATTTCCACCTTAGTATTGTATGGTTTCCATCTGATTTTGCGTGAGTTTCCACCTTGGTATTGTATGGTTTCCATCTGATTTTGCATGAATTTCCACCTTGGTATTGTATTGTTCCATCTGATTTTGCGTGAATTTCCACTTTGGTATTGTATGGTTCCATCTGATTTTGCGTGAATTTCCACCTTAGTATTGTATGGTTTCCATCTGATTTTGCGTTAATTTCCACCTTTGTATTGTATGGTTTCCATCTGATTTTGCGTGAATTTCCACCTTGGTATTGTATTGTTCCATCTGATTTTGCGTGAATTTCCACTTTGGTATTGTATGCTTTCCATCTGATTTTGCGTGAATTTCCACCTTAGTATTGTATGGTTTCCATCTGATTTTGCGTTAATTTCCACCTAAGTATTGTATGGTTCCATCTGATTTTGCGTGAATTTCCACCTTGGTATTGTATGTTTCCATCTGATTTTGCCTGAATTTCCACTTTGGTATTGTATGGTTTCCATCTGATTTTGCGTGAATTTCCACTTTGGTATTGTATGGTTTTCATCTGATTTTGCGTGAATTTCCACCTTGGTATTGTATTGTTCCATCTGATTTTGCGTGAATTTCCACCTTAGTATTGTATGGTTTCCATCTGATTTTGCGTGAATTTCCACCTTGGTATTGTATTGTTCCATCTGATTTTGCGTGAATTTTCACCTTAGTATTGTATGGTTTCCATCTGATTTTGCGTGAATTTCCACCTTAGTATTGTATGGTTTACATCTGATTTTGCGTTAATTTCTACCTTGGTATTGTATGGTTTCCATCTGATTTTGCGTGAATTTCCACCTTGGTATTGTATGGTTTTCATCTGATTTTGGCGTGAATTTCCACTTTGGTATTGTATTGTTTTCATCTTATATTGCGTGAATTTCCACCTTAGTATTGTATGGTTTCCATCTGATTTTGCGTGAATTTCCACCTTGCTATTGTATGGTTTCCATCTGATTTTGCGTGAATTTCCACCTTAGTATTGTATGGTTTCCATCTGATTTTGCGTGAATTTCCACCTTTGTATTGTATGGTTTCCATCTGATTTTGCGTGAATTTCCACTTTGGTATTGTATTGTTCCATCTGATTTTGCGTGAATTTCCACCTTAGTATTGTATGGTTTCCATCTGATTTTGCGTGAATTTCCACCTTAGTATTGTATGGTTTACATCTGATTTTGCGTGAATTTCTACCTTGGTATTGTATGGTTTCCATCTGATTTTGCGTGAATTTCCACTTTGGTATTGTATGTTTCCATCTGATTTTGCGTGAATTTCCACTTTGGTATTGTATGGTTTTCATCTGATTTTGCGTGAATTTCCACCTTAGTATTGTATGGTTTCTATCTGATTTTGCGTGAATTTCCACCTTAGTATTGTATGGTTTCCATCTGATTTTGCATGAATTTCCACCTTGGTATTGTATGGTTTCCATCTGATTTTGCGTGAATTTCCACCTTAGTATTGTTTGGTTTCCATCTGAGTTTGCGTGAATTTCCACCTTAGTATTGTATGGTTTTCATCTGATTTTGCGTGAATTTCCACCTTAGTATTGTTTGGTTTCCATCTGATTTTGCGTGAATTTCCACCTTAGTATTGTATGGTTTTCATCTGATTTTGCGTGAATTTCCACCTTAGTATTGTTTGGTTTCCATCTGAGTTTGCGTGAATTTCCACCTTAGTATTGTATGGTTTTCATCTGATTTTGCGTGAATTTCCACCTTAGTATTGTTTGGTTTCCATCTGAGTTTGCGTGAATTTCCACCTTAGTATTGTATGGTTTTCATCTGATTTTGCGTGAATTTCCACCTTAGTATTGTTTGGTTTCCATCTGATTTTGCGTGAATTTCCACCTTAGTATTGTATGGTTTCCATCTGATTTTGCGTGAATTTCCACCTTAGTATTGTTTGGTTTTCATCTGATTTTGCGTGAATTTCCACCTTAGTATTGTATGGTTTCCATCTGATTTTGCGTGAATTTCCACCTTAGTATTGTATGGTTTTCATCTGATTTTGCGTGAATTTCCACCTTAGTATTGTTTGGTTTTCATCTGATTTTGCGTGAATTTCCACATTAGTATTGTATGGTTCCCACGGTATGTTGCGTGAATTTCCACCTTGGTATTGTATGGTTTTCATCTGATTTTGCGTGAATTTCCACTTTGGTATTGTATGGTTTCCATCTGATTTTGCGTAAATTTCCACATTAGTATTGTATGGTTCCCACGGTATGTTGCGTGAATTTCCACCTTGGTATTGTATGGTTTTCATCTGATTTTGCGTGAATTTCCACTTTGGTATTGTATGGTTTACATCTGATTTTGCGTGAATTTTCACTTTGGTATTGTATTGTTCCATCTGATTTTGCGTGAATTTCCATTTTAGTATTGTATGGTTTCCATCTGATTTTGCATGAATTTCCACCTTGGTATTGTATTGTTCCATCTGATTTTGCGTGAATTTCCACTTTGGTATTGTATGGTTTTCATCTGATTTTGCGTGAATTTCCACCTTGGTATTGTATGGTTTTCATCTGATTTTAGCGTGAATTTCCACTTTGGTATTGTATTGTTTTCATCTTATTTTGCGTGAATTTCCACCTTGGTATTGTATGGTTTCTATCTGATTTTGTGTGAATTTCCACCTTGGTATTGTATTGTTTTCAATCTCATTTTGCGTGAATTTCGACCTTAGTATTGTATGGTTTTCATCTGATTTTGCGTGAATTTCCAATTTAGTATTGTATGGTTTACATCTGATTTTGCGTGAATTTCCACTTTGGTATTGTATGGTTTACATCTGATTTTGCGTGAATTTTCACCTTAGTATTGTATGGTTTCCATCTGATTTTGCGTGAATTTCCACTTTGGTATTGTATGGTTTTCATCTGATTTTGGCATGAATTTCCACTTTAGTATTGTATGGTTTCCATCTGATTTTGCTTGAATTTTCACTTTGGTATTGTATTGTTCCATCTGATTTTGCGTGAATTTCCATTTTAGTATTGTATGGTTTCCATCTGATTTTGCATGAATTTCCACCTTGGTATTGTATTGTTCCATCTGATTTTGCGTGAATTTCCACTTTGGTATTGTATGGTTTTCATCTGATTTTGCGTGAATTTCCACCTTGGTATTGTATGGTTTTCATCTGATTTTAGCGTGAATTTCCACTTTGGTATTGTATTGTTTTCATCTTATTTTGCGTGAATTTCCACCTTGGTATTGTATGGTTTCTATCTGATTTTGTGTGAATTTCCACCTTGGTATTGTATTGTTTTCAATCTCATTTTGCGTGAATTTCGACCTTAGTATTGTATGGTTTTCATCTGATTTTGCGTGAATTTCCAATTTAGTATTGTATGGTTTACATCTGATTTTGCGTGAATTTCCACTTTGGTATTGTATGGTTTACATCTGATTTTGCGTGAATTTTCACCTTAGTATTGTATGGTTTCCATCTGATTTTGCGTGAATTTCCACTTTGGTATTGTATGGTTTTCATCTGATTTTGGCATGAATTTCCACTTTAGTATTGTATGGTTTCCATCTGATTTTGCGTGAATTTCCACCTTGGTATTGTATGGTATTTATCTGATTTTGCGTGAATTTCCACCTTGGTATTGTCTTGTTTTCATCTGATTTTGGCGTGAATTTCTACTTTGGTATTGTATTGTTTTCATCTTATTTTGCGTGAATTTCCACCTTGGTATTGTATGGTTTTCATCTGATTTTGCGTGAATTTCCACCTTGGTATTGTATTGTTTCCATCTGATTTTGCGTGAATTTCTACCTTAGTATTGTATGGTTTTCATCTGGTTTTGCGTGAATTTCCACCTTAGTATTGTATGGTTTCCATCTGATTTTGCGTGAATTTCCACCTTAGTATTGTATGGTTCCATCTAATTTTGCTTGAATTTCCACTTTGGTATTGTATTGTTCCATCTGATTTTGCGTGAATTTCCATTTTAGTATTGTATGGTTTCCATCTGATTTTGCATGAATTTCCACCTTGGTATTGTATTGTTCCATCTGATTTTGCGTGAATTTCCACCTTGGTATTGTATGGTTTTCATCTGATTTTGTGTGAATTTCCACTTTGGTATTGTATGGTTTCTATCTGATTTTGCGTGAATTTCCACTTTGGTATTGTATGGTTTCCATCTGATTTTGCGTGAATTTCTACCTTGGTATTGTATGGTTTTCATCTGATATTGGCGTGAATTTCCACCTTGGTATTGTATGGTTTCCATCTGATTTTGCGTGAATTTCCACTTTGGTACTGTATGGTTTTCATCTGATTTTGGCGTGAATTTCCACTTTGGTATTGTATAGTTTTTATCTTATTTTGCGTGAATTTCGAACTTGGTATTGTATGGTTTCCATCTGATTTTGCGTGAATTTCCACTTTGGTATTGTATGGTTTTAATCTGATTTTGGCGTGAATTTCCACCTTAGTATTGTATGGTTTCCATCTGATTCAAAGTGAATTTCCACTTTCGTATTGTATGGTTTTCATCTGATTTTGCGTGAATTTTCACCTTGGTATTGTATGGTTTTTATCTGATTTTGGCGTGAATTTCCACTTTGGTATTGTATTGTTTTCATCTTATTTTGCGTGAATTTCCACCTTGGTATTGTATGGTTTTCATCTGATTTTGGCGTGAATTTCCACCTTAGTATTGTATGGTTTCCATCTGATTTTGCGTGAATTTCCACTTTGGTATTGTATGGTTTTCATCTGATTTTGGCGTGAATTTCCACTTTGGTATTGTATGGTTTCCATCTGATTTTGCGTCAATTTCCACTTTGGTATTGTATGGTTTTCATCTGATTTTGCGTGAATTTCCACCTTGGTATTGTATGGTTTTCATCTGATTTTGGCGTGAATTTCTACTTTGGTATTGTATAGTTTTCATCTTATTTTGCGTGAATTTCCACCTTGGTATTGTATGGTTTCCATCTGATTTTGCGTGAATTTCCACTTTGGTATTGTATGGTTTCCATCTGATTTTGCGTGAATTTCTACCTTGGTATTGTATGGTTTTCATCTGATATTGGCGTGAATTTCCACCTTGGTATTGTATGGTTTCCATCTGATTTTGCGTCAATTTTCAACTTTGGTATTGTATGGTTTTCATCTGATTTTGGCGTGAATTTCCACTTTGGTATTGTATTGTTTTTATCTTATTTTGCGTGAATTTCCAACTTGGTATTGTATGGTTTTCATCTGATTTTGGCATGAATTTCCACCTTAGTATTGTATGGTTTCCATCTAATTCAAAGTGAATTTCCACTTTCGTATTGTATGGTTTTCATCTGATTTTGCGTGAATTTCCACCTTGGTATTGTATGGTTTTCATCTGATTTTGGCGTGAATTTCCACTTTGGTATTGTATTGTTTTCATCTTATTTTGCGTGAATTTCCACCTTGGTATTGTATGGTTTTCATCTGATTTTGCGTGAATTTCCACTTTGGTATTGTATGGTTTTCATCTGATTTTGGCATGAATTTCCACCTTAGTATTGTATGGTTTCCATCTGATTTTGCGTCAATTTCCACTTTGGTATTGTATGGTTTTCATCTGATTTTGGCGTGAATTTCCACCTTGGTATTGTATGGTTTTCATCTGATTTTGGCGTGAATTTCCACTTTGGTATTTTATAGTTTTCATCTTATTTTGCATGAATTTCCACCTTGGTATTGTATGGTTTCCATCTGATTTTGCGTGAATTTCCACTTTGGTATTGTATGGTTTTCATCTGATTTTGCGTGAATTTCCACCTTGGTATTGTATGGTTTTCATCTGATTTTGGCGTGAATTTCCACTTTGGTATTGTATTGTTTTCATCTTATATTGCGTGAATTTCCACCTTAGTATTGTATGGTTTCCATCTGATTTTGCCTGAATTTCCACTTTGGTATTGTATGGTTTTCATCTGATTTTGGCGTGAATTTCCACTTTGGTATTGTATGGTTTTCATCTGATTTTGCGTCAATTTCCACTTTGGTATTGTATGGTTTTCATCTGATTTTGCGTGAATTTCCACCTTGGTATTGTATGGTTTTCATCTGATTTTGGCGTGAATTTCCACTTTGGTATTGTATAGTTTTCATCTTATTTTGCGTGAATTTCCACCTTGGTATTGTATGGTTTCCATCTGATTTTGCGTGAATTTCCACTTTGGTATTGTATGGTTTTCATCTGATTTTGCGTGAATTTCCACCTTGGTATTGTATGGTTTTCATCTGATTTTGGCGTGAATTTCCACTTTGGTATTGTATTGTTTTCATCTTATATTGCGTGAATTTCCACCTTGGTATTGTATGGTTTCCATCTGATTTTGCGTGAATTTCCACTTTGGTATTGTATGGTTTTCATCTGATTTTGCGTGAATTTCTACCTTGGTATTGTATGGTTTTCATCTGATTTTGGCGTGAATTTCCACTTTGGTATTGTATTGTTTTCATCTTATATTGCGTGAATTTCCACCTTGGTATTGTATGGTTTCCATCTGATTTTGCGTGAATTTCCACTTTGGTATTGTATGGTTTTCATCTGATTTTGGCATGAATTTCCACCTTAGTATTGTATGGTTTCCATCTGATTTTGCGTGAAGTTCCACTTTGGTATTGTATGGTTTTCATCTGATTTTGCGTGAATTTCCACCTTGGTATTGTATGGTTTTCATCTGATTTTGGCGTGAATTTCTACTTTGGTATTGTATTGTTTTCATCTTATTTTGCGTGAATTTCCACCTTAGTATTGTATGGTTTCCATCTGATTTTGCGTGAATTTCCACTTTGGTATTGTATTGTTTTCATCTGACTATGAAGACGGGATATTAATCTGGCCCCTTTCAATTTATTCACATATGCTTTGAAATTTTCCAGAAACGCATGTAAGTTTTCTTTGCTCCGAAATTGACATTGAATCAGAGTATAAACATAACTCTGATTAGTCATTATATATGCGTTACGCGAAATTTCCAGAAACAGAGTTTCTTCACAAGGACTTCTCATCTGTGGAACACATTGCTGCAGGACTGCTTCCTTGCAGATTACAACTTAGTCATCTTCAATGCCAATGTCAACAGATTCCTATCTAGAACCGTCCCCGCAAATATTCTGGACTTGATAATGGCATCTGGCCTTGATAAGTGGTGACTCCTTTATATATATATTACAATTTATTATTATAATATTTATAAACATGAATCGTGTTGCAGGGTTCGAGTTCTGCGACCGGTATGAATAATCATCTCTACACTGACGATTCCCGTAAAGATGAAACGTATATGTATGTAGATAAAAACAAATATTTATAATTATTTGTCGCCCCCAAATCTAGGCTGGGCACTGTAGTGAGTAGTATTGGCGCAGCCGTCATCCTAGCTTAAATGCACGTTCCTTCTGCAGGTGAACACTCTCTTGATGGCTGCCTTTAATAGGTTTTATCTCTCGATGATTTATCGGGTTGTTTATAGGGCTAAAAGAATCGGAATTTGAGTTATAAACATGACTCGTGTTGCGGGGGTTCGAGTCCTGCGATCGGTATGAAGAATCATTTTTCCACTGACGATTCCCGTAAGGATGAAACGCATACGTATGTAGATAAAAACAAACATTTATATATCGATATATATGTATATATATATATATATTTATATATATATATATATATATATATATATATATATATATATATATATATATATATATATATAAAAGAAAAAACCAAGAGATATTTTTTTCATTTTATATATTCATCAACGTTTCGTCTTTATTGTAAGACTTTCTCAGGATGATAATTTGAAGAAAAAAGTCATGCAAGTACATCGAAATTTTATGTAGATAAAAACAAATATTTATATATCGATATATATATATATATATATATATATATATATATATATATATATATATCATACGTATGTAGATAGAAACAAATATATTTATATATATATATATATATATATATATATATATATATTACTCCTTATAGAGTGGAGGAGTACTAATTTTAGTAGTAGTAGTAGTAGTAGTAGTAGTAGTAGTAGTAGTAGTAGTATCTCCCTTATTATTTTACCTTTCGTCATGAATCACCATTTCAATAATTTTGATTAGATTGTCGCATTCCTTGGTCCAGCATCTTCATCAGCATCCATCCAATTCCACCCGCTTTCCACCCACCTCCTCACCCAAGGCGTTCTTCTCATTGCGACTGTCAAGAAACACTTCCAATCCGTCAACAACGCCCTCCCGATGACGCGAGATGATTAAAAAATATTTATTGCTTAATCGTTTCATCGCGACACTATTAATTAATTGAGAAATCTTTTTATGATGATGGCAGATCGGAATAGCGTGGCTGGTTACTCTTCACTCGCCCCCCCCCCCCCACACACACACACACCTCCATCTCCAACCACACGCAATTTTTTTTTCCAATGTGGCAGTTTGTATCAGTTTCTCTGTCCTCGTATATATATATATATAATAATGGTAATAATCCAGGTGAAAAATATCCACAGGGTGGTAATCCAGAGAATTTTAACCGGGTTTATAAAAAGTGCTCAATATCAAAATAGAGCTTTATATATGATAATTTTATTTATACAGACATGTACAAAATCTGCGACACTGGCATGTCGATGTTATCGATCAACAGTTACTATAAACTGAGATCTCATCAGGCAGAGTTAGAATCCGATCAAAGGTTCTCTCCAAATATGATCTGAGGTTAAGATCGGATTCTAACTCTGCCTGATGAGATCTCAGTTTATAGTAACTGTTGATCGATAACATCGACATGCCAGTGTCGCAGATTTTGTACATGTCTGTATAAATAAAATTATCATATATATATATATATATATATATATATATACACACACACACACATATATATATATATATATATATATATATATATATATATATATATATATATATATATATAAAGACTTGTTTATCTACATACGTATACGTTTCATCCTTCCAGAATCGTCAGTGTAGAGATAATTATTCAAGCCGATCGCAGGATTCGAAACCCCGGAACAAGTCATGTTTATAACTCAAATTCCGATGTCTTAACCCACACGATGAACAACTACATAAACGGTGAGAGTTTTACACTTATGGTAAACAGACGACGTGAAGAGTGTTCAACTTATTAAGCAACACACACACATATATATATATATATATATATATATATATATATATATATATATATATAT
This sequence comes from Sepiola atlantica, assembly GCA_963556195.1. Taxonomy (NCBI): domain Eukaryota; kingdom Metazoa; phylum Mollusca; class Cephalopoda; order Sepiida; family Sepiolidae; genus Sepiola; species Sepiola atlantica. The sequence continues at coordinate 22,089,093 of OY744528.1, forward strand.
ATATATATATATATGCATGTGTATATATATATATATATATATATATATATATATGCATGTGTATATATATATATATATATATATATATATATTTCTCTCTTTTTTTATTTATCTTATCTTTTCCGTTTTTGCTGGAGATGGGGCACTCTACCGGATGCCAGACATTCACCGGCTATTTCAGACACTCCAGCCTAGAGATATTTTTAAGATTCTAACCGTCCCTTTAAGTGCAATTGTTTGTATTTCTCTTGCACTCGGTTCACCGGGTATACTCGCCAGATAGCTTTTGAAATTCTTTATCATTAGTCCTATTGCTCCTATAATTACTGGTATGATGGAGATTTTCCTAAGATTCCAGTTTCTTTTCATGTCGTACATAAGACCTTGGTAATTTTTCATCTTTTGTGTGTGTGTCTGTGTGTTTACCTGAAAAACTATTATATTTGTTATATAAACATAATTTTGAATAGCCATTATAGTGTATGCATAAGTTCGAAGAACCACTATTATACATGTATAAGATCGAATAGCCATTATTACATATGCATGATATCGGATAATCATTATTATATATGATTAATGTCGAAAAGTCATTATTACATAGGCATAAAATCGAATAGTTATTATTATATGCATTAGTTCCAATAGTCAGTATTACATATGTATAAGATCTAATAGTCATAATTATATATGCATAAGTTAGAATAGGCATTATATGCATGGACATGTTCGAATAGCCATTAATATATATGCATGTTCAAATAGCTATTATATATATATATATATATGTGTGTGTGTGTGTGTGTGTGTGTGTGTGTGTGTGTGTGTGTGTGTGTGTGTGTGAAACCCCATTATAATTTATGCATAGGTTTGAATAGCCTTATTATATATACATAAGTTTGAATAGCCTTATTTATATACATAAGTTTGAATAGCCTTATTATATATACATAAGTTTGAATAGCCTTATTTATATACATAAGTTTGAATAGCCTTATTATATATACATAAGTTTGAATAGCCTTATTATATATACATAATTTTGAATAGCCTTATTATATATACATAAGTTTGAATAGCCTTATTATATATACATAAGTTTGAATGACGCTTGTATATGTGTTTAAGTTCGAATATTGATTTACTCCTCTCCAGGAGTTAGGCACAAGGCCAGTTTTTATCTTACTCCCACAAGTAAGATGTGACCCAAGGTCGGGTCGGGAAAGTGGGGTTTAAAAATTGCCTGGGCAGCCCCGTCGGCATTCCCCGGTAGGGGCGCCTCAGACAGTAAGCAATAAACTTACTCCTCCCCAAAGAGGGGAGGCAAAGCCTGGGAAGGTGGACCTCCCAGAACTGCACAGGACAGGCCCATTGACCGGCGTAAGTCAAGCCCCGAAGGCCAAGACAATACCAGTCTATGGGGTGCAGTATCCATCGGAACAGATACTACACTGTGATCTTAGCCAAGAGACCAAGAACAACATATTTGTTCAATTGTCATGATACCACCCTCCTAGGCATTACATCCTTCGATTTTGGGGGGAGGGGGGTAGTGTAGTATCTGTTTAATTGTCATTATACCACCCTCCTAGGCATTACATCCTCCGATTTTTTTTTTTTGGGGGGGGGGGGTAGGGGGTAGTGTAGTATCTGTTTAATTGTCATGATACCATCCTCCTAGGCATTACATCCTCCGATTTTTTTTTGGGGGGGGGGGGGTAGTGTAGTATCTGTTTTTTGTCATGAGACCCTCCTACCAGGCATTACCTCTTCCTTTTTTGGTGGGGGGGTGCATTGTAGGATACGTTTGTTCGTCATGCTACTATCCTCCCAGGCATTACCTCCTCCTTTTTTTTTTAATTAGAGGGGATCGTGTAGCATCTGTTCTGTGGTCATGATACCATCCTACCAAAGACTGCCTTCTCCTTTTTTTTTTTAGGGTTAGTGCAATATCTGTTCGGTTGTCATGATACCAATCTCCCAGGCATTACTGCCTCCTTGGGGCAATAAAAAAAAATTTGCACGTGACTCTATTTTACTACAATCGCCTAGCAGACTCTAATCGTATGTTTTACTGCTCCAGATTTCCCGTGAATGGAAGATGACACTTAGTAATCACGTTAAGTGCTTTGTTCTTGACGCGAGATTTTATTTTACCCATTCATTTAGTTTTTAAAGTAATCATAAAAAAAAAAAAAATCTATTTGCTCTCTTTCCGCTCCGATGATTTTTTTTTTTGCACTCGATAAGTGACGGCAGACAATAAATTGAAAGGAAGGGGGGGGTTCAGGTTGGTTTCTTTTATTATTCGTTAGTGATTGTATCCAATTCATTTGTTGAGTGTTTCGTCCTACGTCACTTCCGGAAGCTTGAGCTGTGATACTGACTCATATCTATATAAAAGTTAGGCATTTATTGGCTACATATGTGCATAAATGTTCCAGCTGCAACTTTATTCCAAGTCCAGCATCTTTAGGCCGTATTAACTGAACTTGGAATAAATTCGCAGCTGAAACATGTGTACACATATGTAGCTGTAGCAGTTACCTCCTCCTTTCAAAACATAACTACACCGGTTTGCCGGTAGGTGTCGCTTTTTCACCGACAGGTGGCACTGTAAAGCGACACCAGAGTTATCTGCCCTTCTGACTATAAAAACCGTTGCAAACGGAAAATCCATCTCTCTTTCACCGACCAGCCTCAGCAGAACAACGCTGGCACCAGCGCTCCGTCTCTCTCTCTCTTCTCTGGTCGACAGAACGACGCTAATACACTAGCGCTTCGTCTAACGCTTTTCTCTTCAAATGGCATCGGCATAACAACTACCAACACACGTGGTCAAACAACGGTAAGAGTGCTCAACTCATTTTCTTTGTGTACGGCTTCCAAAGACTTTCCTCACGCCGGATTCATTTCTTCTTATACCTTTTTCAAGAACTGTTTTTCCATCGACACACATGCATACACCACACACTTCATCATTTCACGTACACACACGTTCAATAAACGTTGTTTGAACTACTTCATTTTTATTTATTAATTATTACTCTGTCTTTGCATGCAACATTGCTTGATTTACTGAACTCGTTTATAGTCGGGGGACACACCACTCGGTCCCCTAACATAGCCAATAATGTTTTTATAAATAAAACAAAATACTATAATATAGCTCTATCTGTTATTGAGCACTATCTTATAAACACCGTAGTTTCATTTGATTAACATTTAGGAAGCAACAACCATACAAGCACTAAAGTGAGGTATGTTTATATGTTTACGTATTTGTATGTACAGGATTCACTCCTAAACTAATTGACCAATCATTATCAATTTTAGAAACACAACTGCTAGGCGTAAAGGGTCGTAGTATGAGCAATATTTAGTTCAATTTAATTTCATACCAAGGAGGTAAGTAGGTGGTGGAATGCCTTCGGGAAAATTAAGATAGCTCCGATTTTTGTGAAATTTTAAAAATAAGAACTAGTCATCAATAAATTAATATTCCCCAAATGTCAGTTTCTTTGGAGCATTTCAAAATGTTTTAAGGGGGCACAACCTCCGATTTGAATATTTAAATATTTCAGATTTGCATTAAATTTGATCCATAGTCATCAGATACCAATTAAGGAAGATTCCTTGAATTTCAATTTCTTCTTAAGACACCTTAAGCGTAGGCCATAACTTATAGACATTTTCTAGAATGAAAATAACGTAATGTGTTTTAACAAAATTGGAATAAGGTTTAATAGCATTATATCTTGATTTTAATCTTCGTAACGAGGACATAAAAGTGGTGCAAAACTGCTCTGTTCGGGGAATTCATTTTACCCGTCCTTAGACGGGCATTTTTTTATGTAGATAAATATATATATATATATATATATATATATATATATATATATATATATATATATATAAAAGAAAAAACCAAGAGATATTAATTTTCATTTCATATATTCATCAACGTTTCGTCTTTATTGTAAGACTTCCCCAGGATGATAATTTGAAGAAAAATGTCATGCAACTACATCGAAATTTTGGGTTGACATGATGGAGAGATAAGGAAAAATAGTAGCCGTGGTGGCCCCCTCCCCATTTCATCTCTCCCACCCTAAGGCAAATTCACTAATATTCTCACCCCCTCCCCATTTCACTGCTGTCTTAATGGTACCCACTCAAAGCCTTCCATATTCATTTCATTCTTAGCCACCACTGTCTTCTCACAGTCTGGCCTCTCCTCCAGCGCTCACAATAGCCACGGCTACTACTTTTCCTTTATCACTCCATCATGTCAACCCAAAATTTCGATGTACGTGCATGACATTTTTCTTCAAATTATCATCCTGATGAAGTCTTACAATAAAGACGAAACGTTGATGAATATATATTAAAAAAATATCTCTTGGATTTTTCCTTTTTCATTTCCCATTACGTCGGATTACTCTCATCCTTCCTTTCTCATATATATATATATATATATATATATATATATATATATATATATATATATATATATATACTTGTTTTTGATTAATTTCCCAACTGTGTTTCCTTTAAAATAATTTATGTCGCCAATAGTAACGTTTACCAGTGGTGACGCATTAATATTTTTTTTAAACTTCGCATATGAGCATTATTCATCCGTTTGTGTGATATATTACCACTGGGTTGCTTCCCTGCTGACTACAGCATGGTCGTCTTCAAATCCAATACTTGTCACAAACCGCCATCATGAATAATAAAACGTTGTTTCCATTCATTATTTTCAATTTCTCATAATATTTCTCGCCGTTCAACTGACAATCTATCCATCTCGTTAACCCTTATCCTCGAGTGCCTTTTTGGCCTGGATAAGTGGTGACTCGCTAGTTAAAAAGAAGAAAAATAAACTCCGCATGTAAACATTATCTAT
>OY744528.1:22101504-22116504 GCA_963556195.1 Sepiola atlantica
TAAAGTGAACCGGTGTGTGAACGTGATTATTCCGTGTGCGTGTGTGTGTGTGTGTGTGTGTGTGGGTGTGTGGGTGGGTGTGTGTGTGTGTGGATAAGTATTCACACACACACCTAATAATTATCCACAGACATATGTTTCGTCGTCTTACGACTCATCAGTGTGACTGCACCTAGCAAAATTCGAAACCGAGATTCCAGAGACTAAACCCGACGCTCTACCACTGAGCCAAGAAACCTGCTTGTAGAAGTGGAAGAATATCACTTTTATAGATGTCACTTTATATATTTATATATTTTTTATTTACAATACTGAAAATTGAAAGTGCATTGCCTCGATATTAAGTGGAAATTATTATTTCCTCAAGTCTCTCTCTCTCTCTCTCTCTCTCTCTCATATATATATATATATATATATATATATATATATATATATAGAGAGAGAGAGAGAGAGAGAGAGAACGATATATATATATATATATATATATATATATATATATATATATATAGATAGATAGATAGATAGATAGATAGATAGATAGATAGTACATGTATTATTGTTGTTTCCTAGATGTTAATCCAATGAAACTCCAGTGTTTATAAAAAGTGCTCAATAACAAGTAGAATTTCTTTTTTTTGTAAGAATTTTTATTTATAAAACCATTATTGGTTAAATATGTGCATACATGTTTCAGCTGTAATCTCTCTCGAGAACCAGCTTTCTCAGACCTTCAGAAAACACGAAATAAGAAATAAAAAAGGCCAAATATTTTAACGGTCAGCGGATGTATTCTTTCCAAGCTGACCTATATATAAACTTTATTTATATGCACACATATATACAAACCGTATACATCCATATACATACATATATATATATATATGCATACATATACACATATCCATATACACGCATACTCATACATACATACACACTACTATACGTATATATATATATATATATATATATATATATATATATATATATATATATATATAAAAGGAGATTGTAGTTTGCTTGAAGCATTGCTGGTAAATATAAGTGCAGGTTTGTAATCCGAGGCTGTAGCAATTCGATGTAGATGCCGGAATGTGGAGAGGGTGAACAGAAACAAACGAGGAAAGAAAACGAATCTCAAAACGATTTATTATTATTTCACGTAAAAACTGATTAAGTACCAGAATAGTAAATACTGTCAGGTAAATAAAAAGTTCGGCAAAAGGTAATCTTAAATTTTCGAAAGAAAAACTTTCATTATCAAAAGACAACAATTAAAGACCGAAAGGGTCGAAAAAACGGGAAAAGCCGGAATCAAACTGTTGAAACACTGCAGCAGACTATTGGAAGTAGGAACGCAGAAAATGTCAAAATTTAATTAAATAATTATTCAGCTAAAGTTAACATCTTATTAAAATGTGTTTATTTATATACTAATTATTATAATTTTATTATTTTTTATTTGATTTGATTTATTTACTTTTCTTTATTTATTCAATTCTAAATTTTAATTTACGTGTGGGCCGTTATTATTATATGGGCAGTCAAAGGGGGATAACTTAGAACAAACGGAATATGGTTAGAAATGAGATTTGAAATTTGAGAAGAAATTTAAATCAATTGTGGAAGGAATTAATGTCATGCGGGTAGGAAGGAACCGTTGGAACGGGTGGGGAATTAAGAGGAACAGTTGGAAAGGGAAGGGGGGGGGAATTATCCCCCTAACTTTTCCTCCAACCCCTTCCCCGTTTATCAACCTGACCGCCCCTACACCCGCCTCCCGAAAACCACCCTTTAGACCTAAAGCTAGTAAGTCTCAAACATAAGATCTTCTCCATACTACAACGAGAAAATACACCGTATCACACCTAATATCTCCCATTCCCAGCGCCTCACCCTCAAAGGCCTTAGGGATAAAAACCTGGTCTACCTACCCTCTGACAAAGGCAAGGAATTCTGCATTATCTCCCAGGAATCCCACAACACTCTCGCCCTGGAACACCTCAGCAATACATCCCTTTACACACCCGATAATAACATCTCAGCTACCCACATACAAACCTCTATCAACAACGCTTGGTCCCAAATTTGCTCCACGTAATCTCCCCAAGGCTTATAGGCTCAATCTCACCACTAGAAACAGCAGACTCCCCACCTTTTACCATCTCATTAAAACCCACAAAACCAGCAACCACTTACAGATCAGACCTATAGTCTCCAGTACTGAGGAACCCCTTTACAAGATTTCCTGGCTCCTCTCCGACTTACTTAAACCGCTACTCCCCACTTTCCCGGCACATGTCAGCAGCTCTGACCAGGTACTAAATAGACTCCACTTACTCCAACTCCAACAGCTCCACCTCAACAACTACATCTTCAGCCTTGGCGTTGTCTCCCTTTATACTTCCATCTCCGCACACCCCGCCATTGACCTCATAACCGACCACATCTCCTCTAACAACCTTGACTGTTTTGGGCTTACCCCGACAGACATACATCAACTCCTACATATCATTGTGGATAATACTTACTCCAGGTTCCAGCAAGACACATATAAACAAGTCTCTGGCCTACCCATAGGTTCCAGTCTCTCCGGCCTCCTCGCCATATCCTACATGAACAGACTGGAACAACAAGCTCTTAGCACCTACCATTCCCATATATTCTTCTCGAGATACGTTTACGACATTTTGATCCTCACTTCATCCCGAGAAGAAGCTACCTCTATCTTTAATACATTTAATAATACTGACCCCCACATTAAATTCACCATCGAACATCCCAACACCTCAGACTCTCTCTCACTTCTAGACTTTAAACTTAGCATTAATGACGACGGATCTCTCCACACCACTTTCTATAGAAAACCCGCCTGCAGGAACCTCTTCATCCACTACAAATCCGCACTACCTCTCAAATCAAATATTAGTTACACACACACCGAAATCACCCACATACAGAACAAATGCTCGTCTACTACCGATAAAACAACACACACCGAAGCCTTCCACCAGACCCTATTAACCAACGGTTTCCCCCTCACTGCCATATCCAGCCTCAACAACACCAAAAGAAGTAGACACCACACACTCACCAACACTTGCTTCCTTAAGCTCCCCTTCTTTAGCGACCGTATCACTTCCGCTATCCGCAATGCCATACGTAGTGAGAACCTTAACATACAGCTCTCCCACACAGGCACTTCTCTCCAACAACATTTATCCAAAAAAAGCCACTACACCCGGACCCCTGCTCTCTAGCTAATTGCCCCATCCCCAACTCTGGCCTCTGCCTCCGCACCTATACAGTGTACAACCTACAATGCGCTAAGTGTCAAAAGTTCTATATCGGTAGCACCGTTAGGCCTCTACACCAACGCATTAAAGAACTCTCGCTTTCCTTATTCTTTCCTTTAGTCCTCACATTCAATGAGAGATGTTTCTGACAAAGGGGGAAGAATTGCTGTTTTCTGGGTCGTAATATATCCACCTAACACTTATTGTTGACTAGTTTTTGACCTTGAAGTAGTATTTTTTTTATTTTAGCTCCTTACATCAAGTGGCTTCATGCCTTGTCTGGAGCGATTTCTATAACAAAAACATACATATATAGTTAAAATAGTATCTATCTATCTATCTATCTATCCCTCTCTCTCTCTCTCTCTCTCTCTCTCTATATATATATATATATATATATATATATATATATATATATATATATATATATATATATATATATATATATATATATTCATATTTTTCAAATATTTGAACTTTGGTTTTTTCGAAAGCCAACTCATCCATCTGTATTTCTCCTCTGATGATAAGATTTCGATCTTTGAAAAGCCTTGGCTTAAGGAAAGAATAATAAACACTAGTTTATTACTGAATACACCTTGCATTGAACAATTGAAATTTGAAATAAATCTGGACATTCGTCGCATATTTATCACTCTTTTTTCTTCTATCTCTCTCTCTCTCTCTCTCTCTCTCTATATATATATATATATATATATATATATATAGAGAGAGAGAGAGAGAGAGAGAGAGAGAGAGAGAGAAATTGGAAAGCAGATTCCAGCGACTATATATTTATTTTTCTAGTAAAGAGATTCATATTTACTGATAATCAAGGTGTTCAAGAATATCTTCAATTTTCTGTAACAATGATTTGTCACAAAAAAGACAAGAAATGCTTTTTCAAAAAGTTCCGAAAAAACTTACTTAAGTAAACATTCCTTTAGATCGATTATTTTCCAAAACAATTTCTGTATTTATTCCAAACTAACGTCATCTTTAATGTTGTTGTTTTTTTTTCAGACAAATAATTGTTCTAGAAAACTTAAGATATGCTTGAACACTTTTATTGTCTATATAAATAGTGAAACGGCCGTAAGAAACGAATCTGTTTGCTGGAAAATAAAGATATAATCGCTGGAATCCGATTTTCTCTTGTCTATTTATAAATGTTCTGCGAGGAATTATAAATTAATATCTATTCAGCGTAAATTTTGAAAGTTTGGCTACAACATATAAATATATGTATTCTTACTACTTATTCACACGTGCATACCGGAGCACACGCCACTGGAATCGGACACAAAGGCCTAACAAACGAATCTTAGATAAGAACAGAAGACTACGACTAAATAACAACATGCCGCATGAAAACAAAAACGAAAAAAAAATGTCTGTATTTTCCTGACGAAGACTGTTTTTTTCGGGCCGAAAAATAGAATTTAAATAAATAGATCAATTTATAAAAATAAAAAATCTGATCTGTAAACCCTTATAATTTTCAAATTGATACAAATTTATTTATCTTAAAAGATAAATAAATTTGTATCAATTTGAAAATTATAAGACCGCAAGAAAGGTTTTCGTGATTTATCCTATTTTTATTAAGTCACTTAAATTAATTATTGTTAATATCAACGAAACTACTGAATAAATATATATATATATATATATATATATATATATATATATATATATATATATATATATATACTTCCAAATATGATCTAAGGTTAAGATCGGATTCTAACTCTGCCTGATGAAATCTCAGTTTATAATAGCTGTTGATCTATAACATCGACATGCCAGTGTCGCAGATTTTGTACATGTCTGTGTAAATAAAAAATAATCATATATAAAAGCTCTATTTGATATTGAGCACTTTTTATAAACCTGGTTGAAATGCTTTGGATTACTACCCTGTGGATGTTTTACCTGGATTATTATTATTAATATATATATATATATATATATATATATATATATATATATATATGACACGTCCCATCACATGCGTCTTCCTTCCCTTCCTCTCCCACTTCTGCCTCTATCCTAAATGATCTTATTTTATCCCGTACCATTTTATTTTATTTCATTTTATCTCTATTTATCCCTATCTATCTATCTATCTATCTATCTATCTATCTATCTTATTCATCTATCTACCTTTTTATTATTTTTCTCTCTTTTCACTTTATTTTATTTTATTTTATATTTCATAGTGTATATTAATAGTTTTTTTTTACATATTATTTTTTATTTTTTTATTTTTTATTTTGATTCTTAACCCAACCACGTGACTTTCCAAATTTAAATTTTAAATTTCTTTTCTCCTCATTTCATTCTTTCCAAATATGACCTAAGGTTAACATCGGATTCTAACTCTGCCTGATGAGATCTCAGTTTATAATAGCTGTTGATCGATAACATCGACATGCCAGTGTCGCAGATTTTGTGCATGTCTGTGTAAATAAAAATAAGCATATATATATATATATATATATATATTTATATATATATATATATATATATATATATATATATATATATATATATATATATATATACAAAACATAGGGCAGTAAAATTACAAAATAATAACACCAAATATTAATTTATTACCGACTGTTTAAAATAGTTATGCAAATGAAGCATTCAAATAGCGTCTTCAGCTCTTTAGTCTGTACTATATATACAGTATTTCAAAGCATTATGTTGTATTATTGATTTAAATAACAGTAACCCATTTTGATGGTAATATAGGAGTGATAAATGAAAAAAAAACTTTCGCATTTATTCATTTAGATCAGGCGCGGGCAACCTCCGGCCCGCGAGCCACATCCGGCCCACGAAGGCTTAGCGTCTGGCCCGCCACCCTGCTATGCTTTATTATTGCAATCCGGCCCGCAGACCTCCCAGTAAAACTTATATTATTTTGTGACATAGACGTAAAAGTAGGTTTCAATTAAGATTTACAGTGGGATGAAAATGTATAAATATCAGCGAGCGATGATGCATGTATATTTCATTTTTCTTTAACTATTAATTTCAAATCCTTGGCCTGAGATAAAAATAAAAAAAGAGAAAGAGAGAAACAAAGAGGAAACGAGAGACGAGGAAAGGGCATGAATCAAACAACTTATGTGAGGTGTGTCAAAACGAATGCTGGATCAACTTGCTACTTCCCCCGTCATTATTTTTTATGGTTCTAAAATGGCTCTTCGTCGGCGCCTTTTATAACATCACATACAGAAGTCTCTTGAGAAAAAATATCAGATTTGTAGAGTGTTCAATGCAATTTTTGTACAATTTATTCATGTAAACAAAATATAGTAATTCTAAGACTTCGTTTTTCACTCCGGTCCGCGATCTCCTTCCAAAAGTCTCATCTGGCCCTCACTCTGAAACGGTTGCCGCCCCTGATTTAGATAAACGAAAAATATTGCTGTTAAATTCCTAGGAATACTAAATGAATCCGCATATTGCAGACTTCGAACTTGTATAAGCCGACTTAGCGCTGGAAAACTCACAAACCCAAAAGGGGATTCAACTATATCAGTAGTGAAACATAAACATGAACAGGTGACCTTACCTTGAATCGTGAAATCGTGTGTTTGTGTACGTGCGTTTCTCGCCTCTACGTGACTTACGCATTATAATTTTTTTTTCATTTACTATAGATCGATTATTTATTGAAGGCAAAAAGGCAATGGCGTAAAGTATTAAAACGGACTATTTAAAGAAATCATTGAGTTACGAAATTAAATCCACCAGAATGTATTCCTGTTTCTTTCTAAAAAAGGTTAGCCATTGTAATATTTTGTTAATAGTTAAAAAAAAAAAAATAACAATGAATAACTTCGTAACCCTTCGAAATTTGACAGGAATATGTTAGCCTTTCAACTGTCGAATAGAAAGTCGTTACTGGCTTTATAATTTGTAGCAAGTCCTCGTGTATTCAAAGATTGTACGATTTGTGAAGTTAAAAAACAAGTATATATATACATATATTATTATCATTTTTGATTATGAAAGAAATAATTGTTTGTTTTTATATGTGCTTGCATATTTATTTTTTTTATTTAATTATGGACGGCGTTTAATACATTAATGCCAATGTTAAAGGCTATTTTATCGATGTTAGGTTTTTTCTGTTATATATATATATATATATATATATATATATATATATATATATATATATATATATATATATATATATAGTGCTTCTAGTCTGAGATGATAGATGGTAGATCCACGTGTGAGTGAAGACGGTCACAGTTACCTGCCCGTGCGTAAAATAAACAACGTTCTCAAAGTGTATTATGTGCTGCTTTGACATCGGGATAGATTTTACGAGGTAGAGACAAAGGGGCCAGACTCGAAGAGATGTGTGGATGAGATCATCCGCATGTATGACGTCACGTGTTCACAGAGCGAAAGAGAGTGATTAGATTTTTAAATCAGATCGTTGTAGAAACTCGAAGAGAACGGTCGCTGAAAAATGTCTTAAATAACGACAAAACTGTGAGGCCGACGCGGTCATCAGCGCTATTTGTCTGTGTAACTATCTATCATCTAGCTAGCTAGCTAATATTTAAGTTAGGAATATAACTGTCTCTCTCCTTCATAATTAAGTGTAGATTGTACTTGCAACTCATTTAACATATTTCTCTCAAATAAATCTCCATTGCGAATCTATGTCTTGGTTTAATTCTTCTTCTTCTTCTTCTTCTTCTTCTTCTTCTATAAGCACAACGAAGTTATTTAAACGAACAAATAGCCGACACGAGGAGAAAAGAAAGAAACGAAAAAAGAAACAACACATTTTCTAGTAAAGAAAAATGAAAGGGTGCAGCACTAATTAGACACATTTCAACAAAGAATAATGAAAATGACGTGTACAATTATTTTTGTGGATGATCTTAGTGTTAGTGGTTAGTATTTTTCTGATCCCGGCTGATTAGTGTTTTGTTGTGTGAAATGATGTGGCGTTGAATTGTACTGATGTTGGATAGATGGTATGAAGGAATGTATGTAAGACGTCGGGAGAGAGTTGTTGTTGTGTTGCCAATGTAGGTACTATATTTTCCGGTTTGGGTGTTAGGAAGACATTCATTAAATGTGCATGTGAACATATATAGTATGTTTGTTTGGGTTAGAGTTGAGTAAATAGTGTTGTTGTTTTATTTTTATTATTCAGTTATACGTTTTAAATTTTGTATAGTAGAGTGTTAGTTTAATTTTCTTATGTTGTTCGCTAAGTAATAACTAAATTAATATACAGATATGCTAAATATCTGTGTATTAATTTAGTTATTGCTTTTTCGTCGAACTTTCTATCTGTGTATTAATTTAGTTATTGCTTTTTCGTCGAACTTTCTATCTGTGTATTAATTTAGTTATTGCTTTTTCGTCGAATTTTCTATCTGTGTATTAATTTAGTTATTTCTTTTTCGTCGAACTTTCTATCTGTGTATTAATTTAGTTATTGCTTTTTCGTCGAATTTTCTATCTGTTTATTAATTTAATTATTGCTTTTTCGTCGAACTTTCTATCCGTGTATTAATTTAGTTATTGCTTTTTCGTCGAATTTTCTATCAGTGTATTAATTTAGTTATTGCTTTTTCGTCGAACTTTCCATCTGTGTATTAATTTAGTTATTGCTTTGTCGTCGAATTTTCTATCTGTGTATTAATTTAGTTATTTCTTTTTCGTCGAATTTTCTATCTGTGTATTAATTTAGTTATTGCTTTTTTGTCGAATTTTCTATCTGTGTATTAATTTAGTTATTGCTTTTTCGTCGAATTTTCTATCTGTGTATTAATTTAGTTATTGCTTTTTCGTCGAATTTTCTATCTGTGTATTAATTTAGTTATTGCTTTGTCGTCGAATTTTCTATCTGTGTATTAATTTAGTTATTGCTTTGTCGTCGAATTTTCTATCTGTGTATTAAGTTAGTTATTTCTTTTTCGTCGAATTTTCTATCTGTGTATTAATTTAATTATTTCTTTTTCGTCGAATTTATAATTAGGGTACATTTGGTTTTAATAATATAACTGAAAAGTTTCGTCTTCGTTTTGTTTTTTACTTTTTGGGTGTGTATACAGTTTATATAGAGTTTGATATCTTGATCGACACTTCTATTTTTATTGATTGTGTTTGTTTTATATTACTAAATTCTTTATAGAATATTGTTCTGGGTGATGGTATGGTGTATGTGCGATGGACGATGTTTTTATTGAAGCTATCTTATATTTTTTTAGGATATTCGCAATTTTTCTCCCGCCAAAACTGCCGAGCAAAATAATAAAAACACCTTAAATACAACGTTAACATAGCGAGAAAAAGAAAGACAACTCCTGAAGATTGAAAGCTGTTGATTTGGACGAAATAAATAATTCTCGGATCCAGATTTTATAAATGACCACCGGAGACCCGAAAACGTGTTCGCCGAGTCGAGACAGTGAGCAAAAAAATAACAAAAATAGAAAATATCATTGTCTTCAACTATACTTATATTGATAATAATTTGCAGCATATATATATATATATATATATATATATATATATATATATATATATATATATATATATATATGCATATGTATATATACACACATATATATATTTATAAATATATATATATATATATGTATATATATGTATGTATATATATATATGTGTACATATATATATATAATCTCTTTCTCTCTATATATACATATGTATATACATATTTATCTATCTATCTATCTATCTATATATATATATATATATATATATATATATATAGTGTAGGTCGATTCTGTGGTTCGAATATGTATATATATGTATATATATGTATATATATATATATATATAAGTATATGTATATGTGTACATATATATATATAATCTCACTCTCTCTCTCTATATATATATATGTATATGTATATACATACATATATATATACATATCTATATTTCTATACATATATATATATACATATCTCTCTCTCTCTCTCTCTCTCTCTCTCTCTATATATATATATATATATATATATATATATATATATATATATATATATATATATATATATATATATATAGGTTGATTCTGTGGCGGGGGTTCGAACCGTGCGACCGTCCGAGATTATTATCCTTACACTGATGAGAGCGAAAGCTCAAAACGCTAGCGTATGTAGGAAAAATAATTTAGTATTATTCATTTAAAATTAATATTGTTATAATCCCTACAATAAGATTCAAGTTAAGCCCTGTTCAGGGACGTTTAAAATAGACTGACACGTAGCTCTATTGCATATTCCGACTACGTTCGTAGAATCTTTAGTCAGTCTTTCTAGATATGCCGCTCTTAGCATAAATAGAACTTCAATTCCCTTCTTGAATGTGGTAATGTCCCCTGGCCTAATGGAGTCTAGGTTGATTCTGTGGAAGGGGTTCGAACCGTGCGACTGCCCGAGATTATCATCCCTGCACGGATGAAAGCGAAAGCTCCAAATGCCAGCGTATGTAGGTAAAAATAATTTAATATTATTTTTTAAAAATTAATATTGTTAACATACAGGGTGATTCATATATCACTTCACTAAGCTATTTAAAATGATTACCATATGAAGCACCAACATACTATGAACTTTTGATGATTGTTATCTTATTCTCTAATTACTGCTATTTGTTAGGCAATGGAAACGTGATGTGAACAGAAAGCCTCCTTCGCACAACACCATAATCAATCAAATATGCTACAAAGAGTCGTAAATTCCTTGCAAAAAAGAATGGAGCGATGCATGCAGAACGAAGGTGGAAATTTTGAAAATTTGCTGTAATTTTTTTTTTTTTTTTTTTTTTTTTTTTTTTTTGGCTAAGAAAGCATACGCACAAGCCATGTAAGATAGGCAAAAATTTAATCAGTGTACAAAAATAAATCAAGTTTTCTCTTGAAAGCACTGATAGTAGGCGCTTGGATGACCTCAGCGGGAAGCCTGTTCCAGGGGTTGACAGAACGAATTGAGAAGGATGCTTGACGCCTCTGAAGCCGAAATTTACGACAGTAGAGCTTCTGGTCATGACCTCGAAGGCCTCTGTCTGGCGCACGAGTAAAGAATTCGTCAGCGGGGAGATTGATGAGCCCATTCAGGATTTTGTAAACCAGGATGAGGTCCCCTCGCATCCTTCGAATTTCGAGCATCGGAAGTTGAAGACGGTGGAGTCTTTCTTCATACGAGAGATCGGCAAAGCCAGAAATCATTTTGGTTGCACGCCTCTGGATGCGTTCAACATGAAGTATATCCTTTCGGAGATAGGGACTGCACGCCTCAACACCGTACTCCAGCAAAGGTCGAACAAGCGTCAAATAGAGTGGACGGAACACTTCGGCCGTCAGGTTGATGAAGGAACGTCGAATTTGAAACAAGACGCCCCGGGCTTTGCTGGACATTTCAACGCAGTGACGAGACGGTTTGAAAGAGCTATCCACTCTTACACCAAGATCAGTTGCCTGAGATACTGAGGCCATTTCATGGTTGTTCGGACCGATAGTGAAGAGCTGGGATGGTCGCGCGCCAACTGGAAGATGACTACATTTGGCTGCGTTGAGTGGAAGGTCCCAGTCTGAGGCCCAGTTTGCAGTACAATCCAGATCGGTTTGCAGGATGGCATGATTGCGTCTTTGCGCTATGAGTTTGACATCATCAGCGAAAAGCAAAACTTTGCCCTGAAGTAAGTCTGGAAGGTCGTTGACGAACAGGAGGAACAAAATCGGGCCAAGCACTGAACCTTGTGGTACTCCGCTGCAAGCATTTGCTTCTGCTGAAGTGCATCCACTCACAGAAACTCGAAAAGTTCGTGCTTGTAGAAACGACCTAATCCAGCTGATGATGGACCGGTGAATCCTGTACCGATCAAGCTTGTGAAGGAGCAGGCGGTGGTTTACGGAGTCAAACGCCTTGGAGAAGTCCAGAAACAGGATATCCGCAGCATCGCCATCATCCAAAATCTTGGTTATCCATTCTTCCGTAAGAAGGAGGTTGGAGAGGCAGGATCGCATTGGGACGAAACCATGCTGGGTCTGAGTCAAAGATTTGGTTCGTTCAAGGTGGTTCATCAATGCATTTTTCAGGATTTTCTCCATAACTTTGCAGATGATTGAAGTCAGGCTCACGGGGCGGTAGTTAAGAGGGTCGGTTTTAGCGCCTTTCTTGAAAATGGGGCATACTGTAGCCACTCTCCAGTCCTCTGGTACGACACCGTCTGAAAGTGAGTGATTAAACAGGTCCGCTAGTGGAGTTGCCAGAACTTGCGCCAAAACACGAAGGACTGCTGGATGGATATGGTCAGGTCCTGGGCTTTTGTTGGTTTGAATGCTGGAAAGGGTCACAAAAACTTCTTGAGGAGTGACTTCAATAGCTTGCATTGGCTGAACATCATAAGTCGGCAGTGGAGGAGGTTGTTGCTCGTTGTCCACCCGGTATATTGAGGAGAACCTGTCGGCAAATAGCTCGCACTGTTTACCAGGGTCGCTAATCGTTCTTCCATCTGGAGTTCTCAACGTTGCTATACGGTTCACAAGTCTCTTGTTCTGCTTAACGTGGGCGTAGAATCTTTTACGGTTTGAGTTCACTTTGGATGCCAGACGTTGCTCATATCGAAATCTTGAAATTCTCAGCATGTACTCTGCCCTGTTTCGCTGTTCACGGTACACTTCATATGATGCATGAGTCCCAAGCCTCAAGTATTCGGCCCATGCAATGCCTCTCAGTCGCCATTCTCTTTTGATTCTGCTAGTTATCCAGGGCTGAAGGCGCCTTCGAGGAACAGTGAATGGAACAGCCAAATCAGTCGCCCAGAGAATAGCCTGTTTGGTGGCTAACCATTTTTCTTCAACTGAGGGGAGATTGGCTATGGCATTCCAGTCGATTGTCGAAGCTGCATCAAGAAGAGTGGTATGATTCAGTGCAGCATAATTGCGTATCGGCAACTGATCTGGTGATTGAGTAACAGGTTCCGTGTGTAGGATGAAATCGATGACAGCGTGGTCGCTGCGCGACAAGGGTGGCTGGAATTTTACATCTGACACCGTCATATCGTATTTTGAGAACACCAAATCGAGCGTCGACGCCTGTTGACCACGAAAGCGGGTGTTTGATGCAACATGCTGGACGAGAAACTGCTCTTCAGCTGTTTGGAGAAGTTGGCAGTCAAAGTTCGAAGCGGGGTTGCATACATGGTCGCTCCATTCAATAGAGGGTGCGTTGAAATCACCAACAACCAGACAATCAACAGAGGGACTCGAAAAGTCTTCGATAGCCTTGCATAATCTCTGGTTATCGTCCTCGTTTGCTTGTGGGCTACGGTAAAGGGCGAGAATAGGAAAGGAAGATCTGCGAGTCTCTATTTGACACAGAACTGCATTGAAAAATTTTGTAGGGAGCGCATGAGGAGGCAATTCTAGCTGAAGGGGTTTCAAATGATCTCTGATGTAGACGATAACTCCACCGCCTCGGGCACCTTCGCGGTCGCAGCGAAATGATACAAAACCGGGGATGTCCACCTCGGAGTCCTCGACACAACTCTCGAGCCAGGTTTCAGTTATGACAATGACGTCTGGATTGGATTCTTGAATTCGCAATTGCAACTCGGAAAATTTGCGAAGAAGGGAGCAAGCATTGGTATATAATACTTTTAGGGCAGACTCATGGGTGGGCAGCTCATTTGATTGGCAGATTTTGGGGTGCTGGTGAGTTAGGACTCCACCCGTGTTGGGGATTGGGAGGGGGCTCTGACTATGAGAGGATTGAGCCAAAGGAACCGCTTCATAAGGCGACCGTCCTTGATGAAGAGACCCTTCTCTCCCTTCGCTTGGCGTTCGGTTAACTCGCGTTTTACAGTCCTCCGTTTTATTCTCTCCTCGGGGGAATATTCCTCTCGAAAACCCCACGTTTGGTTGACAGTGCGGATTTTGTCTCCGTTTTTCAGGAATAAGTCAGTTTGTTCACGATCGGCGAAGATGATCTTGATAGGTCTTGGTCGCTGGGACGATGGGTTGTTGTTGAGCGTACCGATTCGCATAACCTTGCGGATGTGCGCAACTTGATCGTCTGACTCGAATGTAGCACCGATGCACTGAGAAACTGCGTTTTTGTCGTGCTCTAAACGCTCTTTGTAGTCGGCCGAGGCCGATTCTTCAACCCCATAGATAACGACTGCACAATTCTCAGGCACTGGGATCTCTAGAGGGACTTTGGTTTGGTTAATATTGAGCTTATGATGACGCCCGTTTGTGGAGGTTTGCCAGGCAGCTAGGTCATTTACATTGGACCTGGCACTTTCGAGGGAAACCGTGGAGGGGTTGACACTAGCGGCCTTGATCTCGTGAGCTGGTTGAGTGGCAGAGGTTTGGTTGGCGGGCAATGTCTTTGGCTTAGAGTTCTGTTGGCTTTGCTTGGCTGCTCTCTTCGATTTCGGTGCAGCTTTAACTTTCGTGGCTTTTTTTTTCGTAGCTTTTTCGTTTGCAATTGCGTCTCCCTTTTCTTGACTTGAGGATTCAGTGACACAGGGAGGAGCTTCACAAGGAAAGAGTTCGGGTAACAGTTCTGCATGCCGAGAAGGTGGTGCTAACTGCGCTTCAACTCTCAATTTCCACCGCATTAAGCATTGCAAGTCTTGGCTGAGAGAAGTGATAAGCGAATCGCTTTCTTGTTTG
>OY744528.1:22119004-22156504 GCA_963556195.1 Sepiola atlantica
CATTAACACACTCCGTTGAATAAACGCCGCAATTGTCATTTTTTTTTTTGTATTATTGTATATTAATACCCTCCGTTGAATAAACGTCGCAACTGTCAATTTTTTTTTTTGTATTATTGTACATTAACACCCTCCGTTGAATAAACGCCGCAATTGTCATTTTTTTTTTTGTATTATTGTACATTAACACCCTCCGTTGAATAAACGCCGCAACTGTCAATTTTTTTTTTTGTATTATTGTACATTAACACCCTCCGTTGAATAAACGCCGCAACTGTCAATTTTTTTTTTTTTGTATTATTGTACATTAACACCCTCCGTTGAATAAACGCCGCAATTGTCATTTTTTTTTTTTTTTGTATTATTGTACATTGACACCCTCCGTTGAATAAACGCCGCAACTGTCAATCTTTTTTTCTATTATTGTATATTAATACCCTCCGTTGAATAAACGCCGCAATTGTCAATTATTTTTGTATTATTGTACATTGACACCCTCCGTTGAATAAACGCCGCAACTGTCAATCTTTTTTTTTGTATTATTGTATATTAACACCCTCCGTTGAATAAACACCGCAATTGTCATTTTTTTTTTTTTTTGTATTATTGTACATTAACACCCTCCGTTGAATAAACACCGCAATTGTAATTTTTATTTTGTATTATTGTACATTAACACCCTCCGTTGAATAAACGCCGCAACTGTCAATCTTTTTTTTCTATTATTGTATATTAACACCCTCCGTTGAATAAACGCCGCAATTGTCAATTTTTTTTTTGTATTATTGTACATTAACACCCTCCGTTGAATAAACACCGTAATTGTCAATTTTTTTGTTTGTATTATTGTACATTAACACCCTCCGTTGAATAAACGCCGCAACTGTCAATCTTTTTTTTCTATTATTGTATATTAACACCCTCCGTTGAATAAACGCCGCAATTGTCAATTTTTTTTTTTGTATTATTGTACATTAACACCCTCCGTTGAATAAACGCCGCAATTGTCATTTTTTTTCTGTATTATTGTACATTAACACCCTCCGTTGAATAAACACCGTAATTGTCAATTTTTTTTTTGTATTATTGTACATTAACACCCTCCGTTGAATAAACACCGTAATTGTCAATTTTTTTTTGTATTATTGTACATTAACACCCTCCGTTGAATAAACGCCGCAACTGTCAATCTTTTTTTTGTATTATTGTATATTAACACCCTCCGTTGAATAAACGCCGCAATTGTCAATTTTTTTTTCTGTATTATTGTACATTAACACCCTCCGTTGAATAAACGCCGCAATTGTCAATTTTTTTTTTTGTATTATTGTACATTCACACCCTCCGTTGAATAAACGCCGCAATTGTCAAAATTTTACCTATATTTTGTAAAGAAACAATAAGAAAAACCATGTTTCGTTTATTTTTAATTTTGTCTTTTTGATATATTTAACTAGCTTGGCAAACCAACGTTTTTCGCATTCAAACAATTTAAGCCGAGCTCAGTGGGTGACCCGACTCGTAATAAACCCTTCCCTAACCCGATTCGTCATAAACCCTTCCCTAACCCTAACCCTAACCCTAACCCGACTCGTCATAAACCCTTCCCCATTAGTAATTAAACTTTGTTCATTCCATAAATCATTTTCAATCCTTCAATAATATTATTCATCATTAAACCGACAATCAATCCATCTCATTAACCCTCATTATTCTTGAGTGGCTTTTGGCCTTAATATGCACCTGAGACAAAGGAATTAGATGTGAGCCGATATCTGAAATACTATCAGCAAAGTACTTGAGAACCAGAACAGGTACTATGCTTTAATCTTGATGACCAGTGGCGAGTAGCTGGCGATTATATTTGTTCGCTGATGACTTAAGTCATGCTTAACACATTCACAACATCGACTTTTTAGTTAAATAAAAAAAAAACATTAAATATATGGTGCTCAACAATATGTGATCTACCGAATGTTTTCTAATCTTAACTTTAAAACCTCGGTAGCTCACATATTGGAAATGAAGTAAACAGAATGTGTGGTCTTAATCACGTGGAAAACGTCACAGAGTATTGTGCAAAGGTCACAAAACCTCACAGAAATATGAGCACTAGTTACACAACGTCACAGAAAAATGAGTACTAAACAGTAAACGTTACATAACGTTAAATAAAATTGAGCACTAATAAAAACCGTCACAGAAATAGGAAAACTGGTCAAAAAAATTAACATACACAAGAGTAGTGGTCATAGAAACAGGAGCATTATTAATAACACATCACAAAAACATAAGCACTGGTCATCAAACATTAGCAAAACATTAGCACTGGTCATCAAATGTAAAAGAAACATAAGCACTGGTTATCAAACACCACAAAAACATAAGCACTAGTCCGGAAAAGTCACAGAAACATAAGCACTGGTCATCAAACGTTACATAAACATGAGTGCTGGTCATGAAAAGTCACAAAAACATAAGCACTGGTCATCAAACGTTACAAAAAAATAAGCACTGGTCAAGAAAAGTCATGAAAACATAAGCACTGGTCAAGAAAAGACACAAAATCATAAGCACTTGTCAAGAAAAATCATAAAAACAAATACACTGGTCATCAAACGTTACAAAAAAATAAGCACTGGTCAAAAAAAGTCATGAAAACATAAGCACTGGTCAAGAAAAGACACAAAATCATAAGCACTTGTCAAGAAAAATCATAAAAACATATACACTGGTCATCAAACATTACAAAAACATAAGCACGTGTCAAGAAAAGTAACAAAAACATAAGCACTTGTCAAGAAAAGTAACAAAAACATAAGCACTAGTCATCAAACGTTACGAAAACATAAGCACTAAACAAAAAAAGTCATGAAAACATAAGCACTGGTCAAGAAAAGTCACAAAAACATAAGCACTTGTCAAGAAGAGTAAAAAAAACATAAGCACTGGTCATCAAACGTTACGAAAACATAAGCACTGGTCAAGAAAAGTCACAAAAACATAAGCACTGGTCATCAAAAGTAACAAAAACATAAGCACTGGTCAAAGAAAAGTCACAAAAACATAAGCACTGGTCAAGAAAAGTCACAAAAACATAAGCACTGGTCATCAAAAGTAACAAAAACATAAGCACTTGTCAATAATAGTAACAAAAACATAAGCACTGGTCATCAAACGTTACGAAAACATAAGCACTAAACAAAAAAAGTCACAAAAATATAAGCACTGGTCAAGAAAAGTCACAAAAACATAAGCACTTGTCAAGAAGAGTAAAAAAAACATAAGCACTGGTCATCAAACGTTACGAAAACATAAGCACTGGTCAAGAAAAGTCACAAAAACATAAGCACTGGTCATCAAAAGTAACAAAAACATAAGCACTTGTCAATAAAAGTAACAAAAACATAAGCACTGGTCATCAAACGTTACGAAAACATAACCACAAAACAAAAAAAGTCACAAAAACATAAGCACTGGTCAAGAAAAGTCACAAAAACATAAGCACTGGTCATAAAACGTTCTGAAAACATAAGCACTCATCAAGAAAATCACAAAAACATAAGCAATGGCTATGAAAAGTCACAAACACATATGCACTGGTCATAAAAGTCACAAAAACATAAACATTGGTCCAGAAAAGTCACAGAAACATAGGCACTGGTCATCAAACATTACGAAAACATAAGCATATGTCATGAAAAGTCATAAAAACATAAGCACTTGTTATCAAAGGTTACGAAAACATAAGCACTGGTCAAGATAAGTCACAAAAACATAAGCAGTGTTCATCAAACGTTATGAAAACATAATCACTTTTCAAGAAAAGTCACAAAAATATAAGCACTGGTCATCAAACGTAATATAAGCACTGGTCATCAAACGTAACAAAAACATAAGCACTGGTCATCAAATGTAACAGAAACATAAGCACTGGCCATCAAACGTAACAGAAACATAAGCACTGGTCATCAAACGTAACAGAAACATAAGCACTGGTCATCAAATGTAACAGAAACATAAGCACTGGTCATCAAAAGTAACATAAGCACTGGTCATCAAACGTGACAAAAACATAAGCACTGGTCATCAAACGTAACAAAAACATAAGCACTGGTCATCAAACGTTACAAAAACATAACCACTGGTCATCAAACGTAACAGAAACATAAGCACTGGTCATCAAACGTTACAAAAACATAACCACTGGTCAAAAAAAGAAACAAAAACATAATCACTGGTCATCAAATGTAAAAGAAACATAAGCACTGGTCATCAAATGTAACAGAAACAAAAGCATTGGCCATCAAACAGAACAGAAACATAAGCACTGGTCATCTAATGTAACAGAAACATAAGCACTGGTCATCAAATGTAACAGAAACATAAGCACTGGTCATCAAATGTAACAGAAACATAAGCACTGGTCATCAAACGTAACAGCAACATAAGCACTGGTCATCAAATGTAACAGAAACATAAGCACTGGTCATCAAATGTAACAGAAACATAAGCACTGGTCATCAAACGTAACAGAAACATAAGCATTGGTCATCAAATGTAGCAGAAACATAAGCATTGGTCATCAAACGTAAAAGCAACATAAGCACTGGTCATCAAATGTAACAGAAACATAAGCACTGGTCATCAAACAGAACAGAAACATAAGCACTGGTCATCAAATGTAAAAGAAACATAAGCATAGGTCATCAAACGTAACAGAAACATAAGCATAGGTCATCAAATGTAACAGAAACATAAGCACTGGCCATCAAACAGAACAGAAACATAGGCACTGGTCATCAAATGTAACAGAAACATAAGCACTGGCCATCAAACAGAACAGAAACATAAGCACTGGTCATCAAATGTAACAGAAACATAAGCACTGGTCATCAAACGTTACGAAAACATAAGCACTAAACAAAAAAAGTCACAAAAACATAAGCACTGGTCAAGAAAAGTCACAAAAACATAAGCACTTGTCAAGAAAAGTAAAAAAAACATAAGCACTGGTCATCAAACGTTACGAAAACATAAGCACTGGTCAAGAAAGTCACAAAAACATAAGCACTTGTCAATAAAAGTAACAAAAACATAAGCACTGGTCAAGAAAAGTCACAAAAACATAAGCACTTGTCAAGAAAAGTAAAAAAAACATAAGCACTGGTCATCAAACGTTACGAAAACATAAGCACTGGTCAAGAAAAGTCACAAAAACATAAGCACTGGTCATCAAAAGTAACAAAAACATAAGCACTTGTCAATAAAAGTAACAAAAACATAAGCACTGGTCATCAAACGTTACGAAAACATAAGCACTAAACAAAAAAAGTCACAAAAACATAAGCACTGGTCAAGAAAAGTCACAAAAACATAAGCACTTGTCAAGAAAAGTAAAAAAAAACATAAGCACTGGTCATCAAACGTTACGAAAACATAAGCACTGATCAAGAAAAGTCACAAAAACATAAGCACTGGTCATCAAAAGTAACAAAAACATAAGCACTTGTCAATAAAAGTAACAAAAACATAAGCACTGGTCATCAAACGTTACGAAAACATAAGCACTAAACAAAAAAAGTCACAAAAACATAAGCACTGGTCAAGAAAAGTCACAAAAACATAAGCACTGGTCATCAAACGTTACGAAAACATAAGCACTGGTCAAGAAAGTCACAAAAACATAAGACCTTGTCAATAAAAGTAACAAAAACATAAGCACTGGTCATCAAATGTAACAGAAACATAAGCACTGGCCATCAAACAGAACAGAAACATAAGCATTGGTCATCAAATGTAACAGAAACATAAGCACTGGCCATCAAACAGAACAGAAACATAGGCACTGGTCATCAAATGTAACAGAAACATAAGCACTGGCCATCAAACAGAACAGAAACATAAGCACTGGTCATCAAATGTAAAAGAAACATAAGCATAGGTCATCAAATGTAACAGAAACATAAGCACTGGCCATCAAACAGAACAGAAACATAAGCACTGGTCATCAAATGTAACAGAAACATAAGCACTGGTCATCAAACGTTACGAAAACATAAGCACTAAACAAAAAAAGTCACAAAAACATAAGCACTGGTCAAGAAAAGTCACAAAAACATAAGCACTTGTCAAGAAAAGTAAAAAAAACATAAGCACTGGTCATCAAACGTTACGAAAACATAAGCACTGGTCAAGAAAGTCACAAAAACATAAGCACTTGTCAATAAAAGTAACAAAAACATAAGCACTGGTCAAGAAAAGTCACAAAAACATAAGCACTTGTCAAGAAAAGTAAAAAAAACATAAGCACTGGTCATCAAACGTTACGAAAACATAAGCACTGGTCAAGAAAAGTCACAAAAACATAAGCACTGGTCATCAAAAGTAACAAAAACATAAGCACTTGTCAATAAAAGTAACAAAAACATAAGCACTGGTCATCAAACGTTACGAAAACATAAGCACTAAACAAAAAAAGTCACAAAAACATAAGCACTGGTCAAGAAAAGTCACAAAAACATAAGCACTTGTCAAGAAAAGTAAAAAAAAACATAAGCACTGGTCATCAAACGTTACGAAAACATAAGCACTGATCAAGAAAAGTCACAAAAACATAAGCACTGGTCATCAAAAGTAACAAAAACATAAGCACTTGTCAATAAAAGTAACAAAAACATAAGCACTGGTCATCAAACGTTACGAAAACATAAGCACTAAACAAAAAAAGTCACAAAAACATAAGCACTGGTCAAGAAAAGTCACAAAAACATAAGCACTGGTCATCAAACGTTACGAAAACATAAGCACTGGTCAAGAAAGTCACAAAAACATAAGACCTTGTCAATAAAAGTAACAAAAACATAAGCACTGGTCATCAAATGTAACAGAAACATAAGCACTGGCCATCAAACAGAACAGAAACATAAGCATTGGTCATCAAATGTAACAGAAACATAAGCACTGGCCATCAAACAGAACAGAAACATAAGCACTGGTCATTAAATGTAACAGAAACATAAGCACTGGTCATCAAACGTAAAAGAAACATAAGCACTGGTCATCAAATGTAACAGAAACATAAGCACTGGTCATCAAATGTAACAGAAACATAAGCACTGGTCATCAAATGTAACAGAAACATAAGCACTGGTCATCAAACGTAACAGCAACATAAGCACTGGTCATCAAATGTAACAGAAACATAAGCACTGGTCATCAAATGTAACAGAAACATAAGCACTGGTCATCAAACGTAACAGAAACATAAGCATTGGTCATCAAATGTAACAGAAACATAAGCATTGGTCATCAAACAGAACAGAAACATAAGCATTGGTCATCAAATGTAACAGAAACATAAGCACTGGCCATCAAACAGAACAGAAACATAAGCACTGGTCATCAAATGTAACAGAAACATAAGCACTGGCCATCAAACAGAACAGAAACATAAGCATTGGTCATCAAATGTAACAGAAACATAAGCACTGGCCATCAAACAGAACAGAAACATAAGCACTGGTCATTAAAGGTAACAGAAACATAAGCACTGGTCATCAAATGTAACAGAAACATAAGCACTGGTCATCAAACGTAACAGCAACATAAGCACTGGTCATCAAATGTAACAGAAACATAAGCATAGGTCATCAAATGTAACAGAAACATAAGCACTGGTCATCAAACGTAACAGAAAAATAAGCATAGGTCATCAAATGTAACAGAAACATAAGCACTGGTCATCAAACAGAACAGAAACATAAGAACTGGTCATCAAATGTAACAGAAACATAAGCACTGGCCATCAAACAGAACAGAAACATAAGCACTGGTCATCAAATGTAACAGAAACATAAGCACTGGTCATCAAACAGAACAGAAACATAAGCACGGGTCATCAAATGTAACAGAAACATAAGCACTGGTCATCAAACGTAACAGAAACATAAGCATAGGTCATCAAATGTAACAGAAACATAAGCACTGGTCATCAAATGTAACAGAAACATAAGCACTGGTCATCAAATGTAACAGAAACATAAGCACTGGCCATCAAACGTAACAGAAACATAAGCACTGGTCATCAAATGTAACAGAAACATAAGAACTGGTCATCAAACGTAACAGAAACATAAACATAGGTCATCAAATGTAACAGAAACATAAGCACTGGCCATCAAACAGAACAGAAACATAAGCACTGGTCATCAAATGTAACAGAAACATAAGCACTGGCCATCAAACAGAACAGAAACATAAGCACTGGTCATCAAACGTAACAGAAACATAAGCATAGGTCATCAAATGTAACAGAAACATAAGCACTGGCCATCAAACAGAACAGAAACATAAGCACTGGTCATCAAATGTAACAGAAACATCAGCACTGGTCATCAAATGTAACAGAAACATAAGCACTGGCCATCAAACAGAACAGAAACATAAGCATTGGTCATCAAATGTAACAGAAACATAAGCACTGGCCATCAAACAGAACAGAAACATAAGCACTGGTCATAAAATGTAACAGAAACATAAGCACTGGTCATCAAACGTAAAAGAAACATAAGCACTGGTCATCAAATGTAACAGAAACATAAGCACTGGTTATCAAACGTAACAGCAACATAAGCACTGGTCATCAAATGTAACAGAAACATAAGCACTGGTCATCAAACGTAACAGAAACATAAGCACTGGTCATCAAATGTAACAGAAACATAAGCACTGGTCATCAAACGTAACAGAAACATAAGCATAGGTCATCAAATGTAACAGAAACATAAGCACTGGTCATCAAATGTAACAGAAACATAAGCACTGGTCATCAAATTTAACAGAAACATAAGCACTGGCCATCAAACGTAACAGAAACTTAAGCACTGGTCATCAAACGTAACAGAAACATAAGCATAGGTCATCAAACAGAACAGAAACATAAGCATTGGTCATCAAACAGAACAGAAACATAAGCATTGGTCATCAAATGTAACAGAAACATAAGCACTGGCCATCAAACAGAACAGAAACATAAGCACTGGTCATCAAATGTAACAGAAACATAAGCACTGGCCATCAAACAGAACAGAAACATAAGCATTGGTCATCAAATGTAACAGAAACATAAGCACTGGCCATCAAACAGAACAGAAACATAAGCACTGGTCATCAAATGTAACAGAAACATAAGCACTGGTCATCAAACGTAACAGCAACATAAGCACTGGTCATCAAATGTAACAGAAACATAAGCACTGGTCATCAAATGTAACAGAAACATAAGCACTGGTCATCAAACGTAACAGAAACATAAGCATTGGTCATCAAATGTAACAGAAACATAAGCATTGGTCATCAAACAGAACAGAAACATAAGCATTGGTCATCAAATGTAACAGAAACATAAGCACTGGCCATCAAACAGAACAGAAACATAAGCACTGGTCATCAAATGTAACAGAAACATAAGCACTGGCCATCAAACGTAACAGAAACATAAGCACTGGTCATCAAACGTAACAGAAACATAAGCATAGGTTATCAAATGTAACAGAAACATAAGCATAGGTCATCAAACGTAACAGAAACATAAGCACTGGTCATCAAATGTAACAGAAACATAAGCACTGGTCATCAAACGTAACAGAAACATAAGCACTGGTCATCAAATGTAACAGAAACATAAGCACTGGTCATCAAACGTAACAGAAACATAAGCATAGGTCATCAAATGTAACAGAAACATAAGCACTGGTCATCAAATGTAACAGAAACATAAGCACTGGTCATCAAATGTAACAGAAACATAAGCACTGGCCATCAAACGTAACAGAAACATAAGCACTGGTCATCAAACGTAACAGAAACATAAGCATAGGTTATCAAATGTAACAGAAACATAAGCATAGGTCATCAAACGTAACAGAAACATAAGCACTGGTCATCAAATGTAACAGAAACATAAGCACTGGTCATCAAACGTAACAGAAACATAAGCATAGGTCATCAAATGTAACAGAAACATAAGCACTGGTCATCAAACGTAACAGAAACATAAGCACTGGTCATCAAATGTAACAGAAACATAAGCACTGGTCATCAAACGTAACAGAAACATAAGCACTGGTCATTAAATGTAACAGAAACATAAGCACTGGTCATCAAATGTAACAGAAACATAAGCACTGGTCATCAAATGTAACAGAAACATAAGCACTGGTCATCAAACGTAACAGAAACATAAGCACTGGTCATCAAACGTTACAGAAACATAAGCATAGGTCATCAAATGTAACAGAAACATAAGCACTGGTCATCAAACGTAACAGAAACATAAGCACTGGTCATCAAATGTAACAGAAACATAAGCACTGGTCATCAAATGTAACAGAAACATAAGCACTGGTCATCAAACGTAACAGAAACATAAGCATAGGTCATCAAATGTAACAGAAACATAAGCACTGGTCATCAAATGTAACAGAAACATAAGCACTGGTCATCAAACGTAACAGAAACATAAGCACTGGTCATCAAATGTAACAGAAACATAAGCACTGGTCATCAAACGTAACAGAAACATAAGCACTGGTCATTAAATGTAACAGAAACATAAGCACTGGTCATCAAATGTAACAGAAACATAAGCACTGGTCATCAAATGTAACAGAAACATAAGCACTGGTCATCAAACGTAACAGAAACATAAGCACTGGTCATCAAACGTAACAGAAACATAAGCATAGGTCATCAAATGTAACAGAAACATAAGCACTGGTCATCAAATGTAACAGAAACATAAGCACTGGTCATCAAACGTAACAGCAACATAAGCACTGCACTGGCCATCAAACGTAACAGAAACATAAGCACTGGTCATCAAATGTAACAGAAACATAAGCACTGGCCATCAAACAGAACAGAAACATAAGCACTGGCCATCAAACAGAACGGAAACATAAGCACTGGTCATCAAATGTAACAGAAACATAAGCACTGGCCATCAAACAGAACAGAAACATAAGCACTGGTCATCAAACGTAACAGAAACATGAGCACTGGCCATCAAACAGAACAGAAAAATAAGCACTGGTCATCAAACATAACAGAAACATAAGCACTGGTCATCAAACAGAACAGAAACATAAGCACTGGTCATCAAACAGAACAGAAACATAAGCACTGGTCATCAAACAGAACAGAAACATAAGCACTGGTCATCAAATGTAACAGAAACTTAAGCACTGGTCATCAAACGTTAAAAAAAATAAGCACTGGTCAAGATAAGTCACAAAAACATAAGCACTGGTCATCAAACGTCACACAAATATAAACACTAGTCATCAAATGTAACAGAAACATAAGCACTGGTCATCAAATGTAACAGAAACATAAGCACTGGTCATCAAATGTAACAGAAACATAAGCACTGGTCATCAAATGTAACAGAAACATAAGCACTGGCCATCAAACAGAACAGAAACATAAGCACTGGTCATCAAATGTAACAGAAACATAAGCACTGGCCATCAAACAGAACAGAAACATAAGCACTGGTCATCAAATGTAACAGAAACATAAGCACTGGTCATCAAATGTAACAGAAACATAAGCACTGGCCATCAAACAGAACAGAAACATAAGCACTGGTCATCAAATGTAACAGAAACATAAGCACTGGCCATCAAACAGAACAGAAACATAAGCACTGGTCATCAAATGTAACAGAAACATAAGCACTGGTCATCAAATGTAACAGAAACATAAGCACTGGTCATCAAATGTAACAGAAACATAAGCACTGGCCATCAAACAGAACAGAAACATAAGCACTGGTCATCAAATGTAACAGAAACATAAGCACTGGCCATCAAACAGAACAGCAACATAAGCACTGGTCATCAAATGTAACAGAAACATAAGCACTGGTCATCAAACGTAACAGAAACATAAGCACTGGTCATCAAATGTTACAGAAACATAAGCACTGGTCATCCAACGTAACAGAAACATTAGCATAGGTCATCAAATGTAACAGAAACATAAGCACTGGTCATCAAATGTAACAGAAACATAAGCACTGGCCATCAAACGTAACAGAAACATAAGCACTGGTCATCAAATGTAACAGAAACATAAGCACTGGTCATCAAACGTAACAGAAACATAAGCACTGGTCATCAAATGTAACAGAAACATAAGCACTGGTCATCAAATGTAACAGAAACATAAGCACTGGTCATCAAACAGAACAGAAACATAAGCACTGGTCATCAAATGTAACAGAAATATAAGCACTGGCCATCAAACAGAACAGAAACATAAGCACTGGTCATCAAATGTAACAGAAACATAAGCATAGGTCATCAAATGTAACAGAAACATAAGCACTGGTCATCAAACGTAACAGAAAAATAAGCATAGGTCATCAAATGTAACAGAAACATAAGCACTGGTCATCAAACAGAACAGAAACATAAGAACTGGTCATCAAATGTAACAGAAACATAAGCACTGGCCATCAAACAGAACAGAAACATAAGCACTTGTCATCAAATGTAACAGAAACATAAGCACTGGTCATCAAACGTAACAGAAACATAAGCACGGGTCATCAAATGTAACAGAAACATAAGCACTGGTCATCAAACGTAACAGAAACATAAGCATAGGTCATCAAATGTAACAGAAACATAAGCACTGGTCATCAAATGTAACAGAAACGTAAGCACTGGTCATCAAATGTAACAGAAACATAAGCACTGGCCATCAAACGTAACAGAAACATAAGCACTGGTCATCAAATGTAACAGAAACATAAGAACTGGTCATCAAACGTAACAGAAACATAAACATAGGTCATCAAATGTAACAGAAACATAAGCACTGGCCATCAAACAGAACAGAAACATAAGCACTGGTCATCAAATGTAACAGAAACATAAGCACTGGCCATCAAACAGAACAGAAACATAAGCACTGGTCATCAAACGTAACAGAAACATAAGCATAGGTCATCAAATGTAACAGAAACATAAGCACTGGCCATCAAACAGAACAGAAACATAAGCACTGGTCATCAAATGTAACAGAAACATCAGCACTGGTCATCAAATGTAACAGAAACATAAGCACTGGCCATCAAACAGAACAGAAACATAAGCATTGGTCATCAAATGTAACAGAAACATAAGCACTGGCCATCAAACAGAACAGAAACATAAGCACTGGTCATTAAATGTAACAGAAACATAAGCACTGGTCATCAAACGTAAAAGAAACATAAGCACTGGTCATCAAATGTAACAGAAACATAAGCACTGGTTATCAAACGTAACAGCAACATAAGCACTGGTCATCAAATGTAACAGAAACATAAGCACTGGTCATCAAACGTAACAGAAACATAAGCACTGGTCATCAAATGTAACAGAAACATAAGCACTGGTCATCAAACGTAACAGAAACATAAGCATAGGTCATCAAATGTAACAGAAACATAAGCACTGGTCATCAAATTTAACAGAAACATAAGCACTGGCCATCAAACGTAACAGAAACTTAAGCACTGGTCATCAAACGTAACAGAAACATAAGCATAGGTCATCAAACAGAACAGAAACATAAGCATTGGTCATCAAACAGAACAGAAACATAAGCATTGGTCATCAAATGTAACAGAAACATAAGCACTGGCCATCAAACAGAACAGAAACATAAGCACTGGTCATCAAATGTAACAGAAACATAAGCACTGGCCATCAAACAGAACAGAAACATAAGCATTGGTCATCAAATGTAACAGAAACATAAGCACTGGCCATCAAACAGAACAGAAACATAAGCACTGGTCATTAAACGTAACAGAAACATAAGCACTGGTCATCAAATGTAACAGAAACATAAGCACTGGTCATCAAACGTAACAGCAACATAAGCACTGGTCATCAAATGTAACAGAAACATAAGCACTGGTCATCAAACGTAACAGAAAAATAAGCACTGGTCATCAAATGTAACAGAAACATAAGCACTGGTCATCAAACGTAACAGAAACATAAGCATAGGTCATCAAATGTAACAGAAACATAAGCACTGGTCATCAAATGTAACAGAAACATAAGCACTGGTCATCAAATGTAACAGAAACATAAGCACTGGCCATCAAACGTAACAGAAACATAAGCACTGGTCATCAAACGTAACAGAAACATAAGCATAGGTTATCAAATGTAACAGAAACATAAGCATAGGTCATCAAACGTAACAGAAACATAAGCACTGGTCATCAAATGTAACAGAAACATAAGCACTGGTCATCAAACGTAACAGAAACATAAGCATAGGTCATCAAATGTAACAGAAACATAAGCACTGGTCATCAAACGTAACAGAAACATAAGCACTGGTCATCAAATGTAACAGAAACATAAGCACTGGTCATCAAACAGAACAGAAACATAAGCATAGGTCATCAAATGTAACAGAAACATAAGCACTGGTCATCAAACGTAACAGAAACATAAGCACTGGTCATCAAATGTAACAGAAACATAAGCACTGGTTATCAAACGTAACAGAAACATAAGCACTGGTCATTAAATGTAACAGAAACATAAGCACTGGTCATCAAACGTAACAGAAACATAAGCATAGGTCATCAAATGTAACAGAAACATAAGCACTGGTCATCAAATGTAACAGAAACATAAGCACTGGTCATCAAACGTAACAGCAACATAAGCACTGCACTGGCCATCAAACGTAACAGAAACATAAGCACTGGTCATCAAATGTAACAGAAACATAAGCACTGGCCATCAAACAGAACAGAAACATAAGCACTGGCCATCAAACAGAACGGAAACATAAGCACTGGTCATCAAATGTAACAGAAACATAAGCACTGGCCATCAAACAGAACAGAAACATAAGCACTGGTCATCAAACGTAACAGAAACTTAAGCACTGGCCATCAAACAGAACAGAAACATAAGCACTGGTCATCAAACGTAACAGAAACATGAGCACTGGCCATCAAACAGAACAGAAACATAAGCACTGGTCATCAAACGTAACAGAAACATAAGCATAGGTCATCAAATGTAACAGAAACATAAGCACTGGTCATCAAATGTAACAGAAACATAAGCACTGGTCATCAAACGTAACAGCAACATAAGCACTGGTCATCAAATGTAACAGAAACATAAGCACTGGCCATCAAATGTAACAGAAACATAAGCACTGGCCATCAAACAGAACAGAAACATAAGCACTGGCCATCAAACAGAACAGAAACATAAGCACTGGTCATCAAACATAACAGAAACATAAGCACTGGTCATCAAACGTAACAGTAACATAAGCACTGGTCATCAAATGTAACAGAAACATAAGCACTGGCCATCAAACAGAACAGAAAAAAAAGCACTGGTCATCAAACATAACAGAAACATAAGCACTGGTCATCAAACATAACAGAAACATAAGCACTGGTCATCAAACGTAACAGTAACATAAGCACTGGTCATCAAATGTAACAGAAACATAAGCACTGGTCATCAAACGTTAAAAAAAATAAGCACTGGTCAAGAAAAGTCACAAAAACATAAGCACTGGTCATCAAACGTCACACAAATATAAACACTAGTCATCAAATGTAACAGAAACATAAGCACTGGTCATCAAACAGAACAGAAACATAAGCACTGGTCATCTAACATAACAGAAACATAAGCACTGGTCATCAAATGTAACAGAAACATAAGCACTGATCATCAAATGTAACAGAAACATAAGCACTGGCCATCAAACAGAACAGAAACATAAGCACTGGTCATCAAATGTAACAGAAACCTAAGCACTGGTCATCAAATGTAACAGAAACATAAGCACTGGTCATCAAATAAAACAGAAACATAAGCACTGGTCATCAAATCTAACAGAAACATAAGCACTGGCCATCAAACGTAACAGCAACATAAGCACTGGTCATCAAATGTAACAGAAACATAAGCACTGGTCATCAAACGTAACAGAAACATAAGCATAGGTCATCAAATGTAACAGAAACATAAGCACTGGCCATCAAACAGAACAGAAACATAAGCACTGGTCATCAAATGTAACAGAAACATAAGCACTGGTCATCAAACAGAACAGAAACATAAGCACTGGTCATCAAATGTAACAGAAACATAAGCACTGGTCATCAAACGTAACAGAAACATAAGCACTGGTCATCAAATGTAACAGAAACATAAGCACTGGCCATCAAACGTAACAGAAACATAAGCACTGGTCATCAAATGTAACAGAAACATAAGCACTGGTCATCAAATGTAACAGAAACATAAGCATTGGTCATCATACGTCACACAAACATAAGCACTGGTCATATAAATGTGTATGTGTGATGATTCATCTGGATTGTAGTTGGGTGTTCGGTTCACATCGGGATTACCAGTGATGTTGAAACATAAGTTGTGTTATTTCACAGCGCACATATTAAACATATTTCCCAAACATATCTATCATCAGAACGAATAATAGACGAATCTAAAACGAGGACAATTGACACATTTATTTACAGTTGACATCTATAAAAATTTAACATCATATAAAGCATAAATGACATTAGTTTTTATTCTACCTTTTAAGAAAGGGATATAGATATCTGTAGAACCCGGATATTCTTTATTCTCTGGGAGCCGCGTAGTAGGTGTCAGCAGTGTTGAATACTCAATACTTTCTGAGCTTTTTCAGATGGTACCGCTCCGTTTGCACGGTACTGGAGGGAACACGAGGAACTTGTCGGTCTCCCAGAGAAGGCGCTTCCTTTCGCGCCTCTTCCGCGCCCACCCCGATAAAAAAAATAAAAACAAAACAAAACCAAAAAAATATACAAAACTCGAAAAACCCAAAAACAATAAAATCAATAAAACAAAACCAAAAATATATATAAAAACACAAGCAAAAAAAACAAAAATCCCAAAAACACAATAAAATCAGTACAATCAAAAAAAAAAAAATACAAAAACCCAAAAACAAAAAGAGCCCTCCTGAGGACCGGGATTGGCCTGCACTACACAGGTGGAGGGGTTGCTTTACCCCTCCGAAGCTGCAGTAGGTGCACACACGCCCCTCGGTGCGCCCAGCTCACGTCCCCTAAGCCAAGGTAGGGGCCGTCTGGAATCTCACGTCAGAATGCTGCCAGGGGTGATAGCGGGAAAACTAGTTGTACTAGCCAAAAACTTTGTCATCTAATTGGTGACGCGCATGAACGGTATGTGACCAAGATTGGTTCCCTATAATGTCTTTAAATGATATTTTGTTTTGTTCATAACCCTAACCCTAACTTGATAAGACATTCAAAAGAAAATCCTGCAGTATATATGAATTGTTTTTTTGTATCGTTTCTTACCCGTTAGGTGTGCTATACACGTTCAGTTTCCTTGAGTGTCTTTTAAGATGTGCAAGAAAGATTTTTTTTTTATAACTAAAATATAAAATCCCGTTTGTTCATGTCGCGTTTTTATTCGACCTTTTAAGTAAGGAATGTAGGTATATAGGAGCTAATCTTGACGTAAACTGTAAGGCTACCTCCGACAATATTCTCAAACAAAAATGTTGCCAATAGAAAAAACAAAACAAGGTCCTTCTATGATTAACAAATTAGTGTAGGTTGCCGAAAGTTGAAACAGTATTTTTCTCATCGGAAAGCAACGATTTATCAACACACGAAATTTACATTTTTTACATTGTTTTCATAATTTGCAACAGTAGCCAGTTCACTTGAGTAGCTGTAATTTGTAAACTAATAATCCGATTGGGCTAAAATTTTAGCATGTGCAATGCGAAGGTTAGTACTTTATAGAAATCATATGGATTTTGTTTATTAGTAGCGCCATCTATATGTCAGGCCCGGGGCTTATTGAGTGATTTGTTATATAATAATAATAATAATAATAATAATAATAATAATAATAATAATAATTAAAAATTATGGACAGAGGGTCGAGGAGGGAAAGCGCAAACCAGACCTCCACTGGAAGAGCGCGGACAGCTCTGGGACCTTGGGAAGGCTTGTTGCCACTCGGGCCCCAGAGGGGACCAATGGCCCTTATCAGCGGGAAATCGTTGGTAGGTGGCCGTTGCGATTACCGCAAGGTCATCAGCGGTGATGAACGAAAAGAGGTGGAGCATACTGGAGACTTGTTGTCACTCGGACTCCAGGGAATACCACAGGTTGTCGGCAGTGGGCGATTACTGACGATGACCAGTGTGATAACTCCTAGTGAGTAAATAATAATAGTAATAATAATAATAATAATAATAATAATAATAATAATAATAATAATAATAATAATAATAATAATAATAATAATAATAATAGCAACAACATGCATGTGGTGGCACCAGCCCCGACTGATACCACATTAAATGGTCATGAAAGGCCAAGGAGAATGGAAAGACCGAGGAATGGAAGAGGATGATATCATGTGAAGATACTACACTACCTACCCCCCCCCTCAAAAAAAAAAGGAGACGGTAATCCTGGGTGTATGGTACCATGAGGAGCGAACATATGCTATACTGCCCTCCAAAAATAAAAGATTATGCCTGAGTGAAATGTATCATGACAAATAAAAAATATACAACACTACCCCTCAATAAAGGAGGTAAAGCCTGAAAGGAAAAAGAAGGTAGTACTGCCTGGGAAAATGGTATCATGATGAACGAACGAACATATACTACACTGCTTTCTACAAAAGAGGAGGTAATGCCTGGGAGAATCTTCCCATGAAAGAAGAAGACAATGCCTGGGACAACAGAACAGCTACTACATTACCCCGTCTCCAAAAAGAGGGTGTAATACCTGGGAGAGTTCCCCTACCCCCTTAAACAAGGAGGAGGTAATTCCTGGAAGGGGCGCTCATGACAACAGAACCGATACTACACTACCAACTCCCATTTTAAGATAATACAATATATTTCCGAATAAATCAGGTTTTTTCATTCATTTAAAAATTACGAGTTATGAAAACATTATTTTTTATTGTTCGGTAGCTTTTTGGCTAAAGTCAAAGAAATTCCACGGGGGATTAGTGCGGGTAGCTGCTGACGATCCGTTCGTCTGACGGGTTAGGGTTAGGGTTAGGGTTAGGGTTAGGGTTAGGGTTAAGGTTAGGGTTAGGGTTAGGGTTAGGGTTAGGGTTAGGGTTAGGGTTAGGGTTAGGGTTAGGGTTAAGGTTAGGGTTAGTGTTAGGGTTAGGGTTAGGGTTAGTGTTAGGGTTAGGGTTAGGGTTAGGGCTAGGGTCTTACTAACACATTTTTTTGCTTTTTGTTTTGCCCCCACTCCTCATTTTATTTCAATGAAATCTTGGTATATAAATACATTTATGAAAAAATATAATTTCCAACAAATTTTGGGTTATCTTAAGTAGGACGGCCCCTAGTGTAAATGTGGTATTGTGGTGACTGAGATGATTCTAGTTAAGAGTAGGATAGACATTTTTATCACTTTTGACCAAGGATTACCAACGACCCCTATTTCTCTGCACTTTTGATCGCCTCGTACCTACTTTGTTTCAAATGCAATTTTTTAATATTTTCTTCAAATAAATAATTCAAAGTGTAGTATCTGTTCTCAGCATCTCAGTGACATCGGACGTTTTTACTAATGCTGTAATGACACCGGAAGTTTTTACTAATGCTGTAATGACACCGGAAGTTTTCATGTAAATTATCTCCCTTGAAAAATAATGAAACTGAAATTCTAAGAAGCTTTTAAAACATTATCCTACTTCTTTTATTAAACAGCTTTAATTAATATTATTAATAATTATAATAATATTACTATCAACGTAACTATTGTGTATATATAAGAAAATATAACAATACAAATTAGAAATATATATTACAGAATAGTAATTTATTAGAAAGTGTTTATAAAATAAATATGCAAATTAGGAATACCTATCGCTGATTATGGGAGTTTGCAGATCACTATATGTATATATACATATACATATATATATATATATATATATATATATATATATATATATACAGCTCGGCCTTTTGGCCGAGATCAAAGTGTAGTATCTGTTCCGATGGATACTACACCCCATGGACTGGTATTGTCTTGGCCTTCGGGGCTTGATTTACGCCGGTCTATGAGTCTGTCCTGTGCAGTTCTAGGAGGTCCACCCTCCCAAGCTTCGCCTCCCCTCTTTGGGGAGGAGTAAGTTAATTGCTTACTGCTTGAGGCGCCCCTACCGGGGAATGCCGACGGGGCTGCCCAGGCAATTTTCAATGGTCAGAGTGCTCACCTCTCGGGCGCTGGCTTTTCAACCCCCACTTTCCGACCCGACCTTGGGTCACATCTTACTTGTGGGAGTATGATAAAACTGGCCTTGTGCCTAACTCCTGGAGAGGAGGTAAGTAAAACTTTCTACTGTTAACTCAATTTTCCACTGTCACCATCTATTTGTATCTCATAATTTATTCTTTTCATAAGCGGCCCTTTAAGATCCACTCCTACTACTACCTTTGTTTCAAACACGTTGTACTTGAAATAAAGACGAAACGTTGATGAATATATATATATATATATATATCAAGGGAGGCGCGAGAGCGCTCTATCCCTTAACAGACTTCACGAATGGCCTATGCTGGAAATCTCATTTCTTTGATCAATCATAACTCAAAAACCAATAAACCAAATTAGTTAAAACTTTGCACAAAATTTTTATTTGATAGGTTCTATAAGTGTGTAGAATTTCAGCATCATTAATAAAGGCAACCCAGAGATCCAGAAAGTTCAATCATGAAATCATGTTATCTGTGTGTACATACGTACGTACGTTTGTGCCACCCTGTATCTTATCAACTATTTGATGGATTCAGCTGATTTTTTGGCAGAGATAGAGGTTCTAGGGTCTAGTTGATGGCATTTTAATTTCAGTTTACCATATACCTTAGTTTTCCAGAAAATTCCAAAAAACCTTTAAAATGACCATTGTATTGAGGCATAGCCTTTACAAAAGTAGTGACATTCCATGAAAAATGCCAGTATACTGAAATCATATGCCCTTAATAGGGTTAAGATGAAAATTCATATGCACTAAATGTACAAAAGCAAGGAAATTCCCAAATTTTTACACTTTTATTGTCATTAAGGGTATGACTACATATCAACCAAACCATTTCATTATCACATCACTACAGTATAAATCTCTATGCATGAGTGGATGAAGTGTGTGAGGTGCGCTGAAGAAAAATTACTACCAGTAAAATACATAGTCCTGTTGTGTTTGCATACCCTTAATGACAATAAAAGTGTAAAAATTTGGGAATTTCCTTGCTTTTGTACATTTGGTGTATATGAATTTTCATCTTAACCCTATTTCATGGAATATATATATTTTAAATATTTTAAATTTTAATTTGCTGTTTCTAATATATTTTAATATGTATTTTCATGGCTATTATCTTTCAACTTACGGATGGAGTAATATATGGTGACTTAATAGAAGGTTTTTATCAACGTTATTGACTGGATATATGTGGTTCTGAAATAATAGTGACTTTTAAAGCTTTTTCTTAAATCATTTCTGTATGTGATGCTGTAAAGACTATTTGGAGTCATTAAAAATATAACACAAAATAAATTTTCCAAATTGTCTTGGAAACGATCGTACGCCAAATAATCGTTTTGTTTGAATTCTTCGAACTGATAGAAATAATGCTTTAATTTTGCATAATTTGCTGTTATTCAGACTACATTTCTCATCTTTCACAACGTTTCGGCTGCTGTAACCTCCGGCCTTCTTCAGGTGTATCTCTTCGAACTCTAGAATATTTCTGTCGAACTCGGGAATCTGAACGGAATTAATCCACGGGAATAGCATGCTCTTGTTCTGTCAGCCATGACTGGGAGAAGTCTTCAGTAATTCGCAATTCTTCATATTGTCCACAACGAGGATTGAACCTTCAACCTTCAGATGACTATCACTTGGAACTGAATTTAACTTAGTACTATATCCACGAACAATTCTAGTATGAATTTTGGGAGCCTTAAACCTGATTGTTTTTTCCATGTGTAATCTTGCAACTTCACTATATATCAGTACTTTTATTACTACACATCACTGTATATATATATATATATATATATATATATATATATATATATATATATATATATATATATACAGGGTGTCTCAAAAAAATGTACTCACTCGTAGAATGATTTTACTTTAATTACTATTTCATTTCTCTCTATGTTCATAAATAAAGGTTTTCTCGTCATTCTAACAGTGAGTACATTTTTTTGAGACACCCTGTATATATATATATATATATATATATATATATATACAGGGTGTCTCAAAAAAATGTACTCACTCGTAGAATGATTTTACTTTAATTACTATTTCATTTCTCTCTATGTTCATAAATAAAGGTTTTCTCGTCATTCTAACAGTGAGTACATTTTTTTGAGACACCCTGTATATATATATATATATATATATATATATACAGGGTGTCTCAAAAAAATGTACTCACTCGTAGAATGATTTTACTTTAATTACTATTTCATTTCTCTCTATGTTCATAAATAAAGGTTTTCTCGTCATTCTAACAGTGAGTACATTTTTTTGAGACACCCTGTATGTGTGTGTCATTGAAGACCACAGAGTTTTCTTTCTTTGCTATCTTTCTGGTTAATTTCTCGACGCAGCGAGCGATTCGTCGGGTTTCCGGTGTCAATTGGTGGATTATGGCGCCTAAAAAAAGGCATAAAATCAACCGAACTAAGACAAATATTAACAACTAATACTAAAATCATACATAAAAACAACTGCACCAACAAACTAAAAATCTTCGAAGCCCTACACATTACAATTTAAAACCAACAATTAATAAAATAGCATTTACCACCGGTACTAACGCCTTATCTGTCTTCAACAATTAATGCATAATAATAATGATAATAATAATAATAATAATAATAATAATAATAATAATAATAATAATAATAATAATAATAATAATAATAATAATAATTAATAATAATAATAATAATAATAATAATCAATAATGATAATAATAATAATAATAATAATAATAATTAATAATGATAATAATAATAATAATAATAATAATAATAATAATAATAATAATAATAATAATAATAATAATAATAATAATAATAATAGATATATAAAAAAATAAAAATAAATAAATTAATTAATAAGTAAGTAAATAAAAGAATAAAGATATATATATATATATATATATATATATATATATATATATATATATATATATATATATATATATATATATACACATATGTAAATTAATAGATATAACCAAAAATACAACCATAAATACGGCTCTTTACTAACAATAACGCATCGCCTCCTGAAGACGGTCGCGAGACCGAAAGCGCTCGAGAAATGGCCCAAGATACAACGTTAGGCGCCATAATCCACCAATTGACACCGGAAACCCGACGAATCTCTCGCCGCGTCGAGAAATTAATCAGAAAGATAGCAAAGAAAGAAAATTCTGTGGTCTTCAATGACACATGTATAATAAATGACTTGCTGCCGAAATATATATATATATATATATATATATATATATATATATATATATATATATATATATATATATATATATACAGTGATGTGTAGCTCCCAAAATTCATACTAGAATTGTTCGCAAGGACCCGTGGCGCAGTGGATATAGTACTAAGTTAAATGCAGTTCCATATATATATATATATATATATATATATATATATATGGCTAACTTGGAAAAGGGACGAACCTTCGATATTGCTGTCAGTAGTTCAGCATTTAACACCTGGAATATGACGCCTTGCCTGGAAATATGCACAATAGATTACTTTTATGTACGTATAAAATCAATAAAAATATTAACGAGAAAAAGTTAAGGGCGACCACTAATGCAGATTTTATGCATCTT
The DNA here is from genome assembly GCA_963556195.1 of Sepiola atlantica. Lineage (NCBI taxonomy): Eukaryota > Metazoa > Mollusca > Cephalopoda > Sepiida > Sepiolidae > Sepiola > Sepiola atlantica. The sequence goes on from OY744528.1 coordinate 22,143,014, forward strand.
TATCACTTAGGAAGTGAAGCAATTTATAAAGCAGCAAAGCAAAAGCAACAAACGCTGCAATCACCAATAAAAACAATTACATAAAAAATACATTATATATTTAGGTGATAAAAATCGTACATATTTCTAGGCAAGGCGTCATTATCCGGAGGTAAAACGCCAGACTACTGACATCAATATCGAAGGTTCAATCCTCGTCCAAGTTAGCCATGCTGATGACGGCTGTCAGCCAAAAACACATGTCCATAGATTTTTTTTATGTACGTACAAATTAATTAAAATATATATATATATATATATATATATATATATATATTTTAGCCTGAATATTCCACCCTATAAAGTATTATCTTACTCTCTCTCTCTCTCTCCTCTCTCTCTCTCTATCTATCTATCTATGTATATATATATATATATATATATATATATATATATATATATATAGTCTCGGAAGTTTCTCAACCATTAAAACTATATAAAAAAAAAATTAAAAAATTATATATAAAAAAATAAAAAAAACTTATAGTCTCAAGTCTTCCAGTGGAAAATCACTCATGTAAGTCAATTTATTTTTTACAGTTATTATATTAGTTAGTTTCTAACACTATTTTAAGGGATCATCAGTTGTTTACCATGAAAAACTGTTTCGGGTATATATATATATATATATATATATATATATATATATATATATATATATATATATATATATATATATATATATATATATATATTCTTAGGCCATGACCTGAAATGAATTAAACTTGCTGTTTTTGTTTTTCTTTACTATAGGGAGGATCCACTCGTGTAAGTGCAGATAATGGTTCCTTTTACTTATAAGGCCACTCCAAGAGTTTCTTGGTCACAGATGTTCTTTTTTAATTAGAGAAAGAGAGAATAGAGGCGAAACGTGCCGGGGGGGGGGGGGGATGGAACAAACAGGAATTAAATGTCGTTGGTTAAGAGTTTCATTACATTCACAAGAAGTTATGAATGAAAAGAAATTGTTTGTTTTTTGTTGAATGAAAGACGTACGTTGTTCTTAAAAAGTTGGAGGCGTTAGCTGTCCATTTCCTGCGGCGATGGCAGCCCGCACTCCACTCGCACCAAACTCTGCTAATAGACCAAACCTTTCTTTCACACCTTACCTACTTTTGTTTTGGCTTGTTTTGGCGGTTTCAATACACAGGGCCTGTCATTTTGAGGTCACTTACTCAAGAAGGTCTCAACCTCTTGAGAGATACAGTTTTTTTTTTGTTTTGTTTTTTTTTCTTTCTTGCCTGCTCAGAGGCACATCAACATAAACAGCTACCCGAAATAATAAAAACAATTATATCAAATTCGCAGTACATCAGCTTATGTTCTACGGTATACACGAAACCAAAATAGATAAATAATCAAGTAAAGCATGAATTGTCTCTCCTTGCGATCACTACTACTTGAATAAATAAAGCATGAGTTGTCTCCCCTTGCGATCACTACTACTGGAATAAATAAAGCAGGAGTTGTCTCCCCTTGCGATCACTACTACTTGAATAAATAAAGCAGGAGTTGTCTCCCCTTGCGATCACTACTACTGGAATAAATAAAGCAGGAGTTGTCTCCCCTTGCGATCACTACTACTTGAATAAATAAAGCAGGAGTTGTCTCCCCCTGCAATTATTACTACTGGAATAAGCATGAGTTGTCTTTGTCTGCAAGCTTTACTAGTTGATTATGGTAAAGCTTCAGTAGTCTATTCCTGCGGTCACTACTACTTTGATAATCCTTATCCTCGAGTGGCCCCAGGGCTTTGATAAACGGTGATATATCAGTGAAAAAAACATTTTTTTTAATAAAAATTAAGTAGAGCTTGAGTTGTGACTTCCTGCAATTACTACTTGAATAAATAATGCATGGTTCGTCTCCCCTTGCGATCACTAATACTTGAATAAGTGAAGCATGAGTTGTTCCCCCTTGCAATCAACTTTTGTTAGGTTTGAGGAAAAAACTGATGAGTGTACTTTTAGATATTTGTTTAAAAGTCCAACTGTCGACAAATTATTTTGGGGGGGGGGCGTATTTTTCTATTCTCCAATGAGAGCAAACAAGGTTTTTGGAGATATATTCTGAAACTTCATTAACCAAAGTACTTAGATAAGTATGTTTCCGTTTGAACAAAAATGGTACAATAATATCGTGGGGGTCAGTGTTCACGCCAGACATACATAGAACAACTAAACAATAAAAATATACAGTCATATATTTACACATAGTTGTTCGTTGTTATTCTTTTAAGGGCACCAGATATGCAATGTGCACCAAATGTTCAATGCGCACCAGATGTTCAATGTGCACCAGATGTTCAATGTGCACCAAATGTTCAATGTGCACCAGATGTTCAATGTGCACCAAATGTTCAATGTGCACCAGATGTGCAATGTGAACCAGATGTTCAATGTGCACCAGATGTTCAATGTGCACCAGATGTTCAAGGTGCACCAAATGTTCAATGTGCACCAGATGTGCAATGTGCACCAAATGTTCAATGTGCACCAGATGTGCAATGCACACCAGATGTTCAATGTGCATCAGATGTGCAATGTGAACCAGATGTTCAATGTGCAACAGATGTTCAATGTGCACCAGATGTTCAATGTGCATCAGATGTGCAATGCGAACCAGATGTGCAATACGAACCAGATGTGCAATGTGCAACAGATGTTCAATGTGCAACAGATGTGCAATGTGCACCAGATGTGCAATGTGAACCAGATGTGCAATGCGCACCAGATGTTCAATGTGCACCAGATGTGCAATGTTCACCAGATGTTCAATGTGCATCAGATGCATAATGTGCAACAGATGAAGGATACAACTGTGGAATTTCCAAGGGTCCCACTAGTAATAATAAAACTGTAGTAAATTTGCATTAATTCTTTGGAATATTTGTAGTTATTATTCAAATATTTATTATTACCTCGACTGGTGCAATGGATATTATCACAGACTATGGAATCGGTTATAAAAGGTTACCTACTTTAAGTGGGAGAGGGCGACAGAATGCTAAAGAGATGAAGGAATTTCGTAAATAGGTGCTGCCACTCGCTTTTAAATGACCTTGTGTCACCTTTTACTGATAACCTTACAGTCACGTTCTTCTTCGGACCACAACAGATATGGCCGCATAAAAAAGCCGTGTGTTGTTGACATGGTAGTAGTAGCTGTGATGAAGTAACAGACTACACAGACTTGCATATCGTCTCTCTCTCTCTCTCTCTCATTCTCTCTCTCTCTCTCTCTCTTTCTCTCTCTCTCTTTCTCTTCGTTGTTAGCAGCAACTGTAGAGTTGCATGACTCACTCTTTCTTTCTTTCTTTCTTTCCAGTTCAGCAGTTAAACCCCAAGAGAACCATCTCTAGTTTCCCATCTGCCACGTTTCATATCTCGACTTCCTGTTTTCTTACGTCACTTCTTTCAACATATCAACTAACTTTATAATCTTAACTTCGAGGCAGAAATTTTTTTCCTTTGTAATCCACACATCCTATACACATGTATACATATCCAACATGTATCCAATTCAACATCATTGTAATACAGTTTCCTATTCCAGTGACTTCTTTCCAAGAACTGCAGGCTTGTGGAACTCTCTTCCTGCTGACTGTTTTTTTCCTAACCTATAGTCTTGGTCTTTTCAAGACTAAGGCCAATAGGCATCTCTTGTTTTTGCGACAATCATCTTTCGTTCTTGTTAGCTCTTTACATCAAGTGGCTTCATGCCTTGGCTGGAGCGATTTCTATTAAAAAAACAAAAATTAAAAAAACTGAGTTTAGAATGTAAAAAAAAGCACAAAACGAAGATGTGTGATTGCATAACTTAAGCTGGAACATCTAAAAGAAAAATGAAAAAAAGCATTTTTTGGGGGGTCAAAATGTTTTTTAGGGTCGAAATGTTTTTTAGGGTCAAAATGTTTTTAGGGTCAAAATGTTTTTTAGGGTCAAAATATTTTTTAGGGTCGAAATGTTTTTTAGGGTCAAAATGTTTTTAGGGTCAAAATGTTTGCTCAAAGAAAGGGGTGAAGGATTTTTACCGTCAAGCATTCAGTGTAAGGAGTTCTTAAGAGATGTCTAGTTTCAATAGAATCTGATGGAAAATCATCAGTGTTTATGTCCACCCTTCAGCAACTGTTGTCAACTTTAAAAGATGAATAGTAAAATTGAACAAAAAAAAAACGTTCCCGTCATGAAAGAAATTTTTGTGTCGTTTGTCCGGATACAGCTATTGTATTATTATATGACGGGCATCAGTAAATAGATATTTTATAGCCAATGTGCCTCTCGTAGCAGAGGTGTTGTTGACACGTTGGTAGCAGCAGTGACTTATTTGCAGGTGTGATCTATTTCTTACTTCTTTTGTTCCAGCTCATTGGACTTGTCAGTTTAGTAGTTTCCATCAATTCTTTATTTCGATACCTCATTGTAATACAGTTTCCTATTCCAGTAGCTTTTTCCCCCAAGAACTGCAGGCTTGTGAAACTCTCTTCCTGCTGACTGTTTTCCTCCTATCTATAGCCTTGGTCTTTTCAAGACTGAGGCCAATAAGCATCTTCTGTCTTTGCGATAATAATCTTTTGTTCTTGTTAGCTCCTTACATCAAGTGGCTTCATGCCGTGTCTGGAGTGATTTCCATTAAAATAAAAAAATTTTTTAAGACTACACAGAGTTGCATATCGTCTCTCTCTTTCTCTTCAATAGCAATTGTAATAGTTCGTCATCTCTTAATAACAACAACACATATTAGTTTTGTGTCTAATATTCTTTTTTTTTCAATTTTTATTTATCTATCTATAGAAGAGAGGGGGCGCTTCTTGAAAACACATCGCCTTATTCTACATACAAAATACAAGAGAACGTCTCTAGCTTCACATCTACTATATATCTACTATCAACTGTTTTCTGACGTCACTTCCTTTAACACGTTAACCTTATTTTTAACCTTAACTTTGAATGGAAATTTCCTTCCTACATAATCTGATTTTGTAGTGGAAATTTCCTCTCTACATTCAACGTACAATCTTGTGAAAAGGGACCACATAAATTCCAGATGTTTTTAATCAGATACCGCAGTTTTCCCCATACAGCTAGAGAAGCAGGCTGTCTCTTATATTACTACACGCTTTGCTAACGTCACTTCCTTGAACACGTTTACTAAATTTCTAACCTTAACTTCGAAGCGGATTTTTTCTCCCTACATGATCCACACATCCCACGTACAGTCTTGCTGCATACTGGTGTGGGACGATTGGTAAATATCTACATACAGACACAACAGATACATTATAGTAAAGATGATTAAAAAAGTTTTCTTTTAACTTTCTTATTGTCTTCTCTTTGTAGAGTTTATATGATTCTTTTACGGCATAATCACGTTGAAACACCGGTTCTCATTCGGTCATCGAAGTTAAGCAACATTGAGCCTAGTCAGTACCAGATGGATGACCATTTGGGAATACCAGGCGCTGTATATGGGACAACGTCGACACCTTCCTGCAAAAACTGCAAAACCTGATGTCGTCATCTCCCTTGACCAGGATATACATGTGACTGGGGACCGCTTTTGAATTTAATATTCCCTAGAAACTTTCATTTGTGGAGGAAACAGGTTCAGCCCACCTAGAGTGAATGCCGTTTCGTTTTTCACTTTGCGTTTTTCGTTTTTCGTTTTTCGTTTTTCACTTTTCGTTTTTCGTTTTTCGCTTTTCGTTTTTCACTTTTCACTTTTCGTTTTTCGTTTTTCACTTTTCGTTTTTCGTTTTTCGTTTTTCGTTTTTCGTTTTTCGTTTTTCGTTTTTCACTTTTCGTTTTTAGTTTTTCGTTTTTAGTTTTTCGTTTTTAGTTTTTCACTTTTCGTTTTTCACTTTTCGTTTTTCGTTTTTCGTTTTTCACTTTTCCTTTTTCTTGCGACCTACATCACGTTGAAACACTGGTTCTCTTCAGATCAACGAATTTAAGCAACATTGCACCTGGTCAGTACTCGGATGAGTGACCATGTTCGAATACCAGATGCCGTAGGTTTAAAAATGGCTATAAAGTCACTACTGTGGATTTTCAGTTATCTCTCTTGGACTGGCAAAAATATGAATTAGGGACGGCCAATGAAAGTAGAAGTTTTTTGTTCATGAAACAATGAAGATAAGAAAAATAAAATCTACCAAAAAATCCAGACAATTATCCGATCTTAATGAAGTGTTCAGTATTTACCAATTAAGAAATGAAAGTATTTACCAATTAAGAAATGAAAGTATTTACCAATTAAGAAATGAAAGTATTTACCAATTAAGAAATGAAAGTATTTACCAATTAAGAAATGAAAGTATTTACCAATTAAGAAATGAAAGTATTTACCAATTAAGAAATGAAAGTATTTACCAATTAAGAAATGAAAGTATTTACCAATTAAGAAATGAAAGTATTTACCAATTAAGAAATGAAAGTATTTACCAATTAAGAAATGAAAGTATTTACCAATTAAGAAATGAAAGTATTTACCAATTAAGAAATGAAAGTATTTACCAATTAAGAAATGAAAGTATTTACCAATTAAGAAATGAAAGTATTTACCAATTAAGAAATGAAAGTATTTACCAATTAAGAAATGAAAGTATTTACCAATTAAGAAATGAAAGTATTTACCAATTAAGAAATGAAAGTATTTACCAATTAAGAAATGAAAGTATTTACCAATTAAGAAATGAAAGTATTTACCAATTAAGAAATGAAAGTATTTACCAATTAAGAAATGAAAGTATTTACCAATTAAGAAATGAAAGTATTTACCAATTAAGAAATGAAAGTATTTACCAATTAAGAAATGAAAGTATTTACCAATTAAGAAATGAAAGTATTTACCAATTAAGAAATGAAAGTATTTACCAATTAAGAAATGAAAGTATTTACCAATTAAGAAATGAAAGTATTTACCAATTAAGAAATGAAAGTATTTACCAATTAAGAAATGAAAGTATTTACCAATTAAGAAATGAAAGTATTTACCAATTAAGAAATGAAAGTATTTACCAATTAAGAAATGAAAGTATTTACCAATTAAGAAATGAAAGTATTTACCAATTAAGAAATGAAAGTATTTACCAATTAAGAAATGAAAGTATTTACCAATTAAGAAATGAAAGTATTTACCAATTAAGAAATGAAAGTATTTACCAATTAAGAAATGAAAGTATTTACCAATTAAGAAATGAAAGTATTTACCAATTAAGAAATGAAAGTATTTACCAATTAAGAAATGAAAGTATTTACCAATTAAGAAATGAAAGTATTTACCAATTAAGAAATGAAAGAATTGATTTTATTTGAAAAATAACTTATAGATGTTTTACTTTACTTAAATCTTAACATTAGACTTCAAAACGACCCTGCTGTAATTGGCTGGGAAGCAGCCCTGTGGTATTGCGTTCCACAGGCGGACTATCGTTGGAAAGAAACTCTGTTCATGGAAGTTCAACTTAGCTCCAGGTACACAGGAAGAAAAGAAAATTCCTTTCAGTAGTTGAAGCGAGATGAGATTTTGTTGTGAATGTTTTACAGAGGGGGCAGAAATGGAGCTCAGTCGGGCACCTACTATGAAAATACTCATAGAACAGCAGCATTTCTTCTGTGAGAAAGAGGTTGTAGGGACAAGAAGATGTGAATGATGTTAACAACCTATGCCCTCCCCACTAATCTTCGGATATTTCACAAATGCAAAATACCATCTAGTTCTTTCTTTCCTATTTCTCTCTCTCTCTCTCTCTTTAGTCTCTCTCTCTCTCTGTCTTTGGTCTCTCTCTCTCTCTTTCTCTCTCTCTCTCTTTGGTATCTCTCTCCCTCTCTTTGGTCTCTCTTTCTCTCTCCCTCTCTCTCTTTGGTATCTCTCTCCCTCTCTTTGGTCTCTCTTTCTCTCTCCCTCTCTCTCTTTGGTATCTCTCTCCCTCTCTTTGGTCTCTCTTTCTCTCTCTCTCTCTCTCTCTCTCTCTCTTTGGTCTCTCTCTCTCTCTCTCTCTTTGGTCTCTCTCTCTCTCTCTCTTTAGTCTCTCTCTCTATCTCTTTGTCTTTGGTCTCTCTCTCTCTCTCTCTCTCTCTCTCTCTCTCTCTCTCTCTCTCTCTCTCTTTGGTCTCTCTCTCTCTGTCTTTGGTCTCTCTCTCTGTCTCTCTCTTTCTGTCTTTGGTCTCTCTCTCTCTTTTTCTTTCTCTCTCTTTCTCTCTTTCTCGCTTTTTCTTCCCCCCCCCCCCTTAACACATGATCATAATATATTTTCATCCTATGTCCATTCCTGTCCCAAGAATCCTACTTAAATGCTTGGGTTAAAAACTAAAGATTAAAATTTTCATAAAATTAAGAATTTTTTTTTATTTATTTACTAATGGGTCACCGTTTATTAAGGCCCGAGGGTGGGGATTATTCACGGTCACGGATGAGGGTCAGTTGGACGATGATCGTCACCATGACAGGGTTGGAAACGATGGCTGAATCTGGTCAGAATTTGATTACTTCAGAACACAGCTCAACAACTATTTGTTAACATCCGACTTGAAGACGACCATGTTGTAGTCAGTTGGGAAGCGGCCCCGTGGTATTTTGTTCTCACAGATTGGAAGTTCTAGATAAGAAACTTTGTTCATGGAAGTTCCGTTTGATTTTCCGTACACAGAGGAAAAAAGGAAAGTTCTTTGCTGCAGGTCTTCAGCAAAATAAGAAAAGAACTTCCCAAAAAATACCACAAGACTGCTTCCTTACAGATTACAACATGGTCGTCTTCAAATCCGAATGTCAACAAATACTTATCATGAACCGTCCTGATAAGTAATCAAACTTTGTTCATTCCATTCATTATTTTCAATCCTCTCATAACATTCTTCATCATTCAATCGACAATCTACCTCATAACGATTGTCCTCGAGTGGCTTAATAAGCGGGGACTCATTAATACAAAAATGCATTTTTCTTTCAAACTTCTCATAATCATAATCGGTGGAAAACCAATGAGCATTTCTGATTTATTTTTTTAATTTATTTTTTTAAACTTAGTTCACCCCAAACAAGGCAAGTTGCCACTGTAGACGTAAGGGTGAGAAGAGAATTAGGGGGAAAGTTTTGGGAAGGCTCATCCTAAATTGGGAGCTGTGTAGCGAGATGCTTTTAAATTTAAGTTTTAAATTTCTGCATGTCCGTACAGTCGGGGAAACAGGAAACAGGGAGGGAGTTCCAGAAGCCGGCAGCCCAAGGAAAAAAGCTATTGGAGTAGAAGGCTTTCCGGCATCTGGGGACCTCCACAGTGAATGGATGAGATTTAGCTGATTGTCGGGTTGGTCGAGTGTATTTACATCGAGGGGGGCACCAGAGCAGCAAGTTTATTGGAGCACATTCCATTGAAGTACTTGTAAAACAAGCACAGGGATGCAACATTGCTGCGATGGTACAGTGGCTGGAGCTTGGTTGATAAGTTGGCGACTCTTTTTTTGACCTTGTCTAAGAGGGAGAGACTGGTGGATGGTGTATCAGCCCAGATGTGACAACAATACTCCATGCATGGGGAGATGATGGCTTTGTAGAGATATAAGATAATGTCAATTGTGAGAAGTTTTCTAGCACGGTAGAGGGAGCCCACTTTCTTTGCAGCAGCCTTGGCAATATCTTCTATGTATTTGTTCCAATTCATGTTAGCTGTGAATGTTAGACAGAGGAGTTTGAACGTTGAACTCTCAAGTAGAGTGTTATTTGCTATGGCAATCGGTGGTTGAAGAGGTTTCTTGCAGTTGTCAAAGGAAAGGAGCTTTGTCTTAAAGAGCAGAGAGAGAGAGAGGGAGAGAGAGAGCCCAAGAAAGAGAGAGAGCGAGAGAGAGAAGAAAGAGAGAGAGAAAGAGTGAGAGATATAGAAAGAGGGGAGAGATAAAGAGAAAGAGTGACAGATGTTAAATATTGGACGAGTAAGTTAACTAGTGTATATTTTAGTTAAGTCTAGGGTCAACAAGAATAATAGGAAATGGTTCAGGCAAAAGGTCAGCAGAGGTCAACTCACTGACCAGAGGTGAAATTAGCTAAGCTGTGAGAATATATTATTTAGCAAATAGTATGGCATATGGCTCTGAGAGAGAGAGTGATAGCAACAAAGGCAGTCCGTGGAAGCACACGGCGCATTTGGACGCGTAAATGAAATGGGCTGATAACATATGATTAATTAGTGATTACTGTTCTCTCTCTCTCTCTCTCTCTCTTTCTTTCCCTCTCTCTGTGTCTCCTCCCTCCCACACACACACTGATCAATGATTTTATACGAAGATCAAGTTGAATAAATGTCCACTGTCTTCCACCAGTTTTGTCTTGAGTTAGTCATTTTGAAAGTATAAATAAGGAGCTTTGATTACAGGACGGCAAGCCATCAGTTTGGAATGATCACACAGAAGTGTGTACAAGGTATGACACAAGGTTGAAGATGTAACACAGAGAGGGGGAGAGAGAGAAAGAAAGAGTGTGTGAGAGAGAGATATCTATTTCGGCATATTCCATCCGTCAGTCTTTTTTACCTTTTTCTCACACCTGTTCTTTACATCAATTCCCTCACTTCTTGTATTCAGCCCCACATTCTCACTTACAGTTATTGGAGCACCTTTTAAAAGTCATCTCTCCAACTGCTACCAGGACAAAGCTCCTTCCCTTTAGCAATTATAGGAAACCTTTCCATGATAATCATCATCCTCATGTTCGATTTAACGTCCGTTTTACATGCTGGCATGTGTTGGACGGCTTTTAGAAAATGACTTCCAAACTAACCTATCTCTGGTCAGGTCTTAATCTCTCTTTCCCTCCGGCCCATTTTTATCACTTCCTCCCATATTTTCCTTGACCTTCCTCTGTGAACTGAACCTGCTACCTCAACTGTCTTACATCAAATGACCCAATAACTCTCATCCATTCTTTCAACATCCCCATACCATCAAAGTCTTCTGTTCTGCACACATATTCCTATACTGTCCAGATTTAATCTTCCTCTGAACCTATCAGAACTTTTAGACTCACATTACACATCCATCATATCATTCTCAGATCATTTCTCTTTATACACCTCAACCCTCACTCGGCCAAGTTTCGCTTCCATACATCATCACACTGCATACACATGTCTGACAGACTCTTCCCTTAGTCGACAATGGTAACTCTCTGATGGTTAGTAATGGTAGAAGTTCCCTTAACTTACTCCATCTACTCCTAATTCTTGCAATAACACTGACACCTGCCCCACCCTGTGCTCCAATGGTATCCAACCAATACTTTCCCTTAGTAATCATGTCAATGGTTTTCATCCCCTTCATGTATCATGTTTAGTATATCCTTTTTACGTTAGTCTTCGGCAAACTATCTCTGAGAGAATGACTGTATATGTAAATCCAACTGTTTAATTATTACCCTCTTTTTATCTTTCTTCCAACTACCATGTGTTATCCACAGTCGTTCACTCATTTCATTGTGAATACAAACAGTTCTGAACAGGAGAAAAACACTGCTCCCTATTATGTTGACTCAGAATTATTAAGGAGTGATCTCCCTTGGACCAGATCAAAGTTATCTACCCTAAACATTACTAGCCAACAAAAGAATGCACTCTCCTGTTTCCCCTATGTGCAAATCTGTTGATCTATACAGAACCGTTTTCATCCAATTTATTTCTTCATATTTGTGTCTCACTACTCACAAAAGACCACTTTATTTCACACCAAAACGTTCTTGAGACTCTCTGAAATTTCGTATTCTAAGAGCTCTGTCTTTTATTGTCTTAAGTTATCAATAAAATTAATCAATTTTAATATGGATAGATTTTGTCATTCTTTCTTTTGATAATGCCTTTCCCGCTACACCTATTGTTTTCGCTCAGAATTATCAGAGACTGATTTACTTTTGACCAGATCCAAGTTATCTCCCCCTGAATCATTACTAGTAAAAAAGAGAATGTACTCTCCTATTTACAGAAGTTAAGAACAACTGGTTCTATGCATGCACGAAATTCAGAACAAGGCTTTTCATCTTTCCTGGTTGAGCTTCAAGGCTGGTAGACGTGATCTCCCTGGCCTGCCATGTTTGCATGACTTTCACAACTGTCATATCCCTTTTCTGGTTGCAGCATCAAGCTCCCAGAACATCAACAACTGAGTATGTCATATTTACTTGTACATTATTCATTTCATATTTTTCTCCATTTACCCTGGCAATACATGTATTTCGATTTTGTTAAGACATTTAACATAACTTTTCCTTTAATAATTACACCTGTAGTTTTCATCTCCTTCATGTATCATGTTTAGTATATATATTTCTTACGTTTGCCCTTGGCAAAGTATCGCTGAGAGAATGAATGTGAATCCAGCTGTTTTCTAAATCATTACCCTTTTTCTTTTGAACATTTCCAACCACTGATTGTCCTGGCTGATAGCATGCTTCCCGAGAGTCCAATGTTCGAACTCATCAGCCTAACATTCTCGGGCAACATGAATTGGAATAAATACATAGAAGATACTGCCAAGTCTGCCACAAAGAAAGTAGCCTCCCTCTACCGGGCTAGAAAACTTCTCACGCCTGCCAGTATCCTATATCTCTAAAAAGCCACTATTCGCCCATGCAAAGAGTACTGTTGCCACATCCGGGCTGGTGTACCAACCATTAGTCTCTCCCTCTTGGACAGGGTTTTATTTACTCCTCCCCAGGAGTTAGGCACAAGGCCAGTTTTATCTTACTCCCACAAGTAAGATGTGACCCAAGATCGGGTCGAGAAAGTGGGGTTTGAAAAGCCAGCGCTCGAGAGGTGAGCACTCTGGCCATTTAAAAATTGCCTGGGCAGCCCCGTCGGCATTCCCCGGTAGGGGCGCCTCAGACAGTAAGCAATAAACTTACTCCTCCCAAAGAGGGGAGGCAAAGCCTGGGAGGGTGGACCTCCTAGAACTGCACAGGACAGGCGTGCAGTATCCATCGGAACAGATACTACACTTCCTCTTGGACAGGGTGCAAAAAAGAGTCTCTAGCCTAATAGGTCCCATACTGTCTACCAAGCTTCAGCCCCTGTCACATCGCCGCAGTGTTGCATCCCTCTGCTTTTTTTACAAGTACTTCTATGGAATGTGCTCCGATGAACTTACTATACTAGTATCCCCTCAAGGAAAATCCCTCCAACCACCCGACTAACAGTAAAATCCTATCCCTTCACTGTAGACGACACCGGGACGCCGGAAAAATTTCTACTCTAATAGCTTCTTTCTTCGGACAGCTCATATCTTTGGAATTCCCTCCTGACTCCCTTTTTTCCTGATCGTACCAATATGCAGAAATTTAAAATGTAATATGAACAAAGATCTTGCTGCCCAACTCCCTCCTTAGGTTGCCCCTCTCCTTATAAATCTGGCCCCTATTATAGTAGCTCTTTACGTCTCAGTGGCAATATGCCTTGCTTGGAGGGAATAAAAGTTT
>OY744528.1:22161504-22404004 GCA_963556195.1 Sepiola atlantica
CTCAAATCAAAGTTGAAACATTATTTAGGGATGTAATAAGGGTTCAAAGTTGAAAGAAACAAATGTAATATCACACGTAGGGAGTAGTACATCTAAAGGAAAAAGCACAACATTTATTATATCATACAAAATATAAAAGTCATTAGAAGGGAGAATCACAATGAGACAAAGGTTCTAAAGTTTAATTATCAGTAGTAGAGTAATTGGCCCCCCAAAAAGCTAAAGTAAGGGGCTTAATTAAAAACTATTCTTAACAGATTAAAAGTGGTAAAAAAGAAAATCAAAAGATTAATTAAAGGGTAAAGCATGTGGTTAAATTACGAATCTTAACTTATTCTAGTTAAGATTGTGACACAATGTTTAAAACTTGTAATTAAGAATCAAACTTATAATTTTAATGAGTTATTGGAATAATAGTTAGAGGATGTTTGAATAAAACAAAAAAAAATGATTTCAATAAAAAAAAATTTTTTTTTATAAATGGTATCCCTTTAGGTATGGCCAATGAGCAAGACTTCATGCTGACCAGAGGTACAATCTTTGTGGGTTCTTTGCAGAAGTCAGATTCGCTGAACAACAACAACAACATCGTCATCAGCAGCAGCTGACTTGACGACATTATTCGTATTGTTGGTAATGTAAACGTAGACAATGTGACAACTGTTATTTCCAAGTGAATTTAATTATAAAAGTTGTAATCGAGAGAAATGATATGAGAATGATACGATGGATGTGTAACGTTAGTTTTAAAGAAAAGCTTAGATCTGATGAGCTCAGAGGAAGACTGAATCTGTTCAGTATAGGGAGATGTGTGCAGAACAGGAGACTTTGATGGTTTGGCCACGTTGAAAGAATCGATGAGAGTTCTTTGGTTAGTAGATGTAGAAGAGACGAGGTAGCGGATCTAGTTCACAGGGGAAGGCCACGGGAAACATGGGAGAAAGTGATAAGAACGGACTTTAGAGAAAGAGGGGTACTTATGCAGTTTAAGGACCGGGCTGAAATAATAACGTTATTATTTAGAAAGCCATTCTTAACATGGGGAGAGGGGGGGCTTTATTAACTATTCTGTACTTTCACCTAACAATTTAATAAACAAGAGATACCGTAAAAATTGAACTTAACTTGAAAATCCTACATAAAAATTAGCACGGTCCGTAAACTGCATGAACACCGAAAGATGGCTAAATAAAGACCTATTCAGAAATAGGTTACTTTGGAAGTTAATTAATTAAAGCCGTCAAACACATGCCAGCATGTGAAATGGACATTAAACTGATGCTGACCAAGGGAAATAAAACGATAAAATGGATGATGATGATGATGGCGGTGGTGGCGGTGGTGGTGGTGATGATGGCTGTGATGATGATGATGATGATGATGATGATGATGATGATGATGATGATGATGATGATGATCATTGTGGTGGTGGTGGTGGTGATGATGATGATGATAATTGTGGTGATGATGATGATGATGATTGTGGTGATGATGATGATGATGATTGTGGTGATGATGATGATGATGATGATGATGATGATGATGATGATGATGATGATGATGATGACGGCCAGTTGAGAACCAAAATTTGTAAAGGAAACAAGAGTTTGGTTTCGTTTCACAATGTTCACAAAAGATGTTTTTTTGTGTGTAAGTAGATTACATTCTAGTTAAATGTGTCATTTTTAATGGCAAAATATGTTTATGTTACTATGCGTATCTGTTTGTCAAGCAGCATCAAACAAAGCATCAGCAGCAGCTAACTTGAAGTATAAGTAATTGTATGTAAATAGGACAACAACTTTTTTGTTTCCAAATCATTTTAATAATAAAAGTAGGCAGCAAGCATCGAAAAAAGTATGCCGTCCTTTTGTATGCCAGGGGCACACTAGCACATATCTAACATACTACTATCGTTATTCCAGCTGATAATTCAAACTTTGCTTCTGACTAACCAATTTTAATTTGTTATTGTTGTACTGTGTTATTGGCAATATAACAACGTACTTAAAATTTACTTATTCTGGCCCAGGCGACTGCTAATATGAAACATTTTTTAATCATCGTCATATAATTATCATTCAGTTTAACATCTGTTTTATATGCTCACATGTATTGGACGGCTTTAAGAAATTTAATTTCAAACTAACCTATCTCTGACCATGTCTTTATTTATCCCTCTTTCTCTCAAATCCATCCTTATCACATCATCCCATGTTTTCCTTAGCATTCCCCTACCAACTGTTCTACATCTACGAACCCAATCACTCTCATTCGTTCTTTCAATGTGACCAAGCCAACAAAGTCTCCTGTTTTGATCTAATCTTCCTATACTGTTCAGATTTAATCTTCCTCTGAGGTCATCAGATCTAAGCTTGTCTTTAAGGCTCACGTTAAACATCCATCGTATCATTCTCATATCATTTCTCTCCATGCAACGCATGTCCTCAACCCTCATTGGCCAGGTTTCACATCATCACACTGTGCACACACGCCTAATCATGTAAACTTAAAATCAGCAAGGGGGATTACTCATTTTAAATGAAAGGATATAATAGGAGTTGTTTTATGTTTAAAATGTAAATGACTTCCACTACATCCCGGGCAACGCCGGGTAGGTACAGCTGTTAGATAGTGGGTGTGGCAAAAGGTGGGAGGAGGCTCTGAAAGGTGTGAGGAGTGAAGGTGGAAGGCGGAAATGACGTCACGTCCGTTCGGGACTTTTTCGGTCTTTTGTTCCTGACTCAGCAACAGAAGCAGACGTGAAAATTGACGGTCGGCTGTCAATAGGGGGGGGGGGGGGGGGGAACGCAGTAGCCGGAAATGGCATAACGATATCTATCTCTAGTTCCTTCATTCTCTCTCTCTCTCTCTCTCTCTCTCTCTCTCTCTCTCTCTTGTACAAACCATTCAATCTCTGTCTCTTGTTTTATGCTTAAATAAAACTTCTCAAACCAGACCAGCGTCCCCGCTTTATCGTTCAACAACAACGATAAAGCAGCCGAGAAACACCAGCCAACGGCTCGATGGTAAGCAGCAATGCAACACAACTAGTACATTTATCTAAAGAAACAGGTTTGATTGCACTAAAATCGATTTTGTCTATTGATGTTTGTATTCGATTTTATTGATTTGTCCCATGATAAAATCAATCTCATAAAGCTATCAACATAAAAGCTGAAAGAAAATTAAATTATGTCACAAATGTTCAGAAGCCTTCGACTGTGAAGAATGCATTACGTTTGTCAGCAGAATATTATAATTTTGATACAAAATGGTTTGAGAGCGCTGAACATGGTCAGCTGAGCAAAGATTTTGACTTTTATAATGATGCAGGGTGACCCCCAAAAATGCCACCCATGGAATCGTTAATAAAATTCACAATCCTTTCTGTAAGTCAACCATATTTGGTACAAATAAGCTTCAGACGATGTCTGACTTGTTCACTGAGTTTCAGTTCTGAATGTTCAACCGTCTTTGTTTTAATGTTTTAATGCTGGCAGCACTCTCATCCGTCCGAGAAAGCTCTAACAGGCCCAACCCACCAGTCTCCAGCCTGGGTCTGCCATTAGAAATGGAATATGCAGTCGACGTTGATTTCCTGGACGTAGAAAAGAAGCCTCTGGATCAGCTCCAACCAATAGCGACAGAGAAACTGAAAACGGACAATCTCTTCATGAACGAGATGAAAACAGAGTTTAGCCATGTATACCTTGCAGAAGCCACAGAGTTGGACCCACAAGGCAATGAGAGCTGGCACAAGAACATGATCCTGGGTTCCCTGCTGTGCAGCACTACAGACGTCACAGCTCGCTGTATACATGGCAATGTAGCGTTTGATTCATTACATAAACTCTGGAGCCGACGAACCAAGATCCTGTTAGAGACTAGACTTTGTCTCTATAACGCGTACTGCGTGTCCATCATGCTCTACAATAGCAACAGCTGGGCAATAACAAAAGCTATGCTTGACAAGCTGGATGCGTGCCACCGCAGACACCTCCGTTCCATCTATATTTGGTACAAAAAATAAATTCACCCTGTCTGACTTGTCCACCAAGTTTCAGTCATGAATGTCCAACAGTCTTTGTTTTAATGGGGATTGTTTTGATAGACATTCTCTTTGAGATCAAAACCTGGTGAGTTACGGTGCGATTAGTATTTAGCGCATTCAGAATCACAGCTTCTACGGATGAGACAATCACCAAAGTCTCCCCGTATATCATTGAACAGTGATAAAAAAAAAAGATTGTTGGACATTCAAAACTGAAACTTAGTGGACAAGGCAGACATAGATTGAAAGTTAGTTGTATCAAATGTCGTTGGATTGCAGAAAGGATTGTGAATTTTATAAACGGGTGGCAATTTTTTCGGGTCACCCTCTACTTCTGAATATTTCGGAATAGGGTCTAAGATCAAGTGTAAAATGATTGCCAGAATTTCTGAAAACACCAGTTGAAAATATAGAAATAGAAAGTGTTTTTGTCTTCACGAGTTTTTCTTATTTTATTTATTTATTTTTTTTTAACTAAATCAATACATTATGTTTTCTTGATATTCGTAAGAAAGGACAACAACCAATATATTTTTTTATATACTTTTTGATCACCACTTATCAAGGCCAAAAGCAACTTGAGAATTACAAATGATTCTTGAGGCACGCCGGCATTGATACTATGTGTTTCAGACTTCTGTCCATCAACAATTGCATTTTTATAAACCTAACAGAAAGAAAGGATTCATTAGTTGTGAAAAAATTGCCAGATATTCCATAAAATGCAAGTTTATGAAGCAACCTTTTGTGTCAAACTCTATCAACGGCCTTTGATATGTCAAGAGCTATTGTTCTAGAAACAAAGCCTCGTTAAGGGATTCACTGATTCTATGCAATATTACAGTTAGTACATCAGCAGTTGACCTTGCAGGACGAAATCCGTATTGCTTGTCACTAAATAAATTACTTTTGCTCAGGTGCTTGACAATTTCTTCGATTTATTACAGAATCCCTCGGAGGATGACATTTTGACGACAGAACAGATACGACACTACACTCTTCCCTCCAAAAAAAAGGAGGACTTAATGCTTAGGAGGATGGTATTATGACGAACGAACATATACTACACTGCCCCTCAAAAGAGGAGGTAATGCCCGGGAGGATGGTATCATGATAACAAAACAGATAGGACATTAGTCTGAAATAATATGGAATTAAATTGAGCATTAAAAGAAGTCGAAGAGGAGTTCTGGCTTCAGACAGACAGATACAAAATCTCCATTAGTAATAGATGTTATGACTAGAAAAAATTCATTAGTTGCGAAAAAATTGCCAGATATTCCATAAAAGGCAAGTTTATGAAGCAACCTTTTGTGTCACACTCTATCAACGACCTTTGATATGTCAAGAGCTATTGTTCTAGAAACAAAGACCTTGATTCTATGCGATAAATTGTTGACAATCTGTTTTCTTCGATATATTGAGCAGGTATCATCTTATTTAATGAGACATCTCTTCATACTTCTAAATTAAGAAAACAAAATGGCTTCCAAGCGTTTTGGCCTGGACAAAGTCTAGATTTAAATTCAATTGAAACCCGTATAATATAAGCGTATTAACAGAGATTAAATATTATAAATAAAAGTTGTCTTTTGATAAAACTGTATATATAAAGCTGTGTAATTTGGATTAAATTCAATTGAAACCCGTGGCACAACGGATAAAAGTGCTAAGTGACAGTCTTCTGGAGTTGAAGATTAAATCTTCAGTACGGGCAATACTAAGAATACAATTGCAAATTACTTAAGACTTCGACCCGTCATGGCTGGCAGAACGAGAACAACCTACCCCTCGTTGAGTTTGAAATTCCGTAGAGATTCCTGAGTTTAACAACAAGAAACTCTGAAGAAAGTTGGAGGCTACACCGACTGAAACGATGTGAGAATAACATCCAAAATTGAGAACAGTAGTCCGAATAATCCAAAATATTTGGAGTAGAATAAAATGAAAGCCAATTTACTTATTTCTAAGAAAAAATTTTCGATAAAAATTCTTACAAAGTTGCCTTTGAAGAAATCTAAAAAAAACGTAAGAATAAAATTTAATTTTCAAAAATCCTATTTTTTTTTAAATCGAAAGTATTTATGAGATTTAAAGTCGTTTTTTTTTTTTTTTAAATTTCCTAACATAGTTCACCCCCAAATAAGTCAAGTTGCCACTGTAGACGTAAGGGGCCTGCTGAGAAAAAGGGTGAAAGTTTTGGGGATCATCCTCAGTTGTGAGCTGTGCAGCGAGATGCTTGGTCATATTAGTCTTAAATTTCTGCATGTCGGTACAGTCGGGGAAACAAGGAGCAGGGAGGGAGTTCCAAAGGCCAGCAGCCCGAGGAAAGAAGCTATTGGAGTAGAAGGTTCTCCAGCATCTGGGGATCTCCACAGTGAATGGATGGGATTTAGCTGATTGTCAGGTTGGTCGAGTGTATCAACGTCGAGGATGCACTGGAGCAGCCAGTTCATCGGAACACATTCCATTGAAGTATTTGTAAAACAGGTACAAGGATGCAACATTGCGGCGATGGGACAGGGGTTGGAGCTTGGTGGATAGTGAGGGACCTATCAGATTAGCGACTCTTTTTGGGACCTTGTTTAAGAGAGAGGGAGAGAGACTAGTGGTTGGTGCACCAGCCCAGATGTGACAACAATACTCCATGCATACGCGGATGGTGACTTTGTAAAGATATAGGCTACTGTCAGGTGTGAGAAGTTTTCTAGCACGGTAGAGGGAGCCCACTTTCTTTGCAGCAGCCTTGGCAATGTCTTCTATTTGATTTTTATTGGAAAACCGATTTAAAAAAAAAAAATTAATAATATTCCTTCATCGAGTTATCTTTTTAAAAGTGTAAAGATTTTCTCAAAAAAATGAAGAAAAAAATGAGGGGGGCGCAAACAAAACATGAATGTAAAAAAGTGAAAAGATTCTTGGACAGCACTGAACTAGCACTAAAATAAAACTTCTTTTTTAAATATTGGATCACCACTTAAAAAAGGCTAAGAGCCACTCGAGGATAAGGGTTAACGAGATGGAATGATTGTCAACCGAAAGATGAGGAACACTATTAGAGTACTAAATTGATCAATAGAATGAACTAAGTTTGATCACTTATGGGACAATTTATGACAAATATTTGTTGATATTCGATTTGAAGATGACTGTTGTAAAAAGTCAACATTAATGCAATCAACCGGGATTACTATGATAGGTGAGGGGGGGGGCATTGGTTCCTACTGTGTGATAGCTTTTTAATTACCCACATCATTTTATACTTTATTATAAATTAATGACACTTTGAAAAATAAAAACATAATTTTTATTTTATAAATTGGCCACTCAATATTTATTTACATATAAACGTAAATTGTCGAAGATTTATTTATTGATCTAAGCGTATTAACAGAGATTAAATCTTATAAAAAATAGTTTGTGCTTTTATTTGTTTTTATAAAGTAGTACATATAAGCTGTATAATTGGGACCAATAATGCCTGAATTATCTCCCTGGATTCTTGTCAAGGGAGATAATTCAAGAATTTTAATTCTAATACAATTTTCGGACTTGTGCCACATTTCATGTATAAATATTTAGTGGACAATTTATAAAATAAAACTTTTGTTTTTATTTTTCAGTGTCATGAATTTTAATAAAGTATGAAAGTATGTGGGTAATAAAAAAGCTATCATGATGATAAAAACGCACATTGTTCATTATTTATTTTTTATGACATCAACGTTTTTTTTTATAAGAATGCCAAATATTGAAAAGACAGATCTTCAAACAGAAAGAGAAGTATGCAATGCCCCTTCAAAATCCACCGTGGCCTTTTGGCTAAGATCAGAGTGCAGTATCTGTTCCGATGGATACAACACCCTGTAGACCGGTATCGTCTTGGCCTTCGGGGCTTGATTTCGCCGGTCTGTGGGTTTGTCCTGCACAGTTCTGGGAGGTCCACCCTCCCAGTCTTTACCTTCTCACGTTTTGAGAATGGTCAGTTTATTGCTATCGCCTGAGGCGCCCCTACCGGCGAATGCTGACAGGTGTTGGCTTTAAATTTCACAAAGACCCCCGACCTTCCTCCTCCACAGTGGGCTTTCATGCCTAAGGGTGGATGCATTCTGGGAATATAATTTTAATTCCCTGAATTAATATTTACCGGGATGTATTGCCCTAAATACAATCTGTTTCTACGGATTCTCACTCTGTAGACCAGTATTGTTTTTGGCTTTCGGGCCTTGATTCCGCTGGTCTAAGGTACTGTTCTGTACAGTTCTAGGAGGTCCACCATCCCAGGCTTTGCCTTCTCACTCTTTGAGAAGGGGTTAGTTTATTGCTAATCGCCTGAGGCGCCCCTACCGGGGAATGCCAACAGGGTTTCCCAGGCATTTTTTCCCAACCTTGTGTCACATCTACCGCTGTGGAAGGTAGATAAATACCAAGTATGCAACGCTCAAACACCAAATTATAATTAATATATGCAAAGACATATATATATATATACATATATATATATATATATATACATATATATCCTATAACAATAGTTATTCAGAAAAACATTCTATTTTTTATCGAAAAACACTTTTAATTTTGAAAATATATATTTTTATGATATTCAAAATATTACAAATATTCACGAATGTGTAATTTGCCACAGTCATTCCTTTAATTTATGCATATTTCATTTCTACATTTCTTTTTCCATTTAAAATGTTCATATTCGATCGATAAAAAACATATTTCAAAGTGCACACATAAAGAAATTATAAACTAGCACTAACAGCCATTTTTCTTCATTCCTACTCCTTTTTTTCATTTCTTGTAAGGGGACAAATTCACAATATGTGTTTGTATAGATATATATATATAGATATAGATATATATAGAGAGAGAGATTAAAATGATAGTTCAAAGATATAAATAATATCAAATATCTTTAATTAGTGAACTATCATAAAGACAAATCTCAATATATTGGATTTCAGTTTAATAAAAATACATCATCTCAGAGATACAGACAATTACTAAACCTCAATATATTGGATAGAGCATTAATATTAATGTATTAAATAAAAGAATAAAATGAGAAATTAATCAAACTTTATTACATATCAAAGTTCAAGCAAAAAGTACTGTAAAGTCCTTAATCCATGGATTTTCAAAGAAAATCTGCTCCTCAGAAGACTATTACCGCAATGACATTTTGCTTTGAAAATATATAAAACATAAAATATAACGGTAAAAAACACACTTTTATGTTAGCATACCACATCAAGGTACGGGCTGATTGGATGTTAAATATTTTGTATTCAAGTCAAAAAGTTTTTTAAAGAATTTTTTTTATAAAAAAGTTTCTAAAGCAACAGTGCAGGTAGTGAAAATTAATTCAAATTCAAAAATTCAAAAATTTGTGTGCCATTAAGTCTCTAATAATATCTGAATGTTTTTTGAAATAATACTAAAATCTGATTTTTTTTTTCTCAAATGACTTCTGTATGTGATGTTGCAATAGGCACTGACGAAGCGATAGTTTGGGGTCATCTAAAGTATAACACAAAATAAAAATTTTCCAAATTGTCTTGGAAACGATCGTACGTCAAATAATCATTGTGTTTGAATTCTTGGAAGTGATATAGATAATTTTCTAATTTTTGTTGATCTTAACTCACTATATATATATATATACATATATATATATATACACACGCACACACAGAACGTGTTTAGAAAATCGATTTTATAAGTTTGGGATTATGTTCTATATGTGTACAGGAGACTCTTTGTGGGGGGGGGGGCTTTTGTAATAGCATTCCAATTTCCCTTGTGATCTATTTTTTCCTCTGCATGATCTTTGATTTGTGCTGATCACATTTATTCACCTGGATTTGATCTGTTGTAGTCTGTCATCTGAAATAAGAAGGGCCAACATTCGCGGTCTACCCACTGAAATATTGGCAATCAAAGAAACATCTGCCGATCATAACACTCAGATTTTTCTACTGGGCCCCACAGCTTCTATATTTGTTTGGTGTCATTTTTTCACGGTGATGTTGGTGTACGTGGCAACACCACGTCCAGGTTTATTTGACCTGTGATCCTGTTGCAAGGATACTTTTTATCTATCCCATAGGTAGCCCTATCACACACTGAACTTGTTAGATATTTACAATGAAGAATGTTGATCAGTGTTTCAATGACCTATAACTCGCAATCGAACAATTCTAGACTTATGATTATGGAGACTGTTTTTCATCATTTATACATAAAAAACAACCCCGAAATTATGCCATCAATTTTCCGAAAAGTCTGTATGCTAAAAGATAGATCTTTAAACATAAAGGAATTATGCAATGCTAAAAAAGAAAATTATTTTGTCATATTAAATTACAAACACGTGTAGCTCATAGAAGTCCACACGTGTCGCACATTTGTACGAAATACAAAATTAACCTTACAAGACGCGCAAGATATTTGAGGTCATGCGCTATTTTTACTGTAGCAGGAATATTAATGGACTTTATAATTTTTATATCCCGAATTATCAATGGCGGATCAACAATACAGATGTCCTTGCTGTATGGGCACAGCTAGACTAACCGACGGCAGACCAGTGAAAGAGATCGCGGTTCGGTATAGCAAACTGGAAGCT
Source organism: Sepiola atlantica (assembly GCA_963556195.1). NCBI lineage: Eukaryota > Metazoa > Mollusca > Cephalopoda > Sepiida > Sepiolidae > Sepiola > Sepiola atlantica. Next base: position 22,172,199 of record OY744528.1, read on the forward strand.
GTAGCTGAGTTCTGCTACCTGGACGACTCCATTTCAGCCGATGGTGGTTGTGAGAATGCTGCTATTGGTAGAGAACTTCTGCCCATTTTGACAAATAAGCATCTGGCGATCACAACCAGAGGACAGGTGTGTAAGGAGTGTTATGCTTTATGGCTCTGAAACATGGGCTGCATCGGCGAGCACTATCAAGAGACTACAGCCTAATGAAAGAGCCATGATTAGATGGATCTGTCATGTCAGGCCGTGCCGGAAGATGACACTCTCTTCAAGACTCTTCTCTCTAGGCTTAGTATACAGGAAATAACTGATGTCCTTAAGCTGGGCAGGATGAGATGGCTTGGCCATGTTGAACGAAGCTCCAGCTGGATCTCCCGGGTCAGAAACATGTACATCACATCAAGTCGGCAGGCTGGAAGACCGAGGCTTTCTTGGGATAAGCTGTGTAAACGTGATCGTGCAGCCCTGGAAATTACAAACTTAGATCCTTGCGACCGCCGAGCCTGGAGTGGAAAACTTCGACCAAGACTGACAGGCAGGGCCCACCCTCTTATAGAGGACTAATCAAAGACCTGTCAAAAATAAATCGTGGTGGGTATAAGAGTAACTTATCTTGCCTTTGGTAACATTTATTTGTGTCATTTGTTTTTTTTTTACCCCTTTTTTGGTCTGTTGACTTCAATAAATAATTCCCCCATAATCGCCTAAAAAAAAATAAATAAATAAATAGTAGAATCTTATTTTTTATTTTGAGAATGGGGAGGTCATTTATCAAAGGGTGTTAATCTACAATATATTTTTAATTTTTTTTTTATTTATTTCACACTGAAAGTATCGACGGATATATTTTAACTTCATTTTTGCTTTTAATTTCGTTAAATTAGCTTTTTGTGTAAAAAGAATGTTCAAATATTTTTGTGTGTGTATGTAATAACATTGGAAAATATTAAACTATGTTTAGTCCAACAAAAAAAAAAAAAAAAAAAAAAAAAAAAAAAAAAACGTGGCTGTTATATGTGGTGGAAGGAGACAAGAGGCTTCAGGATTAAACAAAAGTCTTATCAAGAATCGGTTGAAGTAAGGTGAGAGTCAAAGAAGAGGAAGAGAGGAAAAGAGACAGAAAGATAAAACGAGAGAGGGAGAGGAAGAAAGAAAGAAAATCGAGTCAAATGACGAAAAAATAAGGTTTATAAGCGATTTGGCAAAAATCAGTCTTAAAAAAAAAAAAAGCAGATTTAAACGGAAACCGCTTTCTCTGAATCTAAAGAAAAAAAAAAAAAAAAAAAAAAAACGAAATTCTGCTTTTCTGATTTACAAAAAAAGCAAAAATTCCAAACCCCTGATAGATGACCCCTAACATTTGGCTTCCTCGCTCTGCAGATTTCAAGTCTTTTGGATACTGAGTATGGAGCATAGCTGTGAAAAAGGTTGATAAGTACCTCGATAACACCAAATAATCCTTTAATAATCTCCATAGAGCAATGTTCAACATAAACAAAGACCACCTGATCTTCACATGGAGATGATTCATACATCACATAAAAGCCATTATCAAAGCGGAAGGAGACTTTAATGAACCAAATTATAAAACAATATATTCATTTTTTCAGTAAAAAGACATTATCTGTTTTGAAGAGTCATTTTTATGTATGCATAAATCTGTCCTCAAATGTTATGCACTCTGAATAATACGGTTAATTTTTTTTCTAAGGAAACAAATTTATTTACTAATTTAAGCTGAGAAAACTTGATAAAAAAATAATCTTTATTCAAATGTTAAATATATCTATACAATTAAATATATCTTTTTTATTCATATTTTTTTAAAACACATTTTGACTATTTTCAGTTTATTCAGTCTCTTGAAAGTTAGTAAAATACTTTAAATGGATTTTTTAAATATTTATTTTACTCAAAATTACTTAATATCTAAAAAAAAAAAAGTTACCGCAAGTCTGCTTCCTAACCAACTACAGCATCGTAGTCTTCAAGTCTAATGTAAACAAATACTTGTTGAGACATCCTCTTGGATAATGAATTCCTCTCAAGTATTCTACTGTCCATCCCACTTATCGTTTCCGGTCCTCTCGTGGTGGCAATCATCGTCCAATTAACAATCTTTAACCCTTCACCCCGAGTGGTCGTCAGGTGACCCATCAGTTACTTAATTATATTTTTCAATAAATAAAAAATAAAAAAACTGGAATCTGACTGCATATTTGTTCCAGTGACTTAGGAAATTTGTTCATGATTTGTTAGGCCAGCAAATGTTTGTTTTGTCAATGCTGTGAAAATCGTCAGCATCTTTCAAATTTGACAGTACATTACAATTGTTGGACCAGAATTATCTCCCTTGGATTTATTCTGGGTTAATAATAGATAACTTTTTGGTACATTTCCAAAGGCACACCTGTCGTCTACGACCCTATCAAAGCCAGGGGGCACACTAAACTTTTAACATGTCGGTTGCATAATGCCATATCTCAGGTGGCATTATTTATTTTCAATCATACAGGTGTTCGAATATTTATTAATTTGAAGATACAAAGTTGGACACACCGAAAATTAATGTTTTTTTTTAAATGATGGAAACTTCAATCAATTTGTGTTGTTCCTTCTCTATATACTCCAAAGTCGAAACATCCTAATTTACATATCAATTAAAATTTGATTGATAAACTTAACGACTTTAATATTAAATGTGCAGTGATCAACGTTTGTTTCCCTAAGGTTTTCTACCTATATACTTTAATAACACAAAGAAAATATACCTTAGTCTGTGACTGAGTTATCTTAAAAATGGGTTTAATTGTTTCAATAAACCATAATTTGTAATTAACTGAACAAGTCATAATTCTCTTGATATTTATGTATTTCTCTCATTAAATCAACCATTCCTACGATCCTTAATGTCTCTGCGAGCGTTTAGAGAAAATGTGACCTTTTCAGCTTGACCTTCTAATTTACATACACACCACAAATATGTAAATTAGATGACAAAATAATTTGTCTTTATTTCTATATAATAATGATGATGATGATACAGAAGATAGACTTTAGTTATGTAAGAATATCATAGCACCTATGTCACAGTTTATGGATTTTCAAATGAAATCAAAGTCGAATAAATAATTTTCTATTGGTTGGTTGTGGTCCAATGGGTCACGGGTATGTCTACTAATATTACAAAAAGAAGGAAAGCAATTTAATCACCAAATATTTTGAAACATTTATAGGAAAACGTAAATTCTTCTCATTTTTTTTTTTTGTTGTTGTTTTGTTTCATATAAATTGCAGTGTTTTTAGGATGACGCTTGCAATTTGAGGATCGTATGAAAAGTAACGATTTCTTGGTGATGTGATTATTTAATTGTTGAAAATACCCGGTTGGGGAAATTGACAAAATTAGATATATGAACATAGATATAAGCTACTTGTTAATACACTTAGATGTGTTAAACAACTTGTTTAAAATTAATTTTAAACTATAAATTACTTTTTCTGTGAATTTCACTTAAAATTTCTCGTTAATATATGTGCACAAAACTGAAAAAAATTAAGTTTTTTTTTGTTTAAGCTCTGGCACCAAAATTTATATTTACAACATTGTAAATTAATTGAAATAAAAATAGATTTGGTTGACAATTAAAATTTACTAAAATAAGTTTAAAAATTATTCTTTAAGTGATAATTATTTTAAAGAATAAAATATCCTAATATATTTTAGTAATATTGCAAATTAATGTATGATTAAAAAACAAAATTTATTAAATTCTTCTTCAAAGAAGGAAGTATAAATATTTAGAATTTTTTTTAAATGGGATTTTGAATAGTATCAATGTTTGCAAAATTTAATAAACTTTTTTTTTATTAAATTAACATTCTTTTATTCTTTTAAGAAAAAAATTCACTGAGAATTTTCTTAATTCCATGTCAGAAAAAAAAAAAAAAAAAAAAAAAAAGGGAAAATAATTCTGAAACAATTTTTTTTAAATGGAAATCGCTCCAGACAAGGCATGAAGCCACTTGATGTAAGAAGCTAAAAAAAATACTTCAACGTCAAAAACCAGCCAATGACAAGTGCTAGATGGATAGATTTCGACCAAGAAAATAGCAATTCTTCCCCCTTTGTCAAAAACATCGCTCATAGAAAGTGAGGACTAAAGGACAAAATAAAGGGAAGCGAAAGAAACTGAATAAAAAGAAAAATCTTAAGTAAAACAGAAACAGTCTACTTCATGACGGCTTCCGGTTTTTGAATTCGAAAACGATTATGCAGTGACCTCATTTTGGCCTACAATTTCCTCAATGGTCATTACGATATACCGCAGGACCTATTATTCACTCCTGCACCAGAAAGAGGTCTATGCGGACACCACAAGAAACTATTTCACCGGCGATTTTGATTGTACCGGAAGTGAGCTGCCTTCTCAATCAGGATCCCTGGACCTTGGAATAGTCTCCCAAGAGAAGTAATTAATGTGCCAACAACGCAGCAATTCAAAGTGAATTTGGAAAGGTGCTGGGCTACTGTATCTTCTTTGTGTAAATTTCTATCACCCTTTCCCTACATGGCAACTGAAACATGCTTATTTTATATTTTTGCCAAATCAATTATATTAAAAAAAATAAAAAATAAATTAAAAAAATATTTTAATGAGAAAAACTTATAATTGGAATGTTTTTTAAACAAATAATCACAAACTTTTTATAATTATTTTCCTTTTATTTAGAAATATTTTTTAGATAGTTTGTATTGAAAATTATTATTTTTATTTTTTTTTTCATAAATAGAAATGTAACAAAACTTAAATGTTAAACATCATAGTAATAACGTATCCAATAAAAAATGTTCCCAAAGAAATTGCTTTTTATTTCACCATCACAGATTCCCATGTGTTGAAACTAGTGAAATTAAAAACTCCGCCAAATTCTAAGCGGACGAAAAACGATAAAGGAGTATATTCAGATCAACGCCACAGCTTTTCAAAATTGAAAGCCGCCATCAAGTAGAACTTGTTTCGCCCGAGAGGAAAAAGAAAAATATTAGTGAGATAGAAGTCAGCCATTGATGACAGTGTTAGTTAGCAAGTCTCTTTTTTTCTTTTTTTTTTTAGTGCTTCATCGAGTAAATCCTATTTGAGTCACACAAATTAACACTTTTTTTTTTAGTTTTACTTTTTATAGAAAAGTTTGTTATAAAATTTGTAACGCTAATAGAATCAAAACAAGGTCCTATTTTTTTTCTTTAGTTTTATTAAACTAAAGAAAAAAAATAGGACCTTGTTTTGAGGATCGTTACGCATCTTGCTACATCTTAAGGAAACTATTTTTTATTGTATACTTGCATACTAGTTAAACTTCAAATATTTCCAGATTTTTCATCGAATTTAAAATGCAGAAAATAAAACTTCTGGGGATATGTTAAAATTAAATAGATGTATTGAAATAAATCAAACATCAAATAAATAAACCGGTTTTAATTGAAATGTTAGGGTTAGATTTGATCCCCCCTTTCCCCCAAAGTTTAGATTATCTGCCCCTTTCATATTTCGTCGTTTGAATTATCTCCCCCTTTTAAATCTCGTCCCCGTTTCTAAAGAAACGCCGAAAATTGCTACTTTACTCAGGACCCACATTTACAACAGCTTAAAATGGTACTATGAATTTTTTTTCACGCACATAGGTCATAAATAGTCGGTAAACCAAAATTGCTTTTGACTAATTTCCTAACTGTATTTATTTTAACATAATGTCGCAAAAAGTGATAATTACCCAATCTCTATATTAATATTGATGGAGACAGCTTCACGTCTCTTGCATCAATGCAACGTTGATTATTATACATGGAATTTTTTTTTTCTTATTTTATTAAATCAAATATTTGTTGAATTAAAAAAAAAAAATATGCAATATCATAAAATAAACCAAAGTTTTCAAAATCCAATATTAAAAATAATACATATATGAAAATTAAATCAACTAAATAAAAGGCATTTCGGTTCCTGAAGCCCCCCCCCCCTCACACACGAGACTTCGCCCCATTTCTCGTTCCCTGCATTTGTCACGTAGATCTTCACATACTATCTATGAGCCTGCTGATGTTGTAAACAACTGTTTTTGTTTACACTCGATCGATCTTTCTAGACAAGAAAATTATCCTTTTCCGATTCTTGTCTAACTATTTGGTTGAATTAATAATCTAATGACGACCAAACGATACCATAATTTAATTTTAAAAAAATTTTTATTTATTTATTTTTTTTTTTTTTTTAATCGAAAGTATTCATGGGATCTAAAGACATCAAATCGATTTTTTTTTAATAAAAATATTTTTTTATTTAATTATTTTTCCAAACTTTCAAGAATGTAAATATTTTCTCACAAGGAATTCAGAGAATAGACAGGAGGGTGAGAGGGAAGGGGGGTAGTAAATTGAAAGTACACAGATGCTCTAGCACTAAAATAAGACTATTGTTGAGCTGAATCAATAAGAAAAGTTTGTTTTTTTTAATTAATGTAGAAAACTTGTTTTAATTTGAAATCAGCAGCGAAACATCAAAAGCATTAAGTTTTCACTAAAATTCATTTCCCCATTTTAAAAGAATTTGAATTATCTCCCTTGGAATAAGAATCTACTTTTCTAGTGTAGAGAAAATTTTAAAGAATTTCCAACAATACAAATTAAATTAAAGCAATTAAAAGAGAAGGAGGAATGTTTAAATATAGACAAACCAAGGGGCATCCTTATAACAGGCCAGGCGATCATGCAAATAGGTTTTTTTTTTTTTTTACTGGAGGCGATGTGGATTTTCTTAGATAATTGATATAATAGTTAAAAACAGAGGGAAATTCCTCCGAGATTAGTTTGAAGTTTCTGTGTTTTACATACCAAATAATAAGAATCATAATGTGCTCATTGATAAATTTGGCAATTATTGACAAATTTCTATAAATGAAGAGATGAGTAACTGAGTCAACAAAGGCAAAAATAAATCGTATTTCTTGAATAAACAAGATTTTCAATATGAAAAATGATTATGGCATGAAACTCTTACAAAATATATAAAACTAACTAGCGAACTTCACTTAAGAAATTAAGACAATATGAACAGATCTTTTTAATAATAAAATTCACTTTTGACTTTGTACAGTCCACTCTCAAACTTATGATCCTAATGTACATTATGATGTAATACAGAATCTCGGCTGAAATAAATTTGATGGCTTAGAATCCTTTCAGAATGAAATTATCAGCAGTTAAAAAAAACCTGACTGACTGTAAATCTTTCCTCCAGTAAAAGACCCCACATGTTAAATCTCTTGGCCTGTTAAAGGAATGGCCTTGAAACAAACAGAAAAACAAAAACATGCGTAGAATGTAATTTTATTCGTTGATTTTTTTTCTTTAAAAGCTAACACAAAGAAATGGAGTTTCTGAAAAGTAAAACACGTTTTCTTTTGCTTTCAATTTTTTGTTCAGATCTTTTTACGACAAAATTGTAGTCAATTTTGAGAATACGTCATTTTGCACAATAACAAAATATTTTTTTTTTTTTTTTTTTTTTTTTTTTAAATCAACATTTGAGGTTTTGTGTTGAGGAAAATGTCTATATGAAAACTAATATGGCAATCTGCTAAAATCATTGATATCCATTTCTGTTTCTAAATATTTACGCTAAATGTTACAAAACAGTTTTGTAGGGGGAAAAACATGTAAAATGTTGACAAGAAAAATTAGTATTTTACTTTAAATATTGATCATGAATATTAAGGAGCGGAGAGGAACAAGTTTTTCAGCTCGATTGCTGATTATTGCATTTTTAAACAGAGACCATTTTCTTTTTATTTCAGATCATTTCAGAGAAGAAAGGCAGCTAATTGTTTCATTATTTCAAAGATAAGAAAAAATGTATCTCTTTGCAGACGTTGGGCAGAGTTTTACTTCATAAAACCAAAAGTGTTGTCAGCATCGTTACAGAAATCGTCCTGAAATATATCAAACACCCATAAAGCGTTCAAAAAGGTGTTTAAAATGAGAAAAGGACTTTAAGTGGGAGACATTGTTATATACCTGCTTTTAGGTATATGGCAATTACTTACGTGCAGACAAATCTGCGAAAGGAAGAGGAATTTTAAAAAGTGAACATTTTTAGAACACTCACTCAATCCAATTTTTAACCAAAATGAAGGAGGGCACAATTAAGGCATTGAATTTTCGATATTCAAATTCAAAACCTTTTTTGTTTTTTCTCTAAACAAGACTGCATAGAAATACATTCTTCTTTAATATTCACTCTTTTTGGGTTCACTATTTTCAATGAAAAGTTTTAAATGTTGAAAAAATTTGTTCAATGAAATAAATAGAAAAACAAACTTTTTTTTTAAAGTCTATGTTTATGGCCTCAGATTTTGGCCACAAATTATGATTCCTGTTATAACAAAAATGAAATAGATATGTTTTTTTGTTTTTTCATCAGATCTAGCACTGAGAAAAAAGTCTCTGGAAAGCAGGTATTTATTTTATTTTTTCTATAACTGAAAGAAAAAGAAAAAGGAAAAAGAAAGAAAAAAAACGAAGAGGAAAAAAAAACGGAAAGGAAAAAAAAAGAAAACGAAAAGGAAAAAAAGGAAAAGGAAAAAAAAGGGAAAAAAACAAAAGGAAAAAACGAAAAAAAAAACGAGTAAAGATAAAGAAAGAAAAAATGGTCCTGAAGACAAACTTGTGAGACAGCAACCAGGTACTGAAGCACAAGATTTGTTAGGTGATGACCGCAGTAGAAGTTATGTTGATAGACAACAAAAAATGATAAATAAAAACAAAAAGGCATGTGTGAAGTCTATTTGTTCATCTCTGTTTACTGTCACAATATTACACTCGGCTGCCAGTCAACGGTTCATTTACTGCAGTCTTTCGTAGAGGAGGGGGGAGGGGGATCTTTCTTCTCTCTTCAGAAATGATGTCACCACTACGACTACTACTGCTGCTCACCCACTCTACCTGTCCTGGTTAATTTTCGTTTAAATATTGCTATGGCAGTAAAAAGTGAGAGAAGGAAGATTCTCCCTTAACAAAAAAATGTGTCTTTTTGGAGGGAGGGAGAGGGCGGCAGCAGCCGCAGTAGAAGACATTTTTTCTCTCCAATTCTCTGGTTTATAATCTCAATCAATATGTTAACAGATCTTAATGTTTTGTTTTTTTTTGTCTTCTTTTGTGTGTGGTGCTTGTACGTTTTGTTCTTTATTACTTTTTTGTAAAGTTTTTTTTTTTTTTTTTTCCTGTTGTGTGGGTTTTACTAGTGACGAAATACTAACATTATTCTGCTCCTACCATTTTCTTAAGATGTTTGACGTCAAATGATTTAGGACGCTCAAGTGGTAGACCGAGGGCTCTGTCCCAGATGAGAGAAGACAGACATCCGAGAGCTCGTGACACGCCAAAGAGGACTGTATAGTAGTTCATTTCAGTCAGGTTGTAATACTGGTTAAAAAAAAAAAAAAAAAGAAAAAAAAGATAAAAACAAAAATTTAAAAAACTAAAGTCATTATACAAAAACGCTTTACTAATTGAATTTCTACAATATTTTATTAAAATAAAAAGATAACCACTCATACTTCTCTCCAGACTTGATAGTCACAATTAATTACATCCAAGTATAAACAATATTAAAATTAGAAAGTGTACAAATAGTAAATAACCTAATAAAAAGGAATAAAGAATCTCAATTATAAAAAACAGATTGGAATCCTTAAGTTTAACTACTTTACTAAACAAGAATGCGAGATGACTTAATAGAGTAACGATTATCCTGAACCACAATATATCTTCCCATGTTCCTCAGAGTATTGGAACCATTATTTTGCATATTTATAGTGGAAGAGCAATAGTGGAATTATTTGCTGCCGATGTCAAATTATTCATTGGACCAGAAGATATTGGAAAGATACATGAAAATTGAATGAAATATTTCAGAGAATTCAATGTATATATTCCTTTTATGTATTCGATGGGATTGTAGATAATTGTCTAAAGTTTGGTTGAGCAAACGCAAAAATAACAGCATCTACCATAACTGTAACATAGTGGACGAATCTTCGAAATAGCCAGCGCATGTCCTTATTTACTTGCCACTTTGAAGGAGAAATTAAAAGTGGCCCAAGTTAAAGATTTCTCCTCCGCGAACTGAGGATGGAAGAGATACTACACTTTGAAATATTCATTTGCAGAAAATATTTTTTTTAAATTTACATTTAAAATAAATTAGGTACAAGACAATCAAAAGTGGAGACAAAAAAATGGGTGTCGGTCATCCGTGGTCCAAAGTGATAAAAATGTCTATCCTACTATTAACTAGAATCATCTCAGTCTCCACAATACCACATTTACACTAGGGGGCATCCTACTTAAGATGGCTAAAAATTTGTTGGAAATTTTATTTTTTCATAAACATATTTATATACAAGGATTTCATTGGTATAAAATGTACAATGAGGAGTGGGGTCAGAACAAAAAGCAAAAAGTTTGATAAGTAAGACCTTCCCAATCCTTTCTAAATAATAGACCACCCACCGTTTTCTGGTTTATTCAGAACCGAAAACAAGCAGGTCGTTCTCTAAATGGGTGTGGGATTTAAGTGGGAGAGAAAAGAAAACGGGAGATGGAGTTGGAGAATAGGTGGTGTCCTACCAAGAAAAATACAATTTGGGGGAGGCCGAGGACAAAAAATTGAAAGTGGGGAGTAGGCATCTTTGAGAATTTCTATTACCGGACGGGGGTAGTAACTCATTCACTTGACTAGCTTAAGAGGCTAAACTTACCCATAAGGCTGGGGTCCGACCGGACCAGGAACAGTGCACGCCATGCTCAGACAGGGAACACATACTCATACTTGACACCTTTTCATACACACAAGCTCGCTACTTGTATCCACCTTTTTTCAAAAACTGAGGAATGTAATCTTTTTCTAATACATCTGATATTGACTTTCAGCTGGTGCTTGAAGAACGCGATCAGATCCTGATCAGCAAAAGATTCAACCCTTTGGTCTTCTCACACCACCATTCGCGAGAACACACAATTCGTCTCTCCCTGTCCCACATCGATACTACACTTTGATCCTAGGTCAAAAGCTAGGAAAATGGACGGCATATTGCTATTTATTTAATGTTCGCTAATGGGTCAGGAGACTGAGGTTTAATCCTCGGTAGAGTCATACCAAAGACTCTGAGACTGAGACTATGAAAAATCCATTTTTTTATATTACACTGTTTATCGCAAAGCAAGTGCTGGATACTTTTTTTAAATTTTATTTTAACTTACCTGTAAAAGAACTCCGCTATGGGCGTCTACATTCGGCCATGGGTTTTTGGCCTTGCCGTGCTGCATCAGAGTATCAGGTACAACCTTATAAAGTTGAGAGACGAGTTTAAACATGGGATCATTAGGAAGATGTTTCAGGGCAAAATCTCTTTGACAGGTATAACGAGGGTCAGTCTTACGAAGGACAGCATGACCATAGCCTGGCACAACCTAAAAAGAGAAGAAAACAGTGTTCAAAGAAATGAAAATGGTCCGTGCTATCTGGAAATTAATAGTTTAGAGACATTCCACCATCAGACATGGCGGATACTTCGTGATCTCATCATTCATCAAATCAAATGAAGGTTTTATTTGACAATTATTTTTCTAGTGATCACCCCACTCCCTCCTCTCCCGTATTGGGAGACAATGTGAACTGTTATTGTATTCCAGAAAGGGGGGGGGGGGGCAGCAAAGTTCTAAAGGTTTTGATTTCATCAAAGTAAAAGAAAGTTGCAATTTTTCCATCAATTCAGTATTTGAGGGATGAGAAATGATTTCTTGGAAATATGTAAACTTGTGTAATGGTTGTCACAAAGAAATTTAAAATATTAAAAATAAAAAAAAATTCAAATATTTGAAAAATAAATTGTTCTTACTTGTCCAGACTTGAGTGTATTCCATATAAACTCTCTGAGTTGGTCATCAGTTACTTCGCCGCCAAGTTGTTTCTGGAATTTAGTTAACCAAACTAAGACTTCCTGGAGAAAAACAAAGAAACAAATTAATTAGAATCATTGCAACATTTTATGGTAATACGAACAGGAAAAGAGGAGAGTGTGTGTGGGGGGTGGGGGGTGGGGGTTCTTTTTTTTCTTTGTTATTTTTTTTGTTTTTGTTTTATTGCGATCGATACTTTTGGTTATTATCTGTTAAATTCTTCATCTCTGTGGCCTGTTAAATTCTTCATCTCTGTGGCCTGTTAAATTCTTCATCTCTGTGGCCTGTTAAATTCTTCATCTCTGTGGCCTGTTAAATTCTTCATCTCTGTGGCCTGTTAAATTCTTCATCTCTGTGGCCTGTTAAATTCTTCATCTCTGTGGCCTGTTAAATTCTTCATCTCTGTGGCCTGTTAAATTCTTCATCTCTGTGGCCTGTTAAATTCTTCATCTCTGTGGCCTGTTAAATTCTTCATCTCTGTGGCCTGTTAAATTCTTCATCTCTGTGGCCTGTTAAATTCTTCATCTCTGTGGCCTGTTAAATTCTTCATCTCTGCGGCCTGTTAAATTCTTCATCTCTGCGGCCTGTTAAATTCTTCATCTCTGTGGCCTGTTAAATTCTTCATCTCTGTGGCCTGTTAAATTCTTCATCTCTGTGGCCTGTTAAATTCTTCATCTCTGTGGCCTGTTAAATTCTTCATCTCTGTGGCCTGTTAAATTCTTCATCTCTGTGGCCTGTTAAATTCTTCATCTCTGTGGCCTGTTAAATTCTTCATCTCTGTGGCCTGTTAAATTCTCTATAATTCCAATAGTTACCTCCCATTAATTCACAAATTTTTACTTTTGCATTTCAAGTGGATAAAATTTATAATTCATAATTTTTGGTTGAACGATCCCATTCTGTTATTGTCATTAATTATCTTGAAAAAAGCAATAAAATACAAAAAATAGATTAAAAAATAGACATAATAAGCACAAAAAATACATAAATATGAGTCACTCTCCTCCAACCATGAAATAAAATAAATAACTACAAATAAACATAAGGACAAAAAATAAACAAAGACAAAACGCACAAATATAACTAAAAAATATACATAAAATAAACACAGGATAATAAATGACAATAACGAAATGAGATCCATTCAAATAAAATTTTTTAATTATAGATTTTGAATTTGAGTTTCCACACTTTGACTGCAAAAGTCAAAATTAATGAATCAGACGGGGTGTTGGGGGGGGGGGGGTAATTATACAAAATTTAACAGAGCACAGCCATTAAAAATAACAAGTAAATAGATGGATAAATAATATCCAAAGGCATCCCAATATAATAGAAAAAATAATATAAATAAAAATAGGTGTTTTCAGAAGACACAGGATAATGCTAGTTGGAAGCAACCGATTGGCAGAAACAAATCAACTACAGAATGAGTAGACGGTGTGAGAATATAGAGAAAAAGAAAACAAAGAAACAAAACTCAAATTTGATACTAAAATTGTGCATTAAATCATCCGAAGATAGTGAAGAGTGTGAAACTGTGCTTATGGCATATTAAAAAAACGCATAATTCTTTTAATTATATATATATATATATATACAGGGTGTCTCAAAAAAATGTACTCACTCTTAGAATGACGAGAAAACCTTTATTTATGAACATAGAGAGAAATGAAATAGCTTCAAATACATGAAACAGTTTGAACATTTGCGAACATGATTCTTCAATTACATCTGTCTCATGTATTCGATGCTATTTCATTTCACTCTATGTTCATAAATAAAAGTTTTCTCGTCATTCTACGAGTGAATACATTTTTTGAGACACCCTGTATATAAAGAAATAAATGCATAGGAGCATTTTACAAATATCTTGATGTTAGCCGAAACAATTGTCTGCGAAATAAATAAAATAAGTTGGAAAAAATGACGTGAATCTGTCCTCTGTGATAATGATGTGATATTGAACTACATAAAAATAGTAAATATAGCATAGCTCTAGCTTTAAACTATTGAGCTATTATAAGTACTTTGTGTTACAAAATTTTAAAAAATGTGTCAAACCAGAATAGTATCGGTGGTGTTATGTTCTTTGAATTTTCGAGGTAAATCACATCTTTAAAACGAAAAACAAAAAAAAATGTATAACCATTCTGTTGGGGTGTGTTTTTGCCAGGAACCCGGAAGTCATGGGATGTCTGTTGCTATAGACTTGCAGAAAAAGGGTTAAATTATTGTTGAAGTGTGAGCTGGTACTTTGTTTTTTATATTATTAAATTATTATTGTTATAATATTTTACGCGTTTCTACTTAAACGTAATTCTAATTTATTTATTACACACACACACACATTATATATATATATATATATATATATATATATATATATATAAACACATATGTATACTGACAAAGTTATATGGAAAGACTTAAACCATCATTTGCTCTGTCATTACATTGAGCTCTCCAATCAGAGTTATCCTGAAAAGTAATCTACATCGCTTAACCAGACATGTGATCCGTTGTTACATAAATCTATGCAATTACTGCTCTTAACCAAATAATAATTAAGACAAATAGAGATATTTTTAAAATGCTAGTTGATGGAACATTTATTTGATTTGAAGAAATTTTAGAACTATTTACAAAACATACTTTTTTTACACATATCCTCATTATTAAATCTTTTTGCTGCCTTTGGCCTCAACTCAATCTATATAATAGTAAAGTTTATTTTTGGATGTGATTGAAAATAAAACTGTACTGCTGTACAGTGATTGAACGAGCAGTCCTCACATTATGAGACTTTTGCGTTTATCACATCTTCCAACACTTCTCATTACATTTGTCCTTGCAATTATCTAATACATTCAATGCGCAAACAATCAACCACGCAAGGTTATCAGAACTTTATGGTCTATTCACATCGAAATGTTTTTCTTTGGATAAACAACAGCTCAAAATTTGTACTTTACTGGCAACTAGCGCTACATAATCGGCATTGTCTGGAATGCACTCAAGTTAGCTGGATTTTTTTTTTTTTTTAATTCTTTGCGCATTTTTTTTACAATTATACAGAAGAAAAAAAATTGATTTTATATTAAAATAAAAAATGAAAAAGTTATTCCCCTCGACTATTTTGATTTTTTTTTCAGTCATAATTGAAAAATGTTTTTATTTTCCTAGTTGTCCAGGTGGGATTACTTTTTTTTTTCTTTTCTTTTTCTTTTTTTTTTCTTTTTTTTTTTTAAATAAACTGTAGCAAAGTACATTATTTGGGTATATGTTACGACGCTCAGCAGAGGCGCGAACGGGGTCCAAAAAAAGAACGAGAAAGAGTTTAAAAACATAAATTTGCAACAAGTAAAGTTGACTTATGTCTAGAATAGACATTTTTCTACTTACCTATGTAATTTGTTTGTATTTTTACGTAGTATAAATGGCTTTTTATTAGATGTTAAAAAAAAATTTCTTGTTTTTTAAAACATCTACTTTCTCAAATATAAATGGCGGCGAGTCGCTCTATATTATTACGTAGAGCGGCCATTTTGTTTTCTTCGCTGACGTCTGTCGAACTTAAATTTCTAATAAATAGCACTTCAAACGGGTTTAAAATACAAACAAATAGCACATGCAAGTTTGAAACTAACTTTTACAGCTTACAGTTACTTTTATTTGTTGTAATTTGTTTTTTTTAGCGTTTTTACTCTGCTGAGTCTCGTAAAAGATGCCCCATTATTTTAATGCCAATAACATGGTACAAAACAATAAAACATTGAAAATTCATTAGTCAGGATCAAAATTTGATGTCAGTTTAAATGTTATTTAGGTCCAACTGTTAAAATATCACAACTTTATGTTAGATGTGAAGCTCAAACAACGATGAGAACGTAGAAATTTTCAATTCATCTTTCAAGAGAAAAATCAATATTTTGTACAACGTCATCAATTCTAACGATTCATTGATGATGATGACCTGTTGTTGAATTTGGCAAAAATATTAGTTCCATCATCACTGTCAATACAAAAACAGATTGTGTGATGACACCACTAAGATGGATTGATCTTCGAGGGAATTTCAAATAGGGAAAAAAAAAAAAAAAAAAAAAAAAAAAAAAAAAAAAATCTAAAATTGTGGTATATAATATTCTCGACAACTTTATTAAAACTGACTCCTGGGAAGCTAGGAAATCAACATGTCTGCCAAGGAAAACCTCCAGAAGAGATGTCCGTGCCATATGGAAACTTGTTAAAACAGATCGTTTCAAGATTGCAGCAGCTGTTTTGTTGCGAGAATTCAATGTAAGAATGAACACTGATGTGTTCAGTCAAACTGCATTACGTTGGTTGACTGAGGAAAATTTACTTGCTTAGACATTTGGTGGTCAGCGGGAGGTAGCTTGCCTCGAATTTGCAACTTAACATGCAACATGATCAAGGGAAAAAAGTTAATTTCAGTGACAACTTGAACTTTAATTTGTGTGGCTCCAATGGTTAGGAGGTACATTTGTCGACAAGAAAATGTCACCAAAATACATAAAGAATATCTAAAGTTTAATGGATTGAATGTTATGGGTTGAGGGATGATATCTGCAAACAGTATTGGCTCTTTTGGTGTGCTTAGAAGACAAAGTAAATTCTACAGTTCATAAAAAATTATGCAAAACCCATTGTTATTTGAGAAACACCATTGTCTAACAAAAGTATTTTCATGTAGGATAACATCTCATGTCGTCAAAAGACAAAGTTTATTATGACTTTCGTTAATGAAGAAGAACATCTTTATGAAATGGATCGCTCAAAAGATGGATTTAAATCCAATAGAAAATGTTTGGAAGACTTTTTGAAGAGAAATCTAAAGCCACGAAGAAGTGAAGAGTTTGTGGAGTTTCTTTAAAGACTAATGAGCCAAATTTCTTTGCAAGACGTTTAAACTTTAGCGTTTTCCTAGAACAAACGATGTCAACATGTAATTGAAAACAAAAGGATTCGCACCAATTATTAAATTAAATCTTTTTTTTTTAAATTTGCTTGATACTATTTTCATAGTTCGCATCATTTAGAACACCCACATTCGTGATAAAGTACAAATTTTGACATAAAGTCAACAAGCCGCGCGTGCGTGGTCCTCCTCTGTATGTGACTCGATGTGGCGAGTGTAAAATGCAATAAATTTGGGCAATTTGGGGCATTTTTGACCCCCTGGGGGCACGAACCAGAATTTTTATGAGGTCAAGGATGCTCATTTTATATCCAGAACAATTGCCTCTATACATTTTGGCCAAGTTTCAGAAAAATTGAATGGATGGATCAAACGTTATGGGAGAAATGGGTCATTTTTTGCCATTTTGGGGGCTTTTGACCCCCTGGGGGCACGAACCAGATTTTTTCCAAGGTCAGCGATACTTATTTTCTATTAGGAACAATTGCCTCCACATTTTAGCCAAGTTTCAGAGAAATTGAATGGATGGATGAAAAGTTATGAGGCAAAAAATGTCATTTTTTTGCCATTTCGGGGCCTTTTGACCCCCTGGGGGGGGGGGGGGGGGGGGCTAACCAGATTTTTTTTCAAAAATCGGAGAATGTCACTTTTTAACCTGACCAAAGTTACAACTTCATGCAAAATTTCAGAGAAATTCAATGGATGGTTGCGGAGAAAAATCCGGATGGACGGACATGCCTCAAAACATAAGTCCCCGATTTTATAAATCAGGGGACCAATTATCCAAATCAAATGAAGTTCATCACGTGTATCATTAACTATGTAAAACTGGAATCATTGTTAAATATTTAGCAACAAAAATATTTAGCGATAAAAAAATCAAAGCAAAACTTCTGAAGCTGATTTCTCCTACAATATTTTATCACCTCGGTTTTTGTAAATGTTACATTAAACACAAAGTTGTAAGAAAAAAAAAGAAGCTATGTTACAAAGTTTTTTGTTTTTTTTGTTCACATACCTGATTAGCCAATCCATGGAGAGGACCAGCCAAGCCATTCATACCTCCAGCAAAAGAGAGATAAGGGTCAGAGAGGGCACTGCCAATAAGATGTGTTGTGTGAGCGCTGACGTTGCCACCTTCATGATCACTTTCAGGGAGAAAAAGAAAATAAATATACAAAATATATACTGAAATAAAATTTGTGTTTGTGTACACACAAAATGAGTTTAGTTGGATTTTTTTTCCGTTCATTATAATTTTTAACATAATGGGACTATCCCCATCTTTGAAAATATAAAAACTAAAAACCAACATTTATAAAAAGAGATTTAAACTGATTTACTTATAAAATATTACATATACTGATGAAGAAAAAATAAAGAAACTAAATAAAACAAAAACAAAACAAATATGATGAAGAATAAATATGCGAGCTAAATTAAGTAATATATATATATATATATATATATATATATATATAATTCCATATAAGCTGTATGTATGTATGTATGTATTTACACATATCCTATTGTATATAAAATACTGAGTTTTTACAGGAAGAAAAACAGCCAGATTTAGAATTCGCAAACCATCTCAATCTTGATATGGTTTGCGAATTCCATAACATTTTTTCCGTGGTTCCTTTCAGAATAAAAATGTTTCTATTACCCCTGCACTGCCTTAAAAGATATACATTTGGGGCCACATTTAATCTTTTTACAGTCATTTTTTTTTTGCTTTTTTTGTTTTTTTTTTAAAATAAGTTTACACTTTAATACCTTTTTATATATTCACCAAAAAAGGGTTGGTAATTTTAAGGTTCAGAAAGCTGTTGTTAACGGCTAAATATTTAAAAATAAGCTAAGATATTAACATTTTGTTAATGCTTGGTCTATCTTGCTACTAAAGCCGCAGAAGGTTTGCAGGGTCCAGAGTTATCTCTCTTGAACCTCATCAACAGAGAGATCAGGTTTACATCCACTCACAGTTACCCGCCCCTTCTGTTTGGTGGTAGGGCTGAAAAAGAAAAAAGGCATCCACGACACGAGAGATGTAAAAATGTGTCTGGACAAACCAAAATGAATGTTGGTGCACTCTCTGGCTTATCCGCTTTGATCCTTACTTGTGAATGGCGTCAATTGTTAAGTTGTATATTTTATCCATGGATCTGGTTTTGTCCATAACTAATCCATTACAGAGTTAGTTCATCAGAAGATAACATATCCACAGTCGGATCATCAATCCTGATGGATTTATTCATTGCTCTCCAAACAGGGAGAGTTGGATCATCTTTGTCATCACAAATCCTGGATACAACCCAAGATAAATCCAGTTTTAACTTGGTAACAGAAGAGCATGGCAATAATTGTCGGTCTTTTTTTTTTTGTCCATAGTTCACCCCAAACAAGGCCACTGTAGACAGAAAAGGGGCTGAGAATTACAGGTGTAAGTTTTTGTTTTTTTTTCTTTGTGTGTGTGTGTGTGTGTGGGGGGGGGGGGTCAACCTAAATTGGGAGCTGCGCAGCGAGATGTCTGTTTACATTAGTTTTAAATTTCTGCATGTCGGTACAGTCGGAGAAACACCGAGTGAGTTCCAGAGGCGTCAACACTAGAAAAGCTATTGGAGTAGAAGGTTCTCTGGCATCTGGGGACCTCCAGCTGTGACTTAGCTGATTGTTGGGTCGGTCATGTATTTACATCGAAGGGGCACTAGAGCAGCAAGTTCATCGGAGCACAGTCCATTGAAGTACTTACAAAAGAGGCACAAGGATGCAACATTGCAACGATGGGACAAGGGTTGGAGCTTGGTGGATAGTAAGGGACCTATCAGAGACTTTTTTTTAACCTTGTCTAAGAGGGAGAGACTAGTGGATGATGCACCATCCCAGATGTGGCAATAATACTCCATGCATGTGCGGATGGTGGCTTTGTAGATATATAGGATACTGTCAGATGTGAGAAGTTTCCTAGCACGGTAGAGGGAGACCACCTTCTTTGTAGCAGCCTTGGCAATCTCTTCCATGTATTTGTTCCAATTCATGTTACCTACGAACATTAGGCCGAGGAGTTCGAAAGTTGAACTCTCAGGTAGGGTGTTATTTGCCATGGCAATCAGTAGTTGAAGAGGTTTCTTGTAGTTATTGAATGAAAGGATCTTTGTCTTAGCAGCATTAAATGTTACCATCCATTTATGACTCCATTCCACGACAGACCGGAGGTCACTTTCTAAGGATTCAGCCATTGCCTCCGATATGTGCACGTCCGTTTTGCCCACATTTGCATTAGAACATTTTGTCTGTCTTTTCACAAGGGTACATTATTGGTCGTCGATTTGAAAGAGGTTCGACATAAACATGCACTATAGGCAGTTGCAGGCTTAGTTGCAACGCATGCGAATAAAAGACTTGCTGCGAGTGAGAAATATTTAGTTAAGAAAAAAACGCCACACAGGAAATTGGAAATATTTCCGACCACCGAGAATTTGATTTGTTCACTTGAAAAAGTTAGTATCTCTTTAAATGAAGGTTCATGCTGAGAGATAGAGCCCCAGAACCAATAATG
Organism: Sepiola atlantica; assembly: GCA_963556195.1. Lineage (NCBI taxonomy): Eukaryota > Metazoa > Mollusca > Cephalopoda > Sepiida > Sepiolidae > Sepiola > Sepiola atlantica. The sequence continues at coordinate 22,192,719 of OY744528.1, forward strand.
TTTCTACAGATAGGAGGTTCCCTGCTGTGGTTATGACTCACTCAGCATCTTCTAAATTTAATGGTTGTCCAGATACGGAACCCCCAAGCTTTTTTTTTTTTTTTTGGATGTTTATAAATAAGGCTGGCTATTATTTTCAAATGGATATATGGGTGGTCTTTCTGGTGTGGTCCCAGGAATGTCTATATATATATTCCAGCAGATTGGGGGAAGGGAGTTAGCCCTCCGAGTGTCTGGCAGTCAATTGTTTTTCTGGATATCTCACCGGTAGTTGGGTTTGTGTGTCATTTAGAGAGAGATTGGGCCTTGGGCTCTGAGCTTTTGGACTTGTGAATTCTTATTTGCAAGTCTGTTGTTCAGTAGAAGAAAACGAGCACCATTTTAACCTCCCCAAAAAATAAATAAACCTTTGTTACTCGTTTTAAACTGGAATTTTTATTTTATTTGGAGGGAGAATTCTTCTGTTACAGAACAGACAGAGACCATACAATTGACACTGCGTCTCATGTCGGAATCAAGCAACGACCGAGTCAGCACAACGAGCGGATGGATGATCAGAGCTGTGCAGTAAACGCACACAGACGCACGTTCACAAACATATTCGATCTTCAAACAAAATCATTTTCTTAGCAGACAACTTTGTCATACATTCGATCAGATCTGATTCAACTTCTTGAGGCATTTCTTTACTCGTACAAATGTCACTGAACAGACCAGATAATACAGACTACCAACTGCCATCTTTTCTAGACACGAGAAAGTCGGACAGACATGAAAGGATCGGACTTGTTCAATTAGGATTAGGATTAGGGCTATTAGTGATGTGAATTTAGTTGTAGTTTCTATTAAAAGGAAAAGGTTTTGTAATTTAGCATTTAGATTTGAATATACAGTATATATTATTTAATAAAACATCCTGAAAGTATATATTTGGAAAAAAAACAAAAACATTTTGATAAAATGTCAAAGAAAAATAATCCATCAGATGCTCAGAAAGACAAACGATTTTTAAATATTCATGTTTTTTATGGTGAACAATGTTTTCATATTTATTATAATGGTTACCTGTGAATGGTAAGATAGAGTCTCATGAGTTCTGTAAATGCTGGATCCTCAAAACCCAACATGGATGTAAAGTTCCATGTCCAGTCCTTGTCAGGATCAATGGCACCAACAGATGTGCCGTCACGGTAGAGATTCCGGTAAATGATTGCTGCCACAGTTGGCAACTTTGCAATGAGATCCATCGAGTCTTCATACACAAGCTGTAAAAACAAAATAAAAATAAGAACTTTGCTAAAGAAAGTCTTCTTTAAATAAAAATGTTTATTTATGGAATCTAATTTAAAAATAAGTAAAAAGGCAGCAACTGGCTGTGAATGCATACAAATGGTATACAACTAAATTTCTTTCAAATGCATTGTAGATCAATTAAAGTTTTTTCTCTATATATAATCCCGAAGTTACCACTGTATCGTTTTTCAAACAATGACAGTACACACACACACACACACACACAAGTAGAACTTCTACACACATTTGAACCAATCACATTTTTGGGGGGCACAAGAATTCATGTTTCTATAACATTCTATGATTTTTGTTACAAAAGTCAGAATTTAAATATTCAAGATCGACAAAAGATTCTTTGCACAATTCGCTTATAAAATCCATGCTTGATTATCAAACAACCTTCACACATGCTCGAACCAAGAACACACAATGATTTCACAAGAAAGAAAAACAAAAAGCTAAGAACCACTAAACTCAGCAACCACTAAACTCAGCAACCACTAAACTCAGCAGCCACTAAACTCAGCAGCCACTAAACTCAGCAGCCACTAAACTCAGCAGCCACTAAACTCAGCAGCCACTAAACTCAGCAGCCACTAAACTCAGCAACCACTAAACTCAGCAACCACTAAACTCAGCAACCACTAAACTCAGCAACCACTAAACTCAGCAACCACTAAACTCAGCAACCACTAAACTCAGCAACCACTAAACTCAGCAACCACTAAACTCAGCAACCACTAAACTCAGCAACCACTAAACTCAGCAACCATTAAACTCAGCAGCCACTAAACTCAGCAGCCACTAAACTCAGCAGCCACTAAACTCAGCAGCCACTAAACTCAGCAACCACTAAACTCAGCAACCACTAAACTCAGCAACCACTAAACTCAGCAACCACTAAACTCAGCACACGATTACACATATAGAACTAAACAAACCCAACTTCAACAATCTGCCACAAAATATAAAAAAATATGACTGCAATAATTTATCAGCAGCAACTTCTGATCTACGACTACTAATTTTAAAACTAAAAAGCTACTTTACGTGAAGAAAAACTGATAGAAAACTTTTGCACATAGATTAACTTCTTTCAAAAATGTTAAACAACCACAAACCAAAGTTGAACTCTATTCTAATATTTTTCCACTCCGTTATTCATCATATGAGATTCTTACACAAACCACATTTCATACAATTACATGAATAAATCTAGTTTGTTTTAATTGACCATCTTGTTTGAAAAAGTTGTTGTCCACGGATTTCTCTCTTCAAAAATCCATTTTATTCAATTTACAGTTGCAATATTAAAATATAATTTCGCATGAAGCTTCCATATTCACATCTAATTAATGTATCCTTACAAATAAACGCTAACTCGTGAGAGGCCCGTAACAGTCACAAATCAATACAATTCTGAGCCACTGTCATGTGGTGGAATTCTGAATTGATCCTGTGGGTTTTCGGGTGTTAACAAACAGGTATAATTTTCATAAAAGAAAGGATTGTTGCATGAAGCTTTGAGGCTGAATCAATTGTAATCCATCAAGAAGCTGAAAGGTTTTTCAAGGGGAAAGTTTTAGACAAAAAAGTTTACAAACAATGATGTTTGTGCTTAGAATAAAAAGTAAAGTAAATTCATCTGAATCGACATGGTACAACTTTGTGGACATTCTTGCGCGAAGGACCACGTTGAGGTTGCCAAGTGAAGGTGACACTATGGAACAGACAGGATTCGAACTTTGCACACTCAGGTCGTCAGTCAACGTCATTATCGACTGTCACTTCCGTTGCTTGGAATGATAACATGTAATGTCACTTAGTCTCAAGAATAAAACGTACACTTTCCAGGCAACAAAGATCATCTTTTATTCATTGATAAAATATTTGAAGCAACCAACTTGCTGACAACAGAGAAAACAAATGTTTGAACAATTTGAAAATCAAATGAGTTTTCAGATTTTCTTTCCATATGCTCAGAATTTAAAAATGAAAGAGGAATAGTCTGGCATGAAGGTCTTCTCAGGAAAAATCAACTCGTACGGTATTACTTGTACCATATTATTTAATATAATCAGATCTTTATTAGCAAAAAAAAAAAAAAAAAAAAAAAAAAAAAAATAGATCACGGTCGTCCTCGATGGCCGTACATCTAAAGAACACCACATCAATGTGAGTGTTCCCCACGAGTTGATACTTGTACCTATATTATTCCTGATCTTCATAAACGTTCTCCCCGATGCAACCGCGGCTGAGATGAGTGTATTTGCTGATGACACAACATTTCATTCCGGGAATGAGGACAAATCGAACGTCCACACATCCAAGACAATGACAGAATCCTTAGAAAATTACCTCTAGTCTGTAGTAGAATGGGGCCATAAATGGATGGTTAAATTTAATGTTACCAAGAAAAAAACCCTTTCCTTTAATTATAAGAAACCTTTCCAACCATCATTTGGCATAGCCGATGACACTTCCCGCGAATCTAACATTCAAATTTCTCGGCCTGACATTCTCAGGTAACATGAAATGGCCTAAGTACATAGAAGTTGCCAAGGTTGCTACGAAGAGTCCCTTTACCAGGCTAGAAAAATTCTCACACCTGTCAGTATCCTATATCTCTACAAAAATCACCATTCACCCACATCTGGAGTATTGTTGTTACATCTGGGCTGGTGCACCAACCACTAACCTCTCTCGGACAGGGTTCAAAACGAATTTCTAACCTAATAGGTCTCGCATTGTCTGTCAAGCTCGAGCCTGTCGTATCGATGCTGAGTTGCATCCCTGTGCTGATTTTACAAGTACTTCCACAGAATGTGCTCCAATGAACTTACTACACTTTTACCTCCTCAATGAAAATAAGCAGCAAAATCCCACCCCTTCACTGTCAAGGTCCCTAGATGCTGGAAGTTTTTCTACTCTGATGGCTTCTTTCCTTGGACCTTTTACCTTGGGAATTCCCTTCCTGCTCCTGACAGTACCAACACGCAGAAATTTAAATGTAATGTGAACAAACATCTTGCTGCCCAACTCCCCAACTAGCTTGCTCCCTATAAATCTGACCCCTACAACAAAAGCATCTTACGCTCCATTGGCAATATGTCTTTTTTGAAGCGAATAAAAGCTTTCCAAAAAAAAAAAAAAAATAGACAAAGGGACGAGTTAAAATGCTTGATAAGATTTTTGACTTACCTCCCAATATTTAGTCTTGTGTACACCTTCGGCATAGGCCTTAGCAAATTTGCTCTCACTATTCAAAGCCGTGATGGCTGCACTGAATTGAGACATGGGGTGGAGATTGCTTGGGAAGTTGTTCAACATAGTGATTACATGGTTCGGTAAAGCAGCTCGCTCATTCCAATCCTAGAAAACAAAAACACAAAAAATTGATCATCTCCTTTCCAAGTATCCTAATAATGTCTATCTTCACGATAAAGAAAAAGCATATTTCGGTCATGCTACAAACCGTACATCATTGGATTCAGTATGACCCAGAGTTAACTATGATAATAAAAAATAAAAAATGAATTTTTAAAAATAGTCATATTCTTTAGCTTGGTGTCACCAAAAACCAAATTAGTGCACGACTTTCAAAAAATTGCATTCTTACTGGTAAATGTTTGAAAAAGATAAACTAAGTCAAACAGTTTACATCTGATGATTTTCTTGCTTCTCCCCCCCTTCGATTATATAAAAGCAGTTTCTCCAGTTTCGCATGGGATCTAGAGATAGAGATAGAGAGATAGAGAGATAGAGATAGATAGAGATAGAGATAGAGATAGAGATAGAGATAGAGATATAGATATAGAGAGATAGAGATAGAGATATAGAGAGATAGAGATAGAGATATAGAGAGATAGAGATAGAGATAGAGATAGAGATATAGAGAGATAGAGATAGAGATAGAGAGATAGAGAGAGAGAGAGAGAGAGAGAGAGATAGAGATAGAGATAGAGATAGAGATAGAGAGATAGAGATAGAGATAGAGATAGAGATAGAGATAGAGATAGAGAGATAGAGATAGAGATAGAGATAGAGATAGAGAGATAGAGATAGAGATAGAGATAGAGATAGAGAGATAGAGATAGAGATATAGAGATATAGAGATATAGAGAGAGATAGAGATAGAGATAGAGATATAGAGATAGAGATATAGAGATAGAGATATAGAGATAGAGATATAGAGATAGAGATATAGAGATAGAGATATAGAGATAGAGATATAGAGATAGAGATATAGAGATAGAGATAGAGATATAGAGATATAGAGATATAGAGATAGAGATAGAGATAGAGATAGAGATAGAGATATAGAGATAGAGATAGAGATAGAGAGATAGAGAGATAGAGAGATAGAGAGATAGAGAGATAGAAAGGACAGAGGTGTATTCAAAAGACAAGCTAACTGAGAAGGTCTTAAGTATGAGAAAAAAATGTTACTTTTTTAAAAACAAATTTTTTTAATTTTTTTATTGAGGGCCCAGATAACACCAGGTAGCCCTGCTAGTATAAACTATATTTTTTTTAAAAATGCACAATTACCAGCAAGACTAAATTTGAAGTTTCTAATAAATGATGAACAAGATGTGTCTTGACATAAGTAATTATGGATATCATGGTAGTTATTTTAAAATTTATTATACCAACTTTAGAATGTAAAAAAAATTTCTTTTAAATAAAAGATTTATATGTATCCTTGTATCTCGATAAATAAAACATCTCTTTTAAATAAAAAAATTTTAAATAAAAAAAATTTCTTTTAAATAAAAAATTTATATGTATCCTTGTATCTCGATAAGAGGCTCCGTCTGTCATTCATGCTCAAATCATTTTCATCGCAAAATGAGCAGATTGAATGGAGGAATATTAACAATGAATCCGTTCTGTAAAAATTTTGCAGTTTGTGTTGCAATGTGTTAGGCCATGGATGGCTCAGATTGATAACAAGAGATTGGTATGGATACCAAAACATAACTATTTACATGGGACAGTCATTACAACAAACAGGGGACAAGAAGACTCCCCTAAATGGCAGTTAACTAATGGTGTTTCCGATAGAAGGGATTTAGTTAGGTTCGTGCGATAGATAACATGTTTATACAAGAACATCATGAGAAAAGCGTATGATTTTTGTCTGCAATTTGCAACTTTCAATTTTATGCATTTTTTTTTTCTTTTAATTTTTTTTTTTTTTTTATTTTTTTTTATTTTAATTTTTTTAATTTTTAATTTTTTTAATTTTTAATTTTTTTTTTATTACTTTCATTGCGAGTCTCATCTCCATGAAAACAGTGACTAGATTTCCATTCTTTATTTTTTGCAGAAGAATTGATTATGGACAATTTTGAACCTCCATATTTCTGAAAGAGACAGAGTTCTTGGAATATGTGGCAGAAAGACAAATTATGGAGACTTCAGACTTCTTCAGCATCAGCAAAAGAATGGTAGAAAAAGTCAGAAAGGAATTGAAACATTTAGGCTTCAACTACGAGGCGACATCAGAGAAAAAAATGCATGATCAACAATCTGACGCCATTAGTTGATCACTGAAGGTGATGCCATGCCACACTACTTCTCCTCTGGAATATCTACATTCTGAGGTAATGAAACCCTGGATCAACCAGGTAGGGCGTATGTGTGGCAGCAAGCCCGAGCCATACAGGCCGGAATACGTAGGCTTGAGCATCACAGAACTTAGTCGACCACATTGCATTTGACCTCTAGCTGACCTGATTGCAACCCCCTTGACTTTGTATAGGGTGTGGTGGAGCAAGACATCAATAGATCCAGCTACAAAACAAAGGATGACCTAAAGGTCACTCGAGCCTTTAGGAAACAATGAAGATCTGAGGACAGTCCTGAGGCCACCCCGAGGCTGTCAAGTGAAATCGACAAGTCATGAAGAGAAACTGACGAAAGTTTGATGAATAAAGGTAAGGTAAGATATTGCTTAATGGCACATCAACCCTAAGGGCCATTTCATGCCATGAATGTAGAAGGAAATATCCTTCATTTGAGTCTTAAGTCAGTGGGTCATTTATAGTCATTAGTTAAGAGCTTTCATATTTTGAATTGTTGTCATTTTGGTGAAGGTTTTTATGCTTCAAGTTCTTTATATGTTCAAATGTTTAATCATGGTCTTTGGTTTGATTGTTTCTGTTTCACGGCATACCGACCCCTTTCAGGTCATTCAATGCCGAATCCGGTCATTTTGGCAAAGGTTTCTACACTTCAAGTTCTTTATATTTTCAATGCTTGGTTGAGTTAAAGGGAGAGGGGAGAAAGAGGGGAGAGGGAAGAAGAGGGGAGGGAGGGAAATTGTTTTTGTTTTTGTTTTGGATTTTGCAGAACATGATTAAGTTTTGCAAAGGAAAAAAAAACAATAAAACATCAATGTTTGGTGCATTTTGAGTCAGGAAGTCAATAACTTCAGACAGCCTGATTTGGTAGCGCCAGTAGGTTCTATTTGACCTATAGATGGGACCCTTACAGGTACTACTACTCCGGACCAGAGTGGACCTGGGAGCAATGGCAACTAAGGGGCAACTCCACATTCTCCACAGCTCCCAAATGAGGGCCTCATCACTGGATGTCTTTTAAGGTCATACCCAGGACCTTGATGAATAAAACTTCAAAAATGAACCTTACACTGTATTTGTACAGTAGTTTTTCTGTCAAAACATTTTCCCCAAATCTCTCATTGAATGTAAAAAAAGGGACATTACAAATCAAAATTCAATGAATAATTTACTTTTTTATGAAGTATTGCTTATCTAAAGAAATGCGAAAGTTTTTGTCTTGTATATAAAAAAAAAAAACTTATGAATGGAATTTTTATTATTCAAAATTTTGGTTTCAAATAGTTCAAATAACAAACTTTGCAAAGCCAGCCAGTATATAAATATGGGTGAGCCGGATGGGTGATATGATTCTTCATTTGACTAATATATATATATATACATATATAATACATATATATTAGTGTGTGTGTGTGTGTGAAAGGTATGTTTAGAGGATGAATATCTAACAGAATGCATAGGTATAAAATTAGGTGATGTTAAAAACGCTTTAGTTTCAAATTAATTTTTAACCAAATTTAATTTTCATTAGGTTTTAATAATTAGATATACGCATGATACAAAATATAGATGGCTTATAGAATCTAGTCTCATATCCCAATTCTGAAATCACACCAAAGAGATACCTGGCCTTTTCTAATTTCTTCAACCATAGCTAGTTTCCTTCGATTTCACTTTTACTATAAAATGCGCATACCCTACCCTATCTTCTTAATCTCCCCTCCCACTTTCAACCAACTACTATTTTTTCCAACCACCTAAATATTTCGACTACTTTTTTATGAAACTCCTTCCACCACCACCCGCATTCCACAAACTCATCTAGTCCACCCACCCTAACACTCCTTCCTATTCAGGCTCTCACTTATTGGACTCTTTCCTTTAACTCCTTTGACCCCCACCCACTTAAAAATAGCTACGGTATTGCTACCAGCTAATCATTTGTAAACGTACACTCTTTATCTTTACACCACCTGTCCAACACCCTCCCACCCTAACACTAGTTCCTACCTCATTTGGATTATTCACTCCCTCCATCACTATTGACTTTATGTATTTCTATATTTCTCTTGTTTGTTAAAGTAACATGCATTCTTGACAAAGTTCCTACACTGGGACGAAATATGTATTGACTCCAGCATGTACATGTGTTATTTACTTGTATCCCCACCCCCGTCTTATAACTCCTCCCCCCACACACTATATAAGAATAAGAAAATGCAGGTTTGTCTGAAGCTACTAAATATTAAAAGTGTTTGTGTACCTTGGAAAGTGCATCGGCCTGTTCCTGTGTTGGGACATCACCAGTTACCAACAACCAAAACAATCCCTCAGGCAATGGTTCTTCACCTCCACCATGAGCTTTGGGTAAAATCTCTTGGCACTCTGGAATACTGTAGCCACGGAAACGAATACCTTCCTCAGCATCTAACACAGAGGTTTCTGTCAGGAGGCCCTTGATACCACGCATTCCTCCAAATATCTAAGAGAAAGTAAAATCACATTAATGAAAACTTCAATTTCATTAGTTCATAGACAATTTACACTTCATTAAATTCAAGCCTTCAAACAAATTTTTAAAAAGCCATTAAAATGAAAAAAAAGCCATTAAAATGAAAAAAAAGCCATTAAAATGAAAAAAAAGCCATTAAAATGAAGAAAAAAAAGCCATTAAAATGAAAAAAGCCATTAAAATGAAAACAGCCATTAAAATGAAAACGCCATTAAAATGAAAACGCCATTAAAATGAAATACAGAACAAAAACACATTAAAATGAACAAAAAAAATGGAAAAAAACAAAAGGAACATTAGATTTTTTTTTAAATTAAAAAATAAATAAAACATTAAAATGAAAAAAAAAAATTAAGAAAACATTAAAATGAAAAAAAACCCAAAGAAACAACATTAAAAGGCACAAAAGAATCAAGTTTTATTACAAAGGCATGAAGTCTGTATTTATAAAATTGTTGCTCGTCTATTTGTTCAAACTTCTAGGGGTTTTGAGATGGATAACCATATATATTCTGGAAGTACACTATCCAGACTAATGAGTATATTTTATTTTGATCAAAGCAGGTACAATAACATTGTGGATTATACAATGTAAAAGAGTCAGAATGAAAAGGGTTTGTTTTTTTGTTGTTTTTGTTTTTACTTTTACCCCCCCCTTCCAAAAAAAAAAAACAAGGCAGATTGCAACTGAGTGTAAAAGGGTCTAAGGTTTCTCATTCAATCGAGAGCCTTCCTGTTCGTGTTTAAATAAACTTATTACAAAAATTTATTCAACATAAAATTTACATAAAACAGTCATCCAATTTTAACAAGTGAAAAGGGAAATAATAAAGTTTACTTTTTTTTTCACTAACCAAAATTAGAGCTGAACATTTCATGCAAAACAACCTTTGTGTAAAATAAAAGGTTAAACAGTTCAGTTGCATTTAGAGGATTAAATTATACAGTTTGCAAGTAAGAAAAGCGAGTCGAGACACGCGTTACGGTTTGCCAATTTTCATACTTTTCTCGTGCTGCAGAGATTTAACTTGTCAACCGTTAGAAATTAAAAACGACAGATTGGATTTCTTAGACAACAGTTTTTAGTCATGGAAACAGATTTATTCATCTTAGGCCATTTTGTAATTTCGGATTTTGCTTTCTACAAGAAAGCAACAGTTTCATACACCATTGAGGTTTAAATGGCTGAAGTCTAAAAATGATGTTCCTTTGTGTGCAGAACACATTGAATGAATGGATGAATGAGTGCTTGGGTTAGTAGATGTAGACCAGTTGAGGTAGCAGGATCAGTTGGCAGGGGAAAGCCAAAAAAAAAAAACTTGAATAAGGATGAATTTGAAAGAAAGTAGGATAAATAAAGATCTAGCCACAGATAGGTTAGCTTGGAAGTCAATTTCTAAAAGTCGTCCTACACATTTCAGCATGTAAAACATTAAAACGACGACGATGATGGCTGTGAGAGTGCTTAGCTTTAATTTGTTAAAATAACACTTGTTGTCTCAGAATGCATTAAAAAAAGTTGAATTATATCTTTAAATATAAAAAATATGTAAGACAAAAAAGACCTGTACAGATTTCATTATGCAAATATTCTTAAATATGCAAATTAGAGGGAAGCATTTTCATTAAAAAAAATGAAAATGAGAAAAAAAAAAATAAGGCGATTTTTTTATGACTGTAAAAACAGTCATGCAAAAAGTGCTATATCTTGTATATATACACAATATCTCAACCTAATTTTAAACTCATGATAATCAACTCTTAGAATTTCAGTACATTTGAATAACAAGTATTTTTTACATTTTTTTTTATTCAATACATTATAGAATTATGGACTTAATCCATAGTATTTACCGAAATGTTAGACGACTGCAAGATAAAAGTCACTATTTTGATATTTGAATCCTTTATTAACTTTTCAAGATTGTAAAACTCAATTATTCAATTTTATTTACAAAATTCTATAATTCAATCTAAAAAATCTAAAGAATATTTAAATTATTTATTTTAACCTTTCTAATTTTTGCAAAAAATGTTTTTATCAAAATTAGATTCATGAAGCAGCCAAACCTCAAAAACATTTTTTTGTTTACAACATGGCCGAAGAGTTGTGAAGATTTTGTCTTAATCAATTTTGATATGAACTTCATGATGAAGTGCAAAGCAAGAAATTACAACAAGTCAGAAAGTTATTAGAAAAGTAGTAAATGTCACCTTTTACAAAAGTGCAAAAAACAAACTATTCAGGAGGAGGAAGAAAAAAGAAGGAGGTAGAATTACACCAAGATTAATATTTGCTGAGAAAGAGGGGGGGGGGGGTAACAACAAGTCGGTTATCAAATCTTTAAAACAATATGAAAACAAGTAATTAGGATTGGAGGTTACAAAATGTTAGCCAGCCAACAATAATAACGATAATTAGGATACAAGAATTGGAGGATTTTTTTTTTTTTAGAGGATTGGGGAGGGGATAATACAGAAGACAAAAAAGAGTAAATGTATATTTAATGAATTAACACGTACAACACTGAAAATAAACAAGATGGCGGTTTGTGTTTCAGAGTTGGCAACTAATGACATAATTTATGGAGACGATGCAAGGCTCAACACACTGACAACTATGCGCATGCAATTTCTAAAACAGTTGTATAAAAATAAATACAAATGTTGGAAATATCACGTATTCAGACAAACTGTAACATGGGAGGAGGGGGGGGATGTCAAACGCAAATAGGGCAGGTTCGTATTACAGGGTGACCCAAATTAAATGCCACCCACCAATGAAAGTGTAAGTAAAATTCAATCCTTTCTGAAATCCAACCATATCTGATAGAAATAAACCAGTCCATTCCTCTGACTGACTTGTCCACCAAGTTTATCATTAATGTCTAACCGTCTTTATTTTATCACTATTCCAGTATACGTTTCAAATGTGCACCTTTGCGATGCAATCACACCTGGATACGGTTTATTTGGGCTGTGATGGCCGCCGTCTTCAGTTTAGGAATAGTCTGGGGATTGTTTTGATACACATCTTCGAGATAACCACAGATAAAAATCTGAGGCAGGGGGTTAAGGGTCGATGAGTATGAAGCATTTTTGAGATGGGGGGGGGGGGGGGTCCACCCTATAATATTCAGGGTTGTGAGTGGTCAATGACAAAAAATCTTTTTTAAAAATTTAACCGGGGAGGACCGGAGGGTATATATATATATATATCTATCTCCTCCCCGTGTGTGTGTGTGTGGGGGGGGGGGGGGAAGAACTGCCATTACCACTAGTAATAGAAACCTTCTTTAACCAATCCTATCTAAATGTGTTATTTACAACCATCTATTTACTGCAATTTAGCTTCATTTATAGTCCCCATTTACTTGCTTCCCTACGAGGGGAGAATTAGACACAGAGGTCAGTTTTTAATGTGAGGAATATCCAGCTCCCAAAAAGGGTCCCTCTAGATTAGGACATAAATAAAAAAAAAATTACCTAAGTCTAGAAGGATCTCTCCCTCACTGACTAAGGACAAAAAAGATGAAGTGCAGTATCAGAACAAATACAACACTTTAATCCTAGCCCCCCCCCCCCCCCCAAAAAACCCAACTGCAATCAGTTTCAACTGAGAATGGCAAAATTAAAAGAAAGACACCAGTGCGTATGTGGGGGAAGGAGGGTAGAAGTCAATGAAACAGAAGTCATCTAATTCTCCTATCGTTGAAAGTCTTAGCTTTCACGACAAAATTAAAGCGTTTATAAACTGTCATAAGGAAAAGTGAAAGAAACAAAGCAAGAAAGAGGAGAAAAGAGAAAGATTAGAATAAAAAGAGAGAAAATCCAGCCAAATAAAAAAAATAAGGAAATAGGGCTCTAGCAATTTGGTAGATATCAGAATTTTTAAAAACTAGCAACAATATGCTCTCTCCGGTCACATATTGTTGCTAGTATCTGTTCGCTTAACATCAGTGTCAGAAGTTTTCATGTAATTATCTCCCTCGAAACTGAAAGTTTTAAAATGTTTTAAAACATTATCGTTTTTTTTTTATATAAAATATCTTTAATTAATTGTATTAATAATTATAATAACATTACTATCGAGGAAAATATTATAAATATATAATAAAATTTGACAATACCAATTAGAAATGTATACTACAGAATATTAATTGATTAGAAACTTAAAAAGAAAATAAATATGCAAATGTGAAAAAGCGGTTTTGTTTGATGGAGTTGAGATTACTATATATACTGCATCATTATATTTAAGTTAAAAGGTTTTGATGTTAATATACTTAAAGATTCGCATTTATTCATATTTAGATTAAAATAGACTGGAATATTAGATTGTTTAAATGCAGTATTCTCCATTATTTTTCAATGTATTTATTACGTTTAAAAAATTGTGACCGACAGATGGACAGACAAAATCTATTTATATAAGATGAAAATAAAAAACGAATTTTGAGCAAACAGTAATTTAAATGGAAATTTGCCTTTTCTGGATTTAAAAAAAGGTGGAATTCCACTAAAAAGTAGGGAACTCACATCCCGGATTATTAAGGCATTTTCGGGCTGTTTAACAACGGGAAGAAATCAGACTTCAAAATATTTCAAAGCAATCAAAGACATACTGAAATGGTGAAAACTGACAAAAAATAAAGATTACAAGTCTGAAGTTATGGACTCAGAAAAAGAGATGTTCTTTTAAATTAAACTTTTGGTAGAGTTTTAAAAAATAATCCAAATTTGCTAAGATTTTGTGTCTTAAAAACAGTTTAAATCTTGTTAAAATCAGAGCCAGACCACATCACTCAAGGATCAGTTTAAAGAATGCAAGAGATATCAAATCAATGGTAACAAAAAATTTCAGTCGGGAATTTCATGCTTTCTTGAATATTTCTTGAGAATAAAAGATTCTTTTAAATATGACTTCCTTACGACAATCTGTAAATGTAGGAAATGATTCCGACCAAATTTAAGGTTTGTGCATCTTACAACCTCAAAGTAGTGTTTGTTTTATATATTATATATATATATATATATATATATTAGTAAGTCAATGAAAATTGATTAGACCTGCAAATGGAAGCAAATCGATATCTTCAGTTGTTCAAAACAAGGAGCAGTTTAGTTAAAAAACATTTATTTTTCTTCTCTTTCATTCCTTAAATCAGGCTTTTCAAAGATTAAAATCTTATCAGAGGAAAAATTATGATTGATAAGTTGACAGGATAGGACTGTCAAAGTTCTAAATTTGAAAGAGTTTTTTAAAAATTTTAAAGTTCAAACGGGTATGAGAATCACCAATAATGAAAAAAAAAAAAAAAAAAAAAAAAGTGTGGGGCTCAGAAATATTGGTATATTTGCTTCCATTTGCAGGTCTAATCAATTTTCATTGACTTACAATATTTTTGCTCTATCCAGTATATTGAGCTTTCCTTATTTCACAATAGGTCCAACTCTCTAAAAGTTAACCTTTTAGTTATAATTTACATATATATATATATATATATATATATATATACACACAACTATAATTAAACTTAATATAAACTATTTGACTGGTTCTTTGAGAAATTTAAACATCAGTCACTAAAATTCTCAAAATTAACTGGAGGTTGAAGGTTCAATCTGTACTACAGGTGATAATAACAAAGAATTATATAATTAACACTTTTACCCAGTTATGGCTGATGGAATGAGAACAATCTTCCCTTATTTTGTCCTTTAGCCATCACATTCCATGAGCGATGTTTCTGACAAAGGGGGAAAAATTGCTGTTTTCTGGGTCGGAATCTATCCATCTAATACTTATCGTTGGCTAGTTTTTGACCTTGAAGTAGTATTTTTTTTTAGTTCCTTACATCAAATGGCTTCATGCCTTGTATGGAGCGATTTACATAAAAAACAAAAAAAAATCTTGAATAAATTAACACCATTTCGAATACAAACAAAGACAGGATTATTTTGAGAAAAAAAAAAATGGTAAGATGGTAATATTTTCAAAAAGACTTTCAAAGATTATAAAACCAAAATTTAAAAACACACATCAAACACAAGTTTCCCTAACAGAACACTCTTCTATTGTTGAGAAGTTAATTAAGAAAGAAGAGTTTTACGCACCCCACCCTGCCACACACCCGAATGTTGTCAAGGTTGAATTTTCTTGACACTTTACACTCCTAAAAGCCGAGATATCCAATAGAATACCATTAGCTATTATTAGTCCAATTATCTGAGAGAAGAGTTCATTCCTTTAATCACTATTTTGCTAATCATGGTGACATTACAGCAGCAATCTGTCTCATCTCCGTCTCATCTTCGTCTCATTTTACTGACAACCCATTAAGTACATTTACACCAACATTTTGATTCAGTAAAGTGTCCCTATCAAACCTGGGAAGAGTAGTTTAAAATGTTTATAGGTTTATAATAGGAATAAATATGTTGCAATATGGCCAGTGCACAAAATATCTTTATAAAACACTAGCTGACCTGACTCGGCATTGCCAACAATTTATTAATATTAAGTAATGGATTTTTTAGAAAAAAAAAAAAAGGAAAAAAAAAAAACATGGCGAGAGCTGAGACTAAAAATTGGACCTTAAGATGTTCAGTCTGATCAGCTACCATAAGATCTTTATACAGCCGTTTGGTCATGTGATAAAGCTAAGTCTTAATAATTGTAATTTGCTGCTGCTGCTATTGATTTGCCGGTCATAACTGAAAAAGTGTCACCATTGTCAAATAATTCCAAGTGGGACGCAATTTTATTCGACAGAAAATGGAAAGAAATATATTTTTTTTGTTTGACCAAATTTACAAAGGAAAATGAAGAATTAGAATACAATATTGAGTTTGTAGGCCGTAAACTATTGATGACAATATACGTGAAATAGACAAGCTATTCTTTATTATAAAGAGAAGTTGTTTGTACACTTCATAATCATCTTTTGGAGGGTGCGTGTCTGGGGGGCATGGGGCTCTAAAATATTAAATTCACAGAAAATATAAAACTTACAATTCTAAAAAGAATCAATTCAGCCTTGAAAGTATAGTGTATTGCATGGAGTATTGTTGTCACATCTGGGTTGGTGCATCAACCACTAGTCTCTCCCTCTTAGGCAGGGTCCAAAAAAGCGCCTCTAATCTAATAGGTCCCACACCGTCTCCCAAGCTCCAGCCCCATCGCTGCAATGTTGCATCCTTGTGCTTGTTTTACAAGTATTTCAATGGAATGTGCTCCGACTAATTTGCTGCATTGGTTCCTCCCCTCAACGTAAATACACCCGACCAACCCGACAATCAGCAAAATCCCATCCTTTCACTATCGAGGTCCCGAAATGCAGGAAGGCTCTTTACTCAAACTGCTAACCTTTGGAGTTCCTTCTCTGCTCCCTGTTTCGCTAACTGTACCAACACACAAATTTAAATGTAATGTGAACAAACATCTCGCTGCACAACTCCCCACTCAGAACGCCCCTGTAAGTATAGACTAATTCACAGTACACCCCTTACATCTCAGTGGCAATGTGCCTTGTTTATGGTGAATCAAAATGTAAAGAAAAGAAAAACAATGACTAATGTGATAAGTACACATCTAATATATATGGCGACCCAAATGTGGTTCTGTAGATCTATTGTAGTTTAGCGAGTCTCCATTAACATTCGTTTTGTTATTAACATTTGCTGTATTATTGAGATCATTTGGAATATCGTATATTGCCAAAATATTTCATCCGTCGCTTCTTGCGAGTTGCACCCATTTTTTATTTTTTTTATTACTAACACAAAGAGAAATAGGAACTAGCAACCAACACAAACAATACTTCCACTGTGACTATGAGAATACATTCCTATTCGGAACATTTCGCAATGACATCATTAAAATAATAGTAGTTATAGTAAATGTTTTACATATTCTTTTTTATTTGTATATATGTTTAAAAAAAAAAAAAACAAAAAAAAAAAAAACACAATATTAATATTAATTAAAGCAAAAAAAAAAAAAAAAAGTTTAAATCTATTAAAAGTGTAATTTTATTTGGAACAGATTTTGTAAAACTTCAACTTCTTCCATTGCTACATTTATTCAACTTTCTAAGTTAATAAAATTACTGTTAACCATTTATTTATTTTTTTATTTCATAAATTCTAATTTACAAAAGAGAAAATATAAATAAAATAATTAAAAAATTTTTTAAAAACATTTTCAAATATTCAAAATATATTACAAAAACGGTTACAGTGAGGGATAAGGACATGCGTTGCATGGAGAGAAATGATGAGAATGATATGACGGATGTATAATGGGAGTCTTAAAGACAGGCTTAGATCTGATGACCTCAGAGAAAGATTGAATCTTGACAGTATAGGGTGATGTGTGCAAAAGAGGAAGACTTTGGTGTTATGACCACATTGAAAGAATAGATAAGAGTTTGGGGGGGGTCAGTAGATGTAGAACAGTTAAGGTAGCAGGTCCAGTTCACAGGAGAAGGCCAAGGAAAACATGTGAGGAAACGATAAAAATAGACTTAGAAGCAAGAGGGATATATAAAGACCTGGCCAGAGATAGGTTAGTTTGGAAGTCAATTTCTTAAAGCCGTCCAATGCATGCCAGCATGTAAAATGGAAGATGATGATTACACATGCTATTTGGGGGGGGGGGGGGGGGGGTAATCTCTGTATTAATAAAACTATCAGACATGATTATATATATATATATAAACTTTGATAAATACACGTTGAATTATTTTTATTTATTATTAATCGAATATTTATTGAAATCCAAAATAAAATAAGGAAAAGAAATTTTGGTACTTATACAGATGAGGGCACATATGAAAAACGCATTTCCAAATAAAAACTATTTATACTTACGTATCAAGCAAAAATAAGTATCCTCACTAAAAATTAGGAAAAATTAGAGTAGAATTTTAATTAAAATAAAAATCAGTTTTATTGTATTTTGCCGACTGCCATTGATTTATTACTTGTAAATATGACAGACTGATTCATGTCCCCCTGACGTACGTGTTTTTCGCTCAAACCAATAGTGGACCCTTAAAATACGATAAGACTGATTTTACTCGATAATTTTTGTAAATTTTTGGTGTATATATCTATTTTTGTCTGATACAGAAGTATATGAAAGAGTTTTCCAGTTAATTTATTTGGAACTGCAATTTTCACTGGTGTAACTACGTTTTTCATATGTGCCCTCATCTATACAAGCACCAAAATTATTTTTTTTTATTGTAAACATGATGAGCTTCTTCCAAGGAAGGTTTATTTTGTATAAATAAGCTGTATTTATCCGGCATTGCCATAAGTTGTAAAAGTTGTCAGCACAAATTCAAATCAGCTCAAGAAATTTTGGTAAAACAAGTTTTAAAAGAATAAAAATTTTAAAAATTTTCACAACAATAAAGAAATAGTTAATAGTATTTTAATGGAATAAAAAAAGAAAAAACTTATTGTGAAAAACGTCAGCGGCAAATGTAATTTGTTTTTTTTAAATGCACAAAAACGAGGCCAACAAAGAGAAAATACAGCTTAACTAGAATGCAGTACAATAAACTATTATCTAAACGGTTGTCACCTGGCCTGACCGTTGATATGCTCAATTAGCTTTTCTCATTAAGTGAAACACATTTGGGAGAAGAAAAAAGTTTTATCCAAACTCAACTGAGATTAATCAAAATTTCAGTACTTATTTATGAAATAGGTTTTGTGCAAGAAACCACAGCAGAATTATTTCATTTTATCTTTTAACACGACTAATATCCCTGCGAATTTCAGATAGCGCTCACATTATTTGCCAACTAATTATTCACATGACTTATCTTAATTAGACTGCATCATAATTTGCCCACAACTTCCAGCAACATTTTACAGCGTTAAGTCATTTAACAACGCTATAAATTAGATAAGTAGACAATGTTGTAAGATAGACGGATTCTCATTTTATGTACTGCATCAATACAAACAATTATTTTGTTGTTCGACTACTTTACCATTTTAGAGTTAGCAACACAAAATCTTTCTAAACAATCAGTTGAATACAAGTTGCTATTTTGGGGAATGCGCATACATTTTCAATAGTATAAGTGTGCAAATGACCACAATAGATTCATAAGAATTCAAACTCT
This sequence comes from Sepiola atlantica, assembly GCA_963556195.1. Taxonomy (NCBI): domain Eukaryota; kingdom Metazoa; phylum Mollusca; class Cephalopoda; order Sepiida; family Sepiolidae; genus Sepiola; species Sepiola atlantica. Next base: position 22,212,257 of record OY744528.1, read on the forward strand.
ATAGAGGCAATTCCATAGTCTGTGTCACTATTAAATAGACCAATCATTCACACGCAGATTTCCTGTTTATTAAAATAAATTATTACAAGTAGAAAAACTAAATTTTAAAAAAAAAAAAAAGAGAGAGAAAGAAAAAAGGGAAAACATCCTACCTGGTCCACGCTAACTTCACCAACCACGGTGGCACCATATTTTTTACGGAATTCAATAACTTCCTTTTGTTTTTCAGGAATTTTTTTCTCTAAAATCTCCTTTAAGTTCTGAAAACAATAAAAATGAAAAAACATTTAAAACAAAAATTTTTTTTATGGACAGTGACTATCACAAAACAGCCATTTTCTACGACATTCAAGAGAAGGAATGAGGGGGGGGGGGGTCCTTGTTTAAAAAATGAAAAACTCTTGCCAACTAATGAACAAATGCAGATACATCATCTTTATAAGATTAGCTAAAGCATCCTTCATACATTTGGGGAAACTATAATTAGAGCATAAAATAACATTCCTTATACATCTTTATCTGTTCATCTCGAAAAACAATGGATTTATCCCTTAAGGATGCCTTCGCAAGGAGTCTATAGTGAAGCAAGGGTTGTGCAACCGCAACCCTGAACACCGTTTGAGTCCTATGGCAACGAACATCAAAGACGACCGTAAACAATGCCGGGATAAAGAGAGAAAGACTAGTGGTATCTCGAAATTTTCCTTCCCCATAACTAGTTTGCACAAGAGAGTCTAATCCACTCTACTATTTAACCAATAGCTGGAGGGGAGATATATGGGTTCATACCTTTCTCTTTGATATTAATGTAAAGTGATGCAGTGAAATAGGTTTCAGCATCACTTCCCCCTATTTCTTTTACAAAAAAATCATGTTTTAGTAAAAGAATAACATTAAATTTATTAATTGTAGCAAGTTGATTGGTACATGCAAGACAATAATTAAAAACTGTATAATCGAAAAATCCAATATGAATTCCTAAATTTTTTTGACAAGGTGACGAAGGAGATGAATATGAAATCATGAGAGAAATACACCTCCCACCCCCACCCCTTATTTATATTTGTTTAATACAGGGTGTAGTAGGAGGGGGATGCTTATCTCCCTCTTTTATATATTATGATTTCATACCTTGTCACCTCGAAAGAAAAAAAAACCATAATGGATCTATCTGATTATAGTTAGTTTTTAATCAGTTTCGCAAGTCAATTTACCCTTCTGACTTAATGTTATTAATTTTTTTTTTTATTAGAATTCTTGGATTTTAAGCCTCCATCTAATATATAAAGTAAAGTCTATCATTTGTTTTTACAAAATCCACATTTGATCTTGGTCAGTTTTTCTTGTGGATCGCTGCAGTATGGTGTTAAGAATAAAATGTAATTAGATTTAATTCTTTCAAGGAAATACTTTTTCTGGGAAGAAATTATTTTCAAATGGCCGGCATTTTTTTTTTAATGGGGTATATCACTATTCGTCCAGAGTTATTTCGCTTTGATTAGAACTAAAAAAAAAATTTAAATAAAAATTTTTTTTTTTTTTTAAATTTGCAATTGGTTTTGCCTTTTCTTTTTTAAACTATCCACCCTCCACTGGTGGAAAATAAACTTTTTGCTTGTTAATCACAACCTAAATCATAATTTGTGATTGTTTAGTTTCAACACTGCTGTTATAGCAGTTGTACATAAAATGATTGTGAATGAATACATAACACATCACTCAATAAGACAAAGACAATACCACTAATAATAAAATTTAAAAATCCATACTTTTATAAAGTACTAAACTTCAAATGGTACATGTCAAATTTTAAGCCCAATACAATTATTAGTTTATAGATTACAGTTATTTCAGTGAAGCTACTGTTGCAAATTTGAAAACCAATCAAAAAATTTGAATTTCCTGTATTGATAAAGCATTGCTTTCTGATGGGAAAAAATACTGTTCAAGCAGAGCACGAGTTTTAAACAACAGTTAAGAGCTGGCATGCTGACTTTAAAGATTCTGAGATCTCAGGTCGCCCAAATTCAGCGGGTGTCCCGGAAAACATTAAAAAGAAATCCAAACTCGTTTTGGCCAATCGTAAATTGCAGTTGCGTGAGATAGCAGAGTTGCAGATATCAGAAGGCAAAAGTGTATTCACTTTTTGCATGAACATTTGTCAATGAGAAAACTGCGTTCAAAGTGGGTGCCGCATTAGCTCACAGTCGATCAAAAACAACAATGTGTCGACAATTCAGAGCGTTGTTTGCAACTGTTACAACACAACAATAAAGAGTTTCTTTGCGTCAATGGATGAAACATGGATCCACCACTTGACTCCGGAGTCAAATCAGCAGTTAGCTGAGTGGATAGCAGCAGGTGAAAGCCGTCCAAAGTGACCAAAACCCAAACATCAACAGGCAAGCTATTTTGTTCATCGATTACCTTGAGAAAGGAAGAACCATCAATAATGAATGTCATATTACATTATTGCTGCGTTTGAAGGAAGAAATTGTCAAAAAAAATGTCCACGAATGAAGAAAAAAAGTGCTCTTTCACCAAGACAATGCACCGTGTCACGAGTCGATTGCAAAACTACATGAATTACACTTTGAATTGCTTCTGCACCCACCATATTCTCCAGATCTGACCCCCAGTGATTACTGGCTGTTTGCAAACCTCAAAAGAATGCTCCAGAGAAAGAATTCGGTTCAAAAGAAGAAGTGATATCAGAAACTGAAGCGCATTTTGAGGCCAAAGATAAATTAAGTGTTGGAATCAGTGTATCACCCTAGATGGAGACTATGTTGATGAATAAAGTTGAATTTTGCCTACTAAGCAATGTCGTATAAAGCAGGTTAAAAATGAATAAACTTATGCTGTTTTGTAGTCATTGATATTTTTAAGGCATTGTGGCATTTATGTAATTTCTGCATAATGACAAATGGGACATACAAGATTATAAGGTAGAAGTTTAGAAAGGATTATAAAGTGTTGGTTTCTACAAACAGTGAAATCTCAGAAATAGGTCAAGTGAACAAAAGCATATTATTGTCTACCTTGGAGGATCGCTAATGTTTACTAACAGGTTCAGATTTGTTTGACTTGAAAAGATTCACTGAATTTTGAGAAAGTGATTTTAGTAACAACAGAACAGAAAAATCCGAGCATTGTATAATTCATATTTCCTTTTAAGTTAAAGAGAGGGGAAATGTTAAATCTTATATATAAAGTTGAGTTTGATCGCATGGTTGACTTAAATAGCTTTTTTAAATATACTAACAAAAATATGGGACCGGAGGGGGCACATTTTTGCTAGTGTATTAATATTAAATTGCTTTTAAAAAACAATAGTAGTTGAAGCAAAATAAATTGTTTGAGACTTAAAATAATTTCAAACACTATCGATAATGTTTACCCATTCATTTATTTAATTTTTATTATTGCTTATGTTTGAATTCATGTTTTGAAACATGACGTAAATCATAAATCTATGACATCGTGTCAAAACTATTTTTTTTTTCGTTGAGGTAATATTTTAAGCTCTATTTATGAGAAAGTCCAAATAGGTCAGTTGGTAGAACCTCAGACTGAACATCTCAAGGTTTCGATTTCTGGTCATGGCATCCGCTTTATTTGTTGGGAATTTATTATTTACTATTGATACAATATTCTCCATTTCTAAAAGTAATTAAGATCTGATATTTTGAAATTAGACAAATTCTGCAATGTATTTATTTGTTGGGAATTTATTATTTACTATTGATACAATATTCTCCATTTCTAAAAGTAATTAAGATCTGATATTTTGAAATTAGACAAATTCCGCAATGTATTTATTTGTTGGGAATTTATTATTTACTATTGATACAATATTCTCCATTTCTAAAAGTAATTAAGATCTGATATTTTGAAATTAGACAAATTCCGCAATGTATTTATTTGTTGGGAATTTATTATTTACTATTAATACAATATTCTCCATTTCTAAAAGTAATTAAGATCTGATATTTTGAAATTAGACAAATTCCGCAATGTATTTATTTGTTGGGAATTTATTATTTACTATTAATACAATATTCTCCATTTCTAAAAGTAATTAAGATCTGATATTTTGAAATTAGACAAATTCCGCAATGTATTTATTTGTTGGGAATTTATTATTTACTATTGATACAATATTCTCCATTTCTAAAAGTAATTAAGATCTGATATTTTGAAATTAGACAAATTCCGCAATGTATTTATTTGTTGGGAATTTATTATTTACTATTGATACAATATTCTCCATTTCTAAAAGTAATTAAGATCTGATATTTTGAAATTAGACAAATTCCGCAATGTATTTATTTGTTGGGAATTTATTATTTACTATTAATACAATATTCTCCATTTCTAAAAGTAATTAAGATCTGATATTTTGAAATTAGACAAATTCCGCAATGTATTTATTTGTTGGGAATTTATTATTTACTATTGATACAATATTCTCCATTTCTAAAAGTAATTAAGATCTGATATTTTGAAATTAGACAAATTCCGCAATGTATTTATTTGTTGGGAATTTATTATTTACTATTAATACAATATTCTCCATTTCTAAAAGTAATTAAGATCTGATATTTTGAAATTAGACAAATTCCACAATGTATTTATTTGTTGGGAATTTATTATTTACTATTAATACAATATTCTCCATTTCTAAAAGTAATTAAGATCTGATATTTTGAAATTAGACAAATTCCGCAATGTATTTATTTGTTGGGAATTTATTATTTACTATTGATACAATATTCTCCATTTCTAAAAGTAATTAAGATCTGATATTTTGAAATTAGACAAATTCCGCAATGTATTTATTTGTTGGGAATTTATTATTTACTATTGATACAATATTCTCCATTTCTAAAAGTAATTAAGATCTGATATTTTGAAATTAGACAAATTCCGCAATGTATTTATTTGTTGGGAATTTATTATTTACTATTAATACAATATTCTCCATTTCTAAAAGTAATTAAGATCTGATATTTTGAAATTAGACAAATTCCGCAATGTATTTATTTGTTGGGAATTTATTATTTACTATTGATACAATATTCTCCATTTCTAAAAGTAATTAAGATCTGATATTTTGAAATTAGACAAATTCCGCAATGTATTTATTTGTTGGGAATTTATTATTTACTATTGATACAATATTCTCCATTTCTAAAAGTAATTAAGATCTGATATTTTGAAATTAGACAAATTCCGCAATGTATTTATTTGTTGGGAATTTATTATTTACTATTAATACAATATTCTCCATTTCTAAAAGTAATTAAGATCTGATATTTTGAAATTAGACAAATTCCGCAATGTATTTATTTGTTGGGAATTTATTATTTACTATTGATACAATATTCTCCATTTCTAAAAGTAATTAAGATCTGATATTTTGAAATTAGACAAATTCCGCAATGTATTTATTTGTTGGGAATTTATTATTTACTATTAATACAATATTCTCCATTTCTAAAAGTAATTAAGATCTGATATTTTGAAATTAGACAAATTCCGCAATGTATTTATTTGTTGGGAATTTATTATTTACTATTGATACAATATTCTCCATTTCTAAAAGTAATTAAGATCTGATATTTTGAAATTAGACAAATTCCGCAATGTATTTATTTGTTGGGAATTTATTATTTACTATTAATACAATATTCTCCATTTCTAAAAGTAATTAAGATCTGATATTTTGAAATTAGACAAATTCCACAATGTATTTATTTGTTGGGAATTTATTATTTACTATTAATACAATATTCTCCATTTCTAAAAGTAATTAAGATCTGATATTTTGAAATTAGACAAATTCCGCAATGTATTTATTTGTTGGGAATTTATTATTTACTATTGATACAATATTCTCCATTTCTAAAAGTAATTAAGATCTGATATTTTGAAATTAGACAAATTCCGCAATGTATTTATTTGTTGGGAATTTATTATTTACTATTAATACAATATTCTCCATTTCTAAAAGTAATTAAGATCTGATATTTTGAAATTAGACAAATTCCACAATGTATTTATTTGTTGGGAATTTATTATTTACTATTAATACAATATTCTCCATTTCTAAAAGTAATTAAGATCTGATATTTTGAAATTAGACAAATTCCACAATGTATTTATTTGTTGGGAATTTATTATTTACTATTAATACAATATTCTCCATTTCTAAAAGTAATTAAGATCTGATATTTTGAAATTAGACAAATTCCGCAATGTATTTATTTGTTGGGAATTTATTATTTACTATTGATACAATATTCTCCATTTCTAAAAGTAATTAAGATCTGATATTTTGAAATTAGACAAATTCCACAATGTATTTACTACGTTTAAAAAAAATGGTGACCGACGGACAAACTCTCTATATAAGAAGGTACAAACTTAAATCTCTTTCAGTCATAAGATAAATATTGATCTGTGTTTTGAAAAAAAAAGAAAAATCTGTTTTTCCAATTGATTTTAATCGCTGTTTATTTTTATAATTCATAAATAAAAAGGCGGAGTAGTTTACCCTACCTTGAAAACAAAAAAGAAAATTTCCGGATTCACCAGTTAAAAAAAAAGGGGTGCTTATAACATTACTTTTCATCTATCAAATGTTAAGATGTCAGATAAACAATTACATCTGTTTAAAATTAATATCAAATTATTTATTTCTTAAATTTACATGTTTCATTGTCAATAATTTCATAGTTTACACATTTAGAGTAAAGTTATTCCATGTCAAATAAAGTGTCATTTTTTTTTTGTTTTTAAATTTGATAAATAATAATTTGCTTGTTTTATCGAAGAATACATTATTTGGAGTAAGTAGATACTCCAAATAATGAATTTGCTGGCAGCAATTCGTCTCGAATGTGGCAGTCAGTGCACAGTGTTGGATATCCTCCTTTTAGCAAGCTCTTTTCATGAGGCATCTTGGTGCTTATGCATATCAGCCCTGACATTGAAACATTTAAAGAATGTATAAACTTTATTATGTACTTACGTGTTAGCTGAAAATAAGATTGTGCAGAAAAAATTACGCAAATTCATCCAGCAGTTATTTAATTATAAATAAAAAACGATTTTAACGATGTTATCACTCGGTAGATATTTCCACCATTTTGTATCTTAGATTTTCCAGTGGGCAAGGACGATAACTCATTTTCACGATTTTGGGGTTTGGGGTCTCCATTGTTTACAAAAATGTCAATTTTCTTTCTTTTTCTTATAATTTAATAAATACTGGATGAATTTGCGTAATTTATTCTGCACAATCTTATTTTCAGCTAACACGTAAGTACATAATAAAGTTTATACATTCTTTAAATATTTCAATGTCAGGGCTGATATGCATAAGCACCGGCATCTTCACTGATTCAGTTATGCTCTTCGGCATCAACAGGTCGAATTTAGAGAATCCATCAATCCAGTTCCACTTCTGGACTCAGAACGATGAAGCAGAATAATTATCGGTCCACGTATCTACAAGGTTCGCCGATTGAATCGAGACTGGCTGTTATTCATCTTAACATTCGCTGCTGTGCTTGGTCGGCCCTTATTTAGAACTCAGTTAATTCAATAGAAGGAGCCCACACAACCGACCGAGGATGAATGTCATTAAAATTCAAAAGGACAAATTTTGGAATCTGCTATGATATGCTAACATTTGCGTATCTCCTAATATGGTCAAGTATAGCTTTAGAAAACTATTTTAATGATGACTAATATTCGCATAAAAATCTACGGTCATAAAAATAACAGAAATCATGTTATTAATAGTAGGTATCACAAATCAGTTGTAATAACAGAAACAAAGGGGGGATAATCAGGATAATGGAAGCTACTCTCAATTACTTATTAGTTCAGTCAGTGAAAAATGGGTAAATATAGTGAAATTCCCTTCAATTTAAACTTATAACATTTATTTTGATAAAATTTAGAGGCAAACAAAATTTAATCTTTTTTTTATAAATGTACAATTCTTTCTCCTGTGTGCTTAGTTTCGTTTCTCGGTTACTTCAAGTTAGGGTTACTATTTTCAGTGAATGGCCATTTAATTTTTTAAATGTTGCTGTTTTTCAACTTAATGTGCACGATATTGTGTGTCTTAATGCATATAAAAACAGTCCTATCTTAAAGAAAAAGGGCCACTCGTCAATATGGTGTGTTTAATAGATATAGTTTTTGATATAACTTGGTTAGAAGTTATAACAAAAATAACCAGCGTAAGGTCTTTAAAAGAGGATGGTTTATTACAACGTTTCCATCTTGTACAAAACAATAGCACTACCAGTAATCCAATAGGATTAACCTAATACACTTGAATACAGTCCTCCATACATACTACTGTTCGTAGTATATATATATAGTACAGACTAGTACACTTACCAGCCTTGAGGGGAGTTAGGTATTCCATCATCACAACAGTTTTAAGTTGGCTTAAAAAAAAAATTTTAAAAAGACCCAAGTTTAAAACTTAAGTAAATGAATTTTTGACTCCTTATCAAATTGTGTTTCTGTTAGATTTGCACAATGTAAAAGGTTAGTCCGAATCAAGTATCGATTTGTCAGATGCATTGCTATTTAAGTGTCTGACTTTGAAAATCCGGCAAGATAATGTTATATATTAGATATGTTTGTACAGATTAGTTTCTTTACCCAAAAAAAACTATAATTTGGGAAAAGACTATTTTCATATGTTTGTTATTTTGGAGTTTGCTATACTACATGTTGTAGGAAGGCTAATCTGTGCATCTGGTCGGTTTATGCATTGCTTGTTATTTTAAGGGTGTGTCCTCTGTATCCATTTTATTGGGTGAAGGACTTTTTGGTTTTCTGTTATGTTTCGATTAAGGGGGACGTTTTGTTTTTTTTGTTCTATTCTGGGTTGTAGACTGTTGGTTTAATCTACTTTTCTCTCTTTAGTTTCTCTTTTCTTCGGTAATTCTATTTTTCAGAGAGTCATGTTTGTTTTCGGTTGGTCTTGAACCGATTATTTTAGAGTTGCTTTATTCTTGTGTTTTAGTCTTTTTGTTCTCCTATGAATGAATTTGCTTTGGGGGTGGTCTTCGCCGATTTTTTTTCCATTACTTTATAGATGTTTGAGGCGTTTTGGTTTTCTGAAGCCAAGGTGTAATTTCCTTGTCGTTTGTAGTATTGGATCGTATTCTATGTAGATTTTTAGAGCTTCAATTATTGTTCTTAATTCTTTGATTAAAATAGAAAATTCCTGGAATTCAGAGCTTTATTCTTTTTGTTGTTGCATTTTCATTATATATGCACAAGTATTTGTTTGCAGTTTTTCAGTTATAGATTTCATGAAGCCGACTGGAAAATCAAAGCACAGGACATCCTTGCTACTCGCTATCAATTTTTACTGTTTCCCTAGATCAGTTCACTGTATTTATTAAAATGTTTTTGTTTTACATATTCTTTTTAATCAACAAAAGCCAATGTTTATTTTACAACTTCATGTACCAATTTTCATAAATCACAAACTGTCAAAACAACCCCAACCTTGAATTCCAAATGTGACCCAAATCTGCATTCCAATCTCTTATATTTGCATAACCCACTTTTGTAACAAAGACAGCTATCATCACCATCATCGCCATGACTAGTTATCACATTAGTAGCATTATTCACAACCTCCTTACACTGGAAAGGTAATGTTTTTTATGAATTTAATTTCATTACTTTTTCTTCCTTATCCAAGTTTGCAGAAGGTTGAATATGCAGAGTGGCCCTCTCTACAGTTGGTGTCTTTCGCCTTTTCATTGAATGTGAGTTCTTAGCTTCGTTCCTGCTACATCTTGCGCATACAAGTGCTCTGATTTTTTTTGTGACAGCAAAATTTATGGCAATTTAAACAGCAAAGTCGTCCGAGAATGTAGGTTTCTACTTTAATATTTATATAACCTGCTTTATTTTCTGCAGATGTTTTTGAAGAATTGAAAGTTTCTTTTTTTTTTTTTTTTTTTTTTTAATTTTCTTTTCTTATTGCTGGGAATAGAGCATCCTACCGGATGCCAAGTAGTAACTTGCTATTTCAGAAACTCAAACAGATACTTTTAGGATTCTAACCGTCCCTTTGCGCAATTGTTTGGATCTCTCTTGCACGTAGTTCACCGGGTATATCGGCGACGTAGTTCTTTTCATGAGCTCAATGGATCCTAATATTACTAGAATAATTGAAATTTTCCTACGGTACCAAATTCGGCACTTGTGTCAAAAGGGGGGGATAATGCAGGGGAGATAACTAGGTTTCATTAAGAAAATAAGGATAAAATGAAAAGAGAATTTAGGACACTTATTACACGGGAGTTGTCGAGTCTGTTTCAATAGTAATTATTTCTAATTATAGATATATCTTAATACAATTAAAAGACATTTAACTTGTTCGGGGTCTTATTTTTTTTTTTTTTTAAACAAATCATGATCGTCGCAATTATTTTAATTGACTCAGTTATAAGTTTCAGGGTTCCCCCCCCCCCCTTGTAGCTAAATTAGGAAAACTTATTTACATTCAGAAAAACAAATTTTTTTACATTCAGGAAAAAAAATTTGTGTTAACATTGTTACAGTTTATTTAATTTTTATGTTTTTGTACATTAACAAGTTTATTTAATCTTTTCAATTCGTTAAACATTTTTCGATTAATTAATGGTAATAGAAATTGTTTCATTGTTCAAGTATTCTTGTATTTATGTTTTCAGCATCCCAATCCAATGTTAATTAGTTTCAAACATATCTTTATCTTTAATAATTAAAAAACAGAAAAATCTACGATGCTTATGCTTTTATGGTTAGTTAAACTCAGTTATCTAAAAAATGTCATCACTAACCAAAGTTCGAATCCAGTCGGTTCCACAGTACCACTTTCACTTAGGGATGTTGGCAACCTTCTCGTGGTCCTTCCCGTAAGTACTTGATGTCTTCCCAGAAAGATTTCTAACTGGAAAAACATCGGGGAAACTAATGCCAACACCAGAATCATCTGATTCACACGAAAGAAGAAGACTAACCAAAGTCAAAAACTTTTTAAAATGATGTTTTTTTTATTATCAAAGAAAAATATGTTCGATTCATTTGTCTAATAAATTACGTAGGTTTTCAGCATCCTAAATTCTCTTTTCATTTTATGCTTATTTTCTTAGTGAAACCATGGTTTCACTCCTGCATTATCAACCCCTTTGGCATAAGCCCCCCAAATTCTTTTTTTTTATGTAATACATAAAACCTTGGCATTTAGTTATCTTCTTCCTATCAGCTCTGTTTAGACTGGCATTATTAGAGACATTGACTTCAACGAGGGTTGCTACTCTCTCCATCTTGTCTGGTTTAACAGCTGCATTTTTTAACTATGTAGCTGTAGGGATTGCATAAGTGGGTGATGCACGACTTATTTCCAACAGTTCTTTCTGGTATACTTCTGTCCAATTTGGACCAATTTCTGTAACATGCTTATCTGATATTTCTGTGAGATAGACTTATCCAAAATGTTTGGCCAGTTGTGTGATGGAGGTTGTTTTACTGGCTCTTGTCTGTTAACATCATAAGGCTCATCAGGTATTGGCCAGTGCTCACAATGGTGGCTCTATGTTGGTGGTTAATCTCAAATGCCCATAACTCCTTCTCCTCTGGGTTGCCAGTTTTTTTTTTTTTTCTAATAGTTATTTTCTTGACAACCAAGACATTGCTTTTGTTTTTAATTCCCTATGAGGAGCATGCAGTTGATTACTTTTTTGGAGGTATTAAAATTTTGGTAGGAGACCGTCTTAATATTTATGTTGTTGGAAAATTTATTTTTCTGCATGCGTTTTGAATCAAAAGTGTTCCATATTAATTTTATGGATTAGTTTAGTATGGAAGTTTGATGATATTGTTGTATAAATTATGAATGGGGGGGGGGGGGCTTCCTCTGTTGATTTCAATCTTATTCATTGAATGCTTCATCTATGTCTTCCTCACTTGAGTTGGGTGCAAGAAAAAAAAAAAAAAAATCTCTTGGTTCTTTTGTAGATGTGTTTCTAGAATTTTTCTAAAATATTTATCATGCAAGATAGATTTGCTCCCACACGCTTCTAAATGAGGTCCTCAGTAACCCTATCTAAGATTTTAGAGTACTTTGTCCATGCTCTCACACGCTCCTGAGCACAAGTTGGGACGTGGGAGCATGTCGAACATGAAACTCACTCGCTTTTATTTACATGATCAGCGACACCCGGACATAATACTCCGTAGAAGTAATAATTCTGAGCCTAAATGAGTTCCTCAGTAACCCTAAGATTTTTTTAATACTGTCCAAGCTTTCATGTTGTCATTTTTCCCCTTATATATGGATTGACCTTTTGCCACCGCCTTTGCATCCAAATCTTTCCATTTATGTTCATTTTAAGTATTTGTCTTTTTTCTATTATTGAATAGATTTGAAGTGGATCAGCATACACGTGATTTGGATTAGAGCTACATGTGACTAGCCGATTGATTGGCTCGGACGTGGTCAGGGCCAAAGTGAAATGTTGCAGTACATGATCACTTTCGCCTGTACCATGACCTGCTCAGCCACCAAGATCCACTTCCGAGACATCACGGGTTGACACCCACAGTAAGCAGATGGACCCCTCGGAGAACTTCTACCTTCTGCAGAAGTGCAGTCAGCAAATGGCAGACCAGGAAATACAAATAAAGAAAACAAGTGGAACAAGTATTAGCAGCAGTCGTATTAGTTAGGAAATAGAGAAATAACGATAAATCATGAAAAGGTAGAATAGAAAAAAAAAAAAAAAACTATTGGAAAACTTGCATGTTTGCAAAACAGTTTATCATTGAAATTTTATCTGATCAAAAAATTTCTAAAAATGGGCAACATTTCTTTCAATATCATGTAAAACTTGAAATCATTTTAAATTTAATAATTTTACGAGTAAAACTAATGATAAAGAACTTTCAATTTCTGCCAATTTAAATACAAAACAAAAATTGTAAAAAAAAAAAAATTTTTTTTAAACAGTTCAATTATTTTCAAATTTTAATTTTAAATTAATTTTAATTGTACATTTTTTTTGTCAGATTAGAAGCAATACATAGTGATAAACAAAATTTAGAATATCAAAATATTAAAAATAAAATATTGACTATCTTGTGGATTTTGACCATCAATTGTTTTGATGTTATTGCTTGATAAAATCTAAACATGATTTTAAAATGTTTTAAGTAATTAGTTTTATTAGATCACTTTTTAATATAAAAATCTGTTTTTTTCTCGTATATTACAAAATATAAACAAAACCTTTATTTTCCATCAACATTTGATCAATAAAATAATTTGTTGGTCATGGTTTTATGTTAATATTACAAGATTTCTAAAAGTATAAACCTTGACCATATCAGATGTCAAAATCGGCTCAATTCAATCAAATCTCTGTAGAGTCGGACGCAGTCAAAGGTTCACCACAAATTTGTATATCGCCTTCTATAAGATAAATTATTAGTCAATTTTTTCTTTTTTTTAGAAATTTTTTTTTTTAAATGAACGGTCAAAGGTTATGGTCAACTTTATGGTTTGACCACTAAACGAAAAAATAAAAATCAACTGAGATTAATTTTTAAACTATCGTCAAAGATTAACATTTTTAGCAAAGGTCATATCTCTGAAACCCTTTAAACTAGAGATGTAAATAGATCTATAAGTACCAAATTTGATCAAATTTGTGCCGGTCATGGTCTGACCATTGTTCATTTGACAAGGAATGACTGGTTGATTTTCATAATTTTAGAATTTTCTAGATCACAAATACATCCCAGTGCTTTCTTGTAAGCTGTGTAAAATTTTTTTTTTTTTTTTTTTTTTTTTTTTTAGTTCTGGAAGATAACCATTTTTTTCCCCCTCTCTGAACATCTTTCTAGCTATTTTATTAATGTAACACTTACAAAAAAAAAATAGAATAAAATAGAATAAAATTAAAAAGACATTCACACAACATACAGATGAAATTCTGTCAGACGTTTCATCCGCTAGTTCTCCAAAATGCCCCTTAATATTCTCCCCCGTTTTAACAGTTTCATTAAATTCCATCTTAAAATGTTCTATGCTATTGTTCTTGTTTTAAATCTTATCTGGCAACATGTTCCAAAATATATTAACTAATTAGAAATGCAATTTAATAATATTTTGTTAAGTTCAAAGAATTCTACTTACTGTGCTTGATGCAGCAGTACTTAACTGTGATGTTCGACAACAGTTGTACTGGAATATGTTCTGGAAAAAAAAAAAAAAGAAAGTCATTAGATTAAAATAATCATCTTCAAAATATAAGAATCAGAATCCTATTCTTTCAAGATAACAAACAAGTACATCTCGAAAGCAAATCAAATTTAAATCTAAAATTGGCAAAATATAATATATGTTATTTTAATCATTTTATTTTCTGCTTCAATAAAAAGATTTTCATTGATAAAATAAAACTTTCTAATTAAAAAAAATAAAAAATAAATAAAAATAGTTTTTAAAGAAGATACCAATTCCGGCAAAGAACAAACATGATCTTTTTGAAAAATTATTTAACCCTTTTGGAGTCTGAATACAAAATCTTAAAACTCAGACTTATATATCTTTAGCACCTCCAACGCCTCTTTATATAATTAAATCATATTCACTTCATAGTTTCTATTTCCCTTGGTCAGGATTCAGACGTTTTCTAACAGTCTGCAATCCTAGTTTCCAAGCTTGGCAGTCTTGAAGATTTATTCCATTCAAATTCCATTATTGAAGATCCTTGTTAATGACTTGCATCCAAGTTTTCTCAAGACGTCCGACTTTTCTTCATTTTTTTTTTTTATTATTATTCAAGAATTGTTCTTCTTAACACAGCCGAACCAACATAACCAACTGACCATCAGGAGCTCATCAAGCTTCGGTATATTCAACTCTTTAACAGAAAAATATTTTTAAGAAAAATATAAAGTGTCAATTTAACTTGTGTCCGAGTCAGTATAGTTTTACAACTCGGACTCCACAGCCCTGCTATTAAGACTAGAAATACTTAAATGCTTCCACAAGCTTCACGCACTTAAAGTCCAAAAGCACCTGCAGTTGGGTGGCACTGTCTCAACACGCATCGCACGATCAACTAGCAGGCGCATGCGTTTCAACACGCATCGCACGATCAACTAGCAGGCGCATGCGTTTCAACACGCATCGCACGATCAACTAGCAGGCGCATGCGTTTCAACACGCATCGCACGATCAACTAGGAGGCGCATGCGTTTCAACACGCATCGCACGATCAACTAGGAGGCGCATGCGTTTCAACACGCATCGCACGATCAACTAGGAGGCGCATGCGTTTCAACACGCATCGCACGATCAACTAGCAGGCGCATGCGTTTCAACACGCATCGCACGATCAACTAGCAGGCGCATGCGTTTCAACACACATCGCACGATCAACTAGCAGGCGCATGCGTTTCAACACGCATCGCACGATCAACTAGCAGGCGCATGCGTTTCAACACGCATCGCACGATCAACTAGGAGGCGCATGCGTTTCAACACGCATCGCACGATCAACTAGGAGGTGCATCTACAGAATGAACAAATGTTATTGAACATTGATTCTAGGGGCTTGACAACTAGGTTAAAAGAGAAAATAAATGCTCAATTTTACACTCTTTGAATATGAGACCAAGAATTCTATGACAATATTTTAAATCTCAACCAATGGAGGAGGAAGCGGAGGAGGAATAGAAATCAATCAAGTCATCTATGGACAATTATTTAGAAATTTGGAAACATTTTCTATCATGAATTATTGATCTTGTCTAATTTATCAATATTCATAGTTTCTCGAATACTCAATGTTGATGCAAAACTAGTTTTATTTAAGAAAAGAAAAAGTGATCAGGAGAGTCAAAAATTATGAATAGCAACAGAAACAAAATTAAAAAATAGATAAAAAATGGACATTGTAGACTTTATATGGGGATTAATGATTCTTTATTCTTATTTTATGCATTTATAAAATATGTGCTCTTGCAAGCGGCCATTAAATAGTCCAAGTAGATTTTGTTCACAACAGAGAAATGTTAAAATTTTTATTTTGAGATGAACAGAAATTGCGTTTGCAAGAAAATAAAGCTTAAAGACTGAAATCTCTTGTTAGAAATAAAGAATGGACACTTGTGGGGTTGTGTCTTTTTTTTAATGCTCATCCCGATATACACAATAGACATTAAAATGTTTCCTTTCGATGTGTTCAGATCATTGTCTGCAGAAGATTAGACAGCTTTAACTGTAAATGTTATGGGAAACATTAATAGATCGTTTTTCTTTAAGCCAAAAAGTGGCGGGAAGGAGAGAGGAAAGTCTGATTTTGAACATGGTTCTTCCTTTAGTTCAAGATGCTTTAAGCCAAAGGTGAGGATAGGTTTCTCTTGTGTCATTGATATGTGGTGCATCTGACACGGATACTCAAGGGAACGAATTAAATACTCTGCAAAAGGCAATTCACATCCACTTGGATTAAGTGATGTCCGGACCCGAGGAGATTTAAGAAAGCAGTCAGAACAGAGAAGATAATCTAGACTAGTGATGACTAAACTCTTACATGTCACAAGTGACATGAGACCTTTTTGTGAAAATTTTTAGTGGTGATATAAGGCTCACGCGTTACTTGTTTAAATCGAATAATATGAGGCGAGAGAGCTCCAGAGACCAGAAAGAGATAGGTAGATAGATAGGTAGGTAGGTAGGTAGGTAGGTAAATAGATACCAGAAAGACATGTTTTAGATGGTGGGGGCGCAGAGACGTATTAAACACAAAATTTGCATAAACTGAAGGCTGTAAGTTCAATTCTTGCATGAGGGTAGTACATTTTCATTTTTCTTTTCAATCACACCGAAAAATAAATATCACTAAACAATATCCAAAAAGAAACAAGTGTTATAGTTGATTGTGAATAAATTTTATTTTGATGTAAAAATGTTGCCTATTTTTTCAACGCTCGATTGATATTTTCGAAAAGAATAACTTCCCCATCTCTCCCTCTCCCATTTTTAACAGAATGGGTATTTTTTTATATAATTTGAAAATTATATAATGGTAATATAGGGTTCAGGGCTGGGAGTAGGGTGATACAGGTGTCCTCATTTATTACCGGGCAATGTCGGGTGGGTGTTCTCGTATATAAACATTGCATGTTGATCATAGATTGATGACGAAAATGTTTTGAAAATAGTTTACACAGTAACAAAGAGTATTATTGTTCAGATTATGCGTTCAGATAGTTTAACCGTTGAAAATGAGATAATATCTTTGAAAAATGTGATCCATTTTCAGTAACAATTTCATAGCTTCATTATAAAAAGAGAAAGCTTGCAATCAGATATATTATCTATTTTCACAATATTAAAAAGTGCCCCCCTCCCAACCTCTTTATTTTATTATTCTGGCTCATTCAATCGAGAATTCTACTAGTTCAAATATTATGAACATGTCTATTTATATTAGTTTACAGAAAAGAATTTGGTCGCCCCCCCACCCCCAATAAAAAATTTAACCAGGGTTAAGATATTTTTCTTAATTTCCTTTTACAGAGATGCAAAGTTGGAAATTTTTGCAGGAGCCATGAATAATTTCTATAAAAATAAATAAAAACTTTTTACATTGATTGGAATGGAGAGAAAAATCATTCCCATCACTGATTTTGAATAAATAACCTCCTGATTGACCTTTGTTGTGACGGATGTTGAACAGACAACCTTTTTTATTTTAACCTTCATCGTGTTTACCATTCTAGAGGACATTCTATAAAGAAATCACTGTAGAGTCAAAATTTAGATAGAAAATCTTTAAAAAAAATAACATTTTAACACCAATAGAGATTTTGTTTTAGGACATTTCAAATAGCAAAGATTTGTGGATGTTTTTCAATTTCATAACTTATTGATATCTTCATCATAAATATAAAAAAGGAGATTGCACCTAAGATTTTCAAATCAAAACTGAATATTATTTTTTTTAAAAGAACACGTTAAATAATACAGGTCATTATATTTAACTACATTGTTAGAGAAATATAATGACCTGTGTTAAAATAATATTTTAAGTTTGGGTTAGGAACAGGTATAAAAAAAAAAATCTCCATTATAAGAAATTTGACATGGAAAAGTTGTTTTTATTCTTCTTTTAAATGGGATCCGACCCCCCCTAAGGATTAAGAACCATTGTTATAGAATAATGGTAAAAGGATGTCCGTATTAAATGTACCATGTAACCAAATGTTTATCACAAAAGGAGGATTTTGCAAGGTAATTATTGCTCACTTTTTTGTTAAAACAAATTTGGTTTGAGATTTGCTAAAAAAAAAAATTTGAAAAATACATTTTTTGCCAGAAAATGAGAAAAATAGTCAAGAGATTTGTTTACAAATCGCCATTACTATAAACTAGCAAAAAATCAAATCCTAAGAACAGAATATTATTGTTAGCTGCATTTATTGATAAATAAAAGTTACAAAAACAAAACAAAAAAATTATATATAAGACTTAACTCGAGATTTCAATTTTAAAATATTCTGAATGAAATAGAACTAAACAAAATTTTTTTTAATATATCAAGCTTTTAACAAAATGAACAAACAAATTTTTTTTTTTCCAAATATTGAAATAATTTTCAAGAAACTAAATATTTAGTTTTGCATTAATTAAAGTTGAAAAGTTTTTTTTGATGAGAAAAAGAATGGACAGCAACTAAATTTGTAAATGGTTCATGATGCCAAAAATCACTGTCTGCCCCCCCCCACACACACACACACAACAGAATGAATAGCGTGAACTGCAACGCCAACAAGAACGGACCTGATAAGTTTTTGTTCCAAGGATTCAAAGAGTGACAAAACTAAATGCTTTTCTTAAAATAAAATTAATGTACACATATTGCGAATAAGACATTCAAGAAAATATACAAAAAAAAAAATGTAACATCTCAAAACCGACATTAATTTGAATCCGAGTCTTCTTATTAGTTATATTTTATGTCGTACATCCATGCTGTTCATTTTATTTCAGTAGATTAAAAAAAAATAATCAAATGATTTCTCAGACAACTAATAACACATAACTACGGAATAATTAACATGGTCCGAAATGAGACTTGAGCACTGCATCAATCCTGTCTACGTTGACGTAATCCTGGACTGCACCCTCATTTAAAGAACACATGAAAAACACCAAATTAAAAGTCAACTCCCGAAACAACAAACTATGGAAACTGACCAACTCCAAACGGGAAGCCACACCGCACACACTAAGCCGTGAGTTATTCTACTGCGGAGTACTCATGTCCTATTTGGGAGAGATCAGAGAGATCAACCCATGCCAATAAACTAGACGCAGTCTTTAATAACATCTGACGCTTGATCTTTGGTTACCTGAAGTCTACTGACCTGCAACTTTCACTGGCATTGCCTTTCTCCGGGGAAGGTTTGGTAGTTTTGTTTTACGGCATATCAACCCTTTTTGGGTTATTTAATGCCGAATCTGGTCATTATAGTAAAAGTTTTTATGCTTCAAGTTCTTTATATCTTCAAATGTTTAATCATCGTTTTTGGTTTGGTAGTTTTGTTTTACGGCATATCAACCCTTTTTGGGTTATTTAATGCCGAATCTGGTCATTATAGTAAAAGTTTTTATGCTTCAAGTTCTTTATATCTTCAAATGTTTAATCATCGTTTTTGGTTTGGTAGTTTTGTTTTACGGCATATCAACCCTTTTTGGGTTATTTAATGCCGAATCTGGTCATTATAGTAAAAGTTTTTATGCTTCAAGTTCTTTATATCTTCAAATGTTTAATCATCGTTTTTGGTTTGGTAGTTTTGTTTTACGGCATATCAACCCTTTTTGGGTTATTTAATGCCGAATCTGGTCATTATAGTAAAAGTTTTTATGCTTCAAGTTCTTTATATCTTCAAATGTTTAATCATCGTTTTTGGTTTGGTAGTTTTGTTTTACGGCATATCAACCCTTTTTGGGTTATTTAATGCCGAATCTGGTCATTATAGTAAAAGTTTTTATGCTTCAAGTTCTTTATATCTTCAAATGTTTAATCATCGTTTTTGGTTTGGTAGTTTTGTTTTACGGCATATCAACCCTTTTTGGGTTATTTAATGCCGAATCTGGTCATTATAGTAAAAGTTTTTATGCTTCAAGTTCTTTATATCTTCAAATGTTTAATCATCGTTTTTGGTTTGGTAGTTTTGTTTTACGGCATATCAACCCTTTTTGGGTTATTTAATGCCGAATCTGGTCATTATAGTAAAAGTTTTTATGCTTCAAGTTCTTTATATCTTCAAATGTTTAATCATCGTTTTTGGTTTGGTAGTTTTGTTTTACGGCATATCAACCCTTTTTGGGTTATTTAATGCCGAATCTGGTCATTATAGTAAAAGTTTTTATGCTTCAAGTTCTTTATATCTTCAAATGTTTAATCATCGTTTTTGGTTTGGTAGTTTTGTTTTACGGCATATCAACCCTTTTTGGGTTATTTAATGCCGAATCTGGTCATTATAGTAAAAGTTTTTATGCTTCAAGTTCTTTATATCTTCAAATGTTTAATCATCGTTTTTGGTTTGGTAGTTTTGTTTTACGGCATATCAACCCTTTTTGGGTTATTTAATGCCGAATCTGGTCATTATAGCCCCCGGGAAAAAACCAGACTATAGCTATTTAGCAGAAAGCTAGAGAATGATCCCCTCCTATTGCCATAGGAATCCCCTTTCATGGCTCAGAAGGGCCACGGGTCCAGTTGAAGACACTCAACCACCCGAGAACAAGAATGGGGTAATCAAATAGTTGCTATGACCAGATAGAGCTACTAAACTGACCCAACCACTTGCGGATATGGATAAGAGGGCCATACGATGCAGTGTCACTTTGTCTGCCCTCTACTATGCAACCAGTGCAGCTTTAAAGACCTTGCAGTATTCAATAATAATGCAAAAGACGGTGTAAAGAAATGGTAAACTTATGACGACAAACTTCAAAGACACTAAAAGAAAGGCACATTAAGAACCGTCATGATTCCATAACAATGGCAGAGCCTCTTAAAGAACTACCATAGAAACAAACTTTTTATTCCTTGGTGATAAACGAATGATCATAAATATTGAAAATGTCAAAACTTGTTTAGACTAGCAATAGTTTAGGTTTCAATCAAATTACATTTCCACACAAGTTGGTTTCATTTTTAAGAAAGAATGTATTGTTTTCTTTCTTGAAGCACCGGTCAAAGTATAAACAAATCATTTGAATTGACACGGCAACAAAGTAATTATGTCCACATTGCCAAGACAACAAAACTGTTTTAAAAACTAGCTCTACCTACCTGGCAGGCGATGCCTGGGAGGCAATGAAGTCATTTTAGTGTTTAACTTTTATTTGTTTGCATATTTTTTTTTTTTAACTTATACAGAAAAAGGAATAAAATTTTAGTTGTAAGGGAAACAACTCTTCTTTATAATCTTCAAATAAAAGAGTTATTTTCCTTGTTGATTTTGAGGTTTTGGGTTATAATTGAAAAAACGTTTCCATTTTATAAGTTGTCCAAACAAGACTACATAATGTTTACATAAATTATAACAAAGTACATTATTATAGTGCCAATAACGTGGCACAACAATAACAAATGAAAATTAGCTAATCAGAATCAAAGTTTGATATGTCAGTTTAAATGCTATTTAGGTCCAACTTTTAAAATCTCACAAATTGCCAACTCAAGAATATCACTGGAGGGACTGGCCTAATTGATATCGTTGTAATCTAAAAGGTCAGCTAGGCAGAGTTCAAATCTTATCGGATCTATTGGTCATTTATACACTAATACTTAGGGAAAAGGTATGAACCCAGAACCACCCCCATCCAACCCGGTATAGATAAAACAGCTACTGGTGGCCAGTGAATCATTTACAATAGCATTTATGTATTAAATAACCCAATAATGTTGCTTGTTGTAAAATGACCAAACTTGCAACCTTTTCCTACGAGTAAAATAGCAACTTTTCTTCAATTAATCGTTTACAACAGATAGTGTTTCAGCAATAAAAAAAAAATAAAAATTTTTTTAAAAAGTTCATTTGCCATAAAACAAATGAGAACCAATGGCAAAGTCTTAAACTGGATTAAATCAACGTTAATTGTTCAAATTATTTAGACTGAAATGATTGTAAAAATTAAAACAAATGTTCAGGCATAAAAAGATTTTATGATTAGTCATTGTCATTTTTAAATTAACAGTTTTTATGAGGAGTAATTAACGTAATTATTTTGAGAGGGATTCTTATATTGAACATAATTTGTTCGTGATGATATTAAAAAAAGTGTGTGCTTTGATGTTACAATGACCATGTGTTCCGACTGGTTGCTGTCAATCGTTCTGCATCCATGATGTGTTTAAGAGAACCGATGCCACAACTTAGTTCCAAACTTAAGTAATTGGTTGGTGTCCTTTCTAGGGTAGAATAAGTCCCTTAGATTTATCTCCCACCTTTGGCCATCCTCCTTGTAAGGGATTTTTTAACCCTGACACTGTGCGAGCCGCTTCCGGTGTTCCGTCCCCTATCTCCTAGCTGCTTAATCTCTGACCTTCATGTAGCAATTTCTATCCACTCGATATTTTAGGCATCTCTGTTTTTACTATGCTGTGTATAACCGTCGGGCAGCTAGCCTAAACTCTTATCGACAAACAAGACTGAGGCATAGTGCAGTTTAAACCCAGGTTTTATTATTCATCGAAAAAAAAAAAAAAAAAAAAAAAAAAAAAAAAAAAAAAAACGGAGAGCCTCCCAACAGTCGGATTGTGGGATAATGATAACGGAGATTCCTTCCAATTGTCAGACTCCAGCATAGTAAAAACGGAGGTGCCTTCCACTGGTCGGATTCCAGCATGATAGAAACGGACGGCCTCCTAATGACTGGAATACACGTTCTACACCAACCGCCAGAAGTGCAGACTTACGGTCATTCCATGAAGACAAGCATAAAAAAATAAAAATAAAAAAAAAAATCTATCCACGTCACCAACAGTAGTGCCCATACAGTTCATCTTTTTCCAGCTTCAATCTTACAACCAGTCACCCCTTTTTTATCCTTTCGACGATGAATCACAACGCCTCACGCAACACTGGCTCCTCCAGCAGGACGTCTACGAGTGCTGCTGCTGCTATCACCTGAGCAAGGGCTGAGGCAGCCAAGACACGTCTAGCCTTTGTTGACAGGGAACTGGAAATAAAGGGGAAGTTGGAGAGATTACAGCTCAGGAGAGGCGACCGCTGCCGTGGCCGAAGCAAAGGTTTTGAGGGAAGCTGCCAACAAGTACAACAAACAGTCCAGCCATGGCCACTCAACAAAACTCGGCTATATGCCAGCTGACCTGGCAAGTCAACCCCAACGAGAGACGATTGGACCACCACTAGCTTAAACTGTAGACGCGAGATCCTTCCCCAAGCACGGCGATGAGGGCGACCTCCTAACAGCAACTGAAGTGGTTTCACAGCGTACACAGGTCTGTGACGGCAACCCCTCAAAAAACGTGCTCCAACACACCGAGGAGAAGGACGATGACAAGAGAGCGCCTCTCATCGAGAATATCGCTTTTCCGAGCATCATGGAACTAGGAACTGAGAAGGTTAAACAGCAGTTGGATTGCTCCACTACCTTACACTTCCAGATCTACCCCATGCCACCTCCCACAAACAAGAAAATCCCGGGTGGTCTTTGACTCCAGTACCAAACACGACGGAGCATCCCTGAACGAAGTGCCAATAAATGTACCCGACCTAAACAACACTCTGGTCGGAGTTCTCACCCGTTTCCTGAAAGAAGTCGCCACCGTGACTGCGAACACAGAACGGACATTATACCGTTTCCCCGCGAAAGATGAACAAAGGAACTTTCTGATATTCCTTTGGTACAACGACAATGACCCCACCAAAGTCATTGCCGCAGTAGCATACCTTAAAGTCACTGACAACGAAGCAAATTGTCAAATCAGCTTCATCACGGGGAAAGGAAACTTACCCCATGATCCGAACATTCCGTCCCCCAGACCAGAACTTTGTGCTGCTCTCCAGGCAAGCGAACCAATCTCTTCCGAGACGAACTTGCAGGTTCACTCCACTACCTTGTAGACGGACAGTAAGGTAGTCTTAGGGTACATCCAAATCGAAACAAGACGTTTCTACATGTACCTCAGCAATAGTGTGTTGCGTATACATAGACCTTCTCATTCTAAACAGTTGAAATATGTACACACCGATCAGAACGATGCTCACCTTGGCACCTGCTCTGTATCTGCATCATATCTCCAGAGAACTACTTGGCTTAGTGGTCCTGTATTTCCCTTACCGGGATGTGAGAGCCACCCAGAGAGAGTCAGTTACGACTTGATTAACCTCAGCACAAACACGAAGGTCTGTCTGCAAGTGTCTACATTAACCACATCTTCGAACATGTCGCTCGGATCCCTACATTTTGAGAAGATCTCCACTTGGTCGTCAATAACCAGGGCCCTACCCAACTTCATACATATCGCCGACACTTTTCGATAATTCATCTGCATCACCTGCTACAAATAGTTGTCCTTTCAATTCTCACGCCTCAGCAGTCATTCAACCCATCTTGACATGTACACCACTGCAAACCAAATCTATGCACGCAAAACTTGAGCAACAATCTAAAAATGAGATTCCAAAATATGTGGCAAGAGTAAAATCTGTTATCACTCCTACACCCAAGAAACTTGGGACAACAAAAAACTCAACCCTCATCAATGGTATCTACTAAGTCAAAAATTGCGGATGAAGACTTACCATCATCTTCTGTCTCACCTGCTAAATCAAGCGTCTCTAAGATTACATCTGATACATCTTCACCTCAGGCGACATGTTTTGTTCGGTCAAAAACAAACACCACTTTAAAAAATGACCTACCAGCCAGGTTAGCCTTATCAAGGACGACCGCAATTACGAGCACAGCTAAAGACGACAGGACTCAGAGTATTCTTGAGAGGACTGAACAGTATTATAAATTCGCTGGTGTAGACAGGCCACCGCCCGAACCACCACCAAAACAAGAGGTTAATCCTGCCAATGACCATCAGGATAAACAAGAACAAAGAAAATCACTCATTAGAGGGAATGCATCTCCAGCCATCACGGCTATAGCTGTCAAGAAATCATTCGCCTCCGAATTCACTAAAGAACATAATACGGTCAGCCGCTACATTGCATCTTCAACAACGCCAAAGCGAAAGGACGGCACCACAACCCCTGGTCCAGTCTACCTGCATCCCCAGCTCACTCCACGCAGCACTTGCTCCAGCCTACCTCTCCTGCTCGTTCGAGCAACTTCTGTCCTTGCATCCTATCGGCGGCTCCTGTCTTTGCATCCTTCCATCTCCTTTCTGCAACGGCTCCTCAGACCCGTTCTTTGTGTCAAAGACTAGTGCAATTTCATGACGTCGAAGACGTCAAGTGAGGAGTGTTCTGTCTAGGGTAGAATAAGTCCCTTAGATTTATCTCCCTTTGTCGGCCATCCTTCTTGTAAGGGATTTTTTAGCTTTAACACCGGGCGAGACACTTCCAGTGCTCTCTCTCTCCCCGATCCCACAGAGCTGCTTAGTCACGAACCTACATAGAGGAATTTCTATCCACTTAAATATTCCGATATTGTAGGCATCTTCGTTTTTACCTTTTTCGATGGATAATAACACCTGGGTTTAAACTACACTATGCCTTAGAGTCTTGTTTGTCGATAAGAGTTTAGGCTAGTTGTCCGATGGTTACACGCAGCCCTAGGACAACATAGTTGGTCTGGTCGGTAACCCCAAGACAAAATCTTGCTGTGAACAATAACAAATATTTATTGAAACTCAGGTGTGTAACAATAATATATATATAATGTGTAACAATAATATATATAATGTGTAACAATAATATATATAATGTGTAACAATAATATATATATAATGTGTAACAATAATATATATAATGTGTAACAATAATATATATAATGTGTAACAATAATATATATAATGTGTAACAATAATATATATAATGTGTAACAATAATATATATAATGTGTAACAATAATATATATAATGTGTAACAATAATATATATATAATGTGTAACAATAATATATATAATGTGTAACAATAATATATATAATGTGTAACAATAATATATATATAATGTGTAACAATAATATATATAATGTGTAACAATAATATATATATAATGTGTAACAATAATATATATAATGTGTAACAATAATATATATATAATGTGTAACAATAATATATATATAATGTGTAACAATAATATATATAATGTGTAACAATAATATATATAATGTGTAACAATAATATATATAATGTGTAACAATAATATATATAATGTGTAACAATAATATATATAATGTGTAACAATAATATATATAATGTGTAACAATAATATATATATAATGTGTAACAATAATATATATAATGTGTAACAATAATATATATATAATGTGTAACAATAATATATATAATGTGTAACAATAATATATATAATGTGTAACAATAATATATATATAATGTGTAACAATAATATATATAATGTGTAACAATAATATATATAATGTGTAACAATAATATATATATAATGTGTAACAATAATATATATAATGTGTAACAATAATATATATATAATGTGTAACAATAATATATATAATGTGTAACAATAATATATATATAATGTGTAACAATAATATATATATAATGTGTAACAATAATATATATAATGTGTAACAATAATATATATAATGTGTAACAATAATATATATAATGTGTAACAATAATATATATAATGTGTAACAATAATATATATATAATGTGTAACAATAATATATATAATGTGTAACAATAATATATATATAATGTGTAACAATAATATATATAATGTGTAACAATAATATATATATAATGTGTAACAATAATATATATAATGTGTAACAATAATATATATAATGTGTAACAATAATATATATAATGTGTAACAATAATATATATATAATGTGTAACAATAATATATATAATGTGTAACAATAATATATATATAATGTGTAACAATAATATATATAATGTGTAACAATAATATATATATAATGTGTAACAATAATATATATATAATGTGTAACAATAATATATATAATGTGTAACAATAATATATATAATGTGTAACAATAATATATATAATGTGTAACAATAATATATATAATGTGTAACAATAATATATATAATGTGTAACAATAATATATATAATGTGTAACAATAATATATAATGTGTAACAATAATATATAATGTGTAACAATAATATATATGTGTAACAATAATATATATAATGTGTAACAATAATATATATAATGTGTAACAATAATATATATAATGTGTAACAATAATATATATAATGTGTAACAATAATATATATAATGTGTAACAATAATATATATAATGTGTAACAATAATATATAATGTGTAACAATAATATATAATGTGTAACAATAATATATATAATGTGTAACAATAATATATATAATGTGTAACAATAATATATATAATGTGTAACAATAATATATATAATGTGTAACAATAATATATATAATGTGTAACAATAATATATATAATGTGTAACAATAATATATATAATGTGTAACAATAATATATATAATGTGTAACAATAATATATATAATGTGTAACAATAATATATAATGTGTAACAATAATATATAATGTGTAACAATAATATATATAATGTGTAACAATAATATATATAATGTGTAACAATAATATATATAATGTGTAACAATAATATATATAATGTGTAACAATAATATATAATGTGTAACAATAATATATATAATGTGTAACAATAATATATATAATGTGTAACAATAATATATATAATGTGTAACAATAATATATAATGTGTAACAATAATATATATAATGTGTAACAATAATATATATAATGTGTAACAATAATATATATAATGTGTAACAATAATATATATAATGTGTAACAATAATATATACAAAACAAAAAGTTATGTTGTTCCCTTTATTGGGGAGAAAAGAAAGTTGAGGAATCTGACTGGGGCTAATTCTGAGTCGAAGAAGTTTGAAGTTTTGTGTTCTTTTATTCCTTAGAATGTTGAATTGGTGAGTCTTTTTTCATTCCTGTTTTCGATCAGTTGCCAAATGTGGCATCTCTGGGGAATCCCTAAAAAAAATTTTTTTTATTGACAACTTGTAATTGAGGCGATTGTTATTGATTTAACCAATCAGAATAAATTGTTTTGCATTTTCTATTTACAATTGGTCAGTCAATGAAAGCCTTCATTTCACACATGAAGGAGGAGTCTCCAGTCAAGCTAAAATATAGCTGGTTGGTCTATTACAGTAATAGCATACCTTTTTAATTGTTGACAGGTAAGCATATCAAAAATAGGGCAGATGCAATCGGTAATGTTTTCAATCATAAACTCAATTGGCTACCTGCATTAGTCCAACAATTGTTTTTTTTATAATCTTTTCCACAATTATTCAGACTTTAAATTGTAAATGAAAATGATGTTTAAAAGTGTTTTAATAATTCAGACTGTGCAAACGGTATGACTTTTCTCATTTTTAAACAAAGCTGAAAACTGAAGTCGTCGGTTTCAAATGACAAAACTGAAAATATTTGTCTACACTTCCTGTTCAAAAAAGTATTGCCCCTCTCTTTCTTTTAATACATTGTTCCCTAATTAATTTAACCAACTAATATCTCACCAGTAAAATACCTCATTGTGTCACATGTGGAAAGAAATACTTTTATAAGCAATTTTGGTGCAAGTTTAGAATTGGGACATAATGGAAAAATAAAAAATAAGAAAAAATAAGAAACATCTGTATGATGTACATAATTGTTCGGAATGCATATATCGTATACAAAAAAATCAATTTATCAAGTATTTTTTATTTTATAAAAGAAAATCAAATTTTATCGATAAACGAGCATCGTTGATATATTGTCGCCATATTGAACATAGTCAAGGGAAGTAAGTCAAACTTTTGCGAACTAGAATCTGGAATTTTATCGATAAAATTTGTTTGTTTTTTGTTAAAAAAACAAAACTACTTGATCAATTCACGTGATTTTTGGTATACGATATATGCGTTCCATCACGGGTACATACATCATTAAGGTATTTTTTAAATGTTTTTTCCATGACGTCCCATATCTAAACTTGCACCACAATCTTTAATAAACAAGTGATTACTTGGCAGTGTCAGAGACCATCCCTTCAGACATTACCTCCTTTTGAAAGGGACAAGTGCTTATTGCATATCTCCTAAGGTGCCTTCATTTGTGAAGGATAGATTTTTTTTTTTGTACCTAATCCAGATTACCTCTTTTTGGAGAGCTGGATTTCTCTTTACAACTGACCTTGTGTCTAACTTTTCCCCTCGTGTGTGGTTGCAGGTAAATAAAATACCTTCAGATCAAACAGCATGTGGTGATCTACTAAAGCAACTCGTTATCAGCAATTTGTTTTCAAGTGGAAGATTAGAAGATCTGAAAGGTGCAAACATCTTCAAACAAGGAAATAAACTTCAGAAATGTCAAAACGTCAGTTTGGTTAAAAAAAAAATTAAAAAAATTAACAGTTTATTTGACCATCCTAAAAAAGACCTGTTGGAATTTTCCCCAAGAAATGAAACCTTTTAAAAGCGTTTCTCTCTCTCACATATATATATATATATATATATACATACATACACACACTTTGCCGTTACTGGCTCGCAAACCTACCAACCGCGACTAGGACGGCACTGCACAAATCTGCTCGGCACACTACGCGCTGACCTCAAGCAGGCAGGACTAGGACCACTACGTACAGCGAAACAACTTCATTGCCTACGACAACTTGCGCATGACAAGGCCAGATGGTCTGAGACTATCATGGAGGACTGATTGCAGCTACGGGATGTCATTTGACTACCGTAGCCGCAGAACACAGCTTTTAATATATATATATATACACACATGTGTGTGTGTATATATATATATATATATATATATATACACACATGTGTGTGTATATATATATATATATATATATATATATACACACATGTGTGTATATATATATATATATATATATACACACATGTGTGTGTATATATATATATATATATATATATATATACACACATGTGTGTATATATATATATATATATATATATATATATATACACACATGTGTGTATATATATATATATATATATATATATATACACACACATGTGTGTATATATATATATATATATATATACACACATGTGTGTATATATATATATATATATATATATATATACACACACATGTGTGTATATATATATATATATATATATATATATATATATATATATACACACACACATGTATAGTTCGGCAGCAAGTCATTTTTTATGCAAGTGTCATTAAAGACCAGAGTTCTCTCTCTTCACGATCTTTCTTGTCAATTCCTCGAAACATCTTCAAACAAGGAAATAAACTTCAGAAATATCAAAACGTCAGTTTGGTTAAAAAAAAAAATTAACAGCTTATTTGACCATCCTAAAAAAGACCTGTTGGAATTTCCCCCAAGAAATGAAACCTTTTAAAAGTGTTTCTCTCTCTCTCTCTCCCTTATATATATATATATATATATATATATATATATATATAGATATATATATATAGATATATATATAGATATATATATATACTTTGCTGTTACTGGCTCGCAAACCTACCAACCGCGACTAGGACGGCACTGCACAAATCTGCTGGGCACACTACGTGCTAACCTCAAGCAGGCGAGACTAGGACCACTACGTACAGCGAAACAACTTCATTGCCTATGACAACTTGCGCATGACAAGGCCAGATGGCCTGGGACTAGCATGGAGGACTGATTGCAGCTACGGGATCTCATTTGACTACCGTAGCCGCAGAACAGTTTTTAATAATAAAATATATATATATGTATAGTTAGGCAGCAAGTAATTTTTTATGCAAGCATCATTAAAGACAGAGTTTTCTCTCTTCGCGATCTTTCTTGTCAATTTCTCGACGCAGTGAGCAATTCTTCAGTTTTCGGGTGTTAACCGGTGGAGTATGGCAACTAGCATTGTGTCGTAGGCCATTCCTCTAGCGCTTTCGGTCTCTTGACCGTCTTCAGGAGGCTGTGTCTTATTGTTACTAAAAGACTGTCAAGAGACTGAAAGCACTTTCGGTATTGTTTGGTCATTAAATTAATTAAACCAAATAGTCATAAAATTATAACTAATTTGGTTAAGGTAATGTAATTTCTATAAAGTTATAACTAATTTGGTTATGGTAATGTAATTTCTATAAAATTATTGATACATGAGAATCTTCAGAATTTTAAAATCTGAAATTACTTTCTTCAACCGTTTAAATGCTTCCAAATTCCTTTCAGATCTTGAAGGATCAAAGTAATTTATTTACTTTCAACAAAAGATTGAAATGGTCAACTTGTTTAACAGAAATGCATTCTGGTAGATTTAATTAGCAATTAAATTTATTTTTAATAGGATTTTTAATAATTTGTTATTTTATGCTATTTTCAATCAATAATCAGTGAATTAAAAAAAAACAAGTCACATAGTGACGAAAAACAGACAAAAATTTGTCTCAATTGTATTAATATAGAGATATAGCTAAGCAATTAACAGGTAAGCGCATCTCTTAATAGATTTATTTTTAAACACTGGTTGACAGTTTTGCCCGCGTAAATTTATATTTTTTAGAGTCAACAGTACTTTTGAGCTAGAATCAACGTGTCTGAAAGGGAGGATTTTGAAAACAGAACTGCAACCTAATCACCAGATTTTATATTTAAATAAAATACATGAGAAATCAATACAGAAAAGCTATGTGGATTGCAGCTGCTAATCACTGCAGAGGTGCAAATGCACGTAAATTAGTTTGACAATTATAAAAATCAATATCAGTAAATTACCAATGAAATTTTTTTTTGGGTGGGGGGGGGGTGACAAATATTTTCCTCGATATTTATGTAGGACAGTAAGATGTCTCAAAGAAACTGCACAGACTTCTGTCTATTATTTTTTTATTACTTTGTCCCACTAGGACAGATAGTTCTCCTTTTCCCTCCATATACGGTCAGTCAGTTATACTCAACATTTCAATATCTCCACGTATTACAGCTTTCCGATGTTCTTTTTGTTTTACTTTGACCGAACTCATATGGAGGGAGAAAGCCTATGAAGATTACATGTACTTGTTAAAAAAAAAAAAATTTAAGTTTAAAAAATACATCAAATTTTCAGCCATTATTTTGAAAAAGTGTATTTTTGTTTTGATTTCTTGTCACTTGAGAATTTATGATCTGAAAAGATAACCTCAATTATGTTTCTTGATAACAAATGTCTGTTGAAAGTTATCCCGCTGTTATCAGTGACATTTATAGCATTTTAATGTTTCTAAACAGATTTCTAGTAGAAGAGCAAATATTGTTTTAGTCTGAAGTTTTTACATTATTTCATTATCATATTCAAAATCTGCAAACACTTTCATTATTAAATGGTATCAAAGCCACCAGAATTTCATGGAACAATTTAATTATGTTTTAATTCAAATAAGAAATGTATATTGATGGTTGGGTATTTCTAATATCCTTATTAGCGTTCAAGGACAGCTGGGAAAAAGATTGTCTGGTTAGGTCAGATGGTCAGAAGGGACAAAACATGTGAACAAAAAAAAACAAAAAAAGACAGGGAGTGAGAAAAGTGTAAATCACATGAGTGACATCATTGAAATAGCCAGAAAAGATATTCTAATCAAGAAACCAACTGGATAGCAAATTGAAATAGATATATAAAAGTGCACTTTCAAAAATTAGTTAAAACAAACCGAGGTTGTCGCCCCACATCATCATGCCGACTTATGACATAAGAACCCGAATAAAAGAACAAGCTGTCAATGTTAACAATTTTAATTTGAATTAATGGTTTGGTTTGTTTTTTGTTCGGCAAGAAGCCGTCATTTTTGTTATTTCTTACATTGTTATTTTATTTTAAAAAAAAAAAAAATAAATAAATAAATAAATTAATTAAAAAAAAAAAAAAAAAAAAAAAAAAAAAGGTGGTGCTTCTTTAGAAACGTGACCGAGACGAGATATGAAAGGGGGAGATAATGAAACTTTTTTTTTTGGGGGGGGGGGGTATCGAATTTAAAATGCAAAAATAAAACTTCTGAGGATACATTAAAATTAAATAGATTTATTGAAATAAATCAGACATCAACTAAATACATCGGTTTTAATTGAAATGTTAGGGTTAGTGTTAGACCCCCCCCCTTTTTTTCGCCCCCTCCCACAAGTTTGACTGATTTGCCCCTTTTATATAGTCGTTTGAATTATCTGCCCCTTTCAAATCTCGGCCAGAAAGAAGCACCCCCCCCCCCAAAAAAAAAAAATCCCCACTGCAATTCATATTGTCACTGTCGATACTAATCTGATACAAATTATATTTGAAGTTGGAATACGAGATATCTGGCTTAGAGTATAATCCCTTAAGTTGCAATAAGAAAAGGATGTCAACAGATTGCAACAAATCACATCTGATAATAAATGAAAGACATGCACACGCACGAGTTTCAGAGATAAGAAACAATTTATTTGAACAATCAAGAAGAAAAGAAAAAGCTTCTTCTGTATGCGGAACGTGCAGAATTCTATACAGGAATTTGAATATCACGTTTTCTTATCTCAATAGTTTGAATGACATCCGATTTCCCAGAGAATTTAATCTGGTAATTTCCTGATGTTTTCCAGTCATCAAATTTAATATTCGGAATATTAGATCAAAATCTATTCATAATTGATAGAGGTAATTTTCCATAGTTCATTATATCACAAAATGATATAGTCTATTATTCTGTGTCTTGAAGGAAAAAAAAAAAAACGAAATATGGCAGGAGTTGTCATCAACTAATGGAGTAAAAAAAACTTTAGGAAAATTGTGACATATGTAGTGATGTAGTTTAGGTTTTAACAAACATCATTAAAATTTCACATTATTTATCAAAATAATTCTTTTATTGATAAGTTGTTTTTTTTTGCTTATATAATTTCTTTCAGGAACTTCTGTAAACTTTACTCTGTCATGTTTCTGCTTCAACTGGTTGGCCAAGAAAAGTACAACTTCCTGGTTGTAGTTTCAGGTCTTGATTGGTTGTAAAATTTTTAAAATATTGATAAAGATTTTATGCTTTAATTTTCAAAAATAAAGTAAAGCGTAAAATTGAGTTTCATAAAAAAAAAAAAAAAAAAAAAATCACATTTCACATTTTCGGCTGAAGTAAATACCATTTTAACTTGCTGTAAAAAAAATAATTGAATGGATAAAAGCACACACAAATAACATGAAAAGATTATTTTATTTTATTTCCAAAATTGGCCCCCAAAAATAAAGCATGAAATTGCAAGTTGAACAGATTAAGGTGCGAATTCGTCAATGTCGCATGATATCAGCTGATGGACTGAGAGTGCTATATATACATATACACACACAAGTTGTACTTTTTAGTTAATTGACTTAGAACAGATATTTATTCTAGTTATTTTTAATTAGGAAACTAATCTTGTATATGTACCGATTCTTTCTGTTTCCTGATCTTCCAGTGTGTCTTATCCCCTGACCTCGACTATTTTCAACTAGAGATGTAGAAAAAAAATAAAATAAATAATTCAAAGAATTAATCCAACTTTTTTGTGTCCGGCCACGTCCAATCAACAAAACTCAAAATGTCAACATTTTACAAAGCTGTTTCACTCTAGTGTTTCTAAAGTCGTTTCACATACAAAAGCTTAAAAGGCAGTAGCAGGTCATATTTCGATTGCTGAACTATCAAAGAATAAGATTCCTTATGGAAGCTATAAATGGATTTAATAAATCAGATTAATAAATAATCCATTTTGAGTTGATAACCTTTAGGAATTAACCTTTTAACATTTCAGTTTGGTTACATAACCTCAAAGTTTGGAATAGTTAGATAAAAAAAAATAGGTTTCTTAAAATCCATATGCAAGTTAAGTTACTTCATTTTTTATTTCATCTTAATGAGAAATTCTCATTTGAGGAAGGGGATAAAACCTGTTAACCAGCAGTGACGTCACGTTTAATATAAACTAAATCAGTTACAATTTTAGATTATTTAGATTGAATGAAAAAAATTACTTAATATTTCTAATCGGTCATGGTTTGACAGAAAGACAAGAATCTATCCTCGTGGATTAAAATAATGGATTCAGTGAAAAAATTTTTATAGATTAAAAAAAGATGTACTTGAACAAGGCCGAAGGTGACATCAAGCAAAACACGAAAATAACAACCAAGATGAGAATAGTAGTCCAAATAATAACAAATAATCAATCCTCATCTAAAAAAATTATCAAACATAAAATCAGTTACAACATCAGACAAACTCTAAATTGTAATCATTGATCCAAAAGAAAAGGCAGGGAATGATGGATAGTGTCCGATTTTCAGAGGAAGAAACAATAATTCTAACGAGACTTGAAATTAACATTTCATGTAAAAAATGCTCAAAAAGAGTAATAGGTTAATTTTGTTCGTTTAATGAGATTAGTGTGAATTAATTAGGAAATTAATTTAAATAAATCAGATTAATAAAGGGTTTAAGAATCAGGAATTAACTAAAAAAAATAAAATATAAAATAAAAATTTATAATGGAGGAGGGGAATAAACATTCCAATAAAATTTGGAGAATAAACAAATTTTATAAAATCCCTAGAATTGTGGGGGAAAAAAATGTTTTTAATTTTACTCTGACAAGATAACTTTATATATTAGATAAGAAAAGGCCAAAATAGCTAAATTTAAATAAACTTAATTGCTTTTAAATTATTACAATAATTTGCACAAATAAAATGAAAAGAACTTTACTTCAGCTTTAGTTGTGAGCTCATATTCGAAGACGAATTCCACCCTTTTTTTTTTTTTTTTTTTTTTTTTTTATTATTCAAAGAAATAAATTAAATATAAGAAAGTGGAGAGAAATTATTTTTAGCCTCACCAACATTTCTTTAAATTATCCTTCATCCTTCGTCTCAGGTGTCTTACAGGAAATATAATCTTCAAGGAATTTAGGGGGGGGGGGTGCAAATAGTTGAAAAACAAGTTTAAATGTTATCGCAAACAGTTGCAACTTCAGACGTTCTATCTAAATGTTAATCTTTAATGATTATTGATTAGTGGTTAGGTTGGAGAGGAAATAAAAATGTCAGACAATGAATACCAGATTGTTTAAGTATGTTGATTTTTAATATTTTCTCGATTATAATCTACAAAAAAAAAAATAATTAAAAACTCACGTTTCGCTAGAGAATTTTCAAAAGAAACATTTTGATGAAAGATTAACAGGTAAGAAATTAAAAATTTTAATTACAAAACAAAAAATAGAATTTCACTTATGTTTCAGAATTATTGAGATGAGGATCGATAATTTGTATTATTCGAGCTACTATTCTCATCTTTGTTATTTTCACGTTTCAGCCGATGCAACCTTTGGCCTTCTTTAGGTGCATCTTTTTGAATGGAAATAACCCCAGACAAGGCATGAAGCCACTTGATGTAAGGAGCTAAGAAGAACGAAAGATGATTATCGCAAAGACAAGAGATGTCTATGGACCTTAGTTTTGAAAAAAAAAAAAAAAAAAAGTTTATAGATAGGAGGAAAACAGACAACAGGAAGAGAGTTCCACAAGCCTGCAGTTTTTGGAAAGAAGCTACTGGAATAGGAAGCTGTATTACAATGAGGTATCAAAGCAGCAAATTGATGGAGACCACTAGACATACGAGTCAAATGAACCAGAACAAAGGAAGCAGGGAAAAATACATGCCATAATAATATTTGTAGAAAAGACTGAGACTAGCAACATCATATGTGAAAGAGAGGATGCAGCCAATTAAATTACAGATATGTTTCTGCACCTTATCAAGAACTTTCCAATGGCAGAGAGATTCACCAGCCCAAATATGACAACAGTACACTTTGGGAATCTTTGTTAAACTCAAGAACCTATACAGAATTTCAAACTAAACCCTTGTGAAAATAACAACCAAGAATAGAGTAATTCGACTAATCCAAATAGAGAATTTCCCTTATTGAAAACTATTTAGAGGGAAATTATCTGAGAACAGATTTTTAAAAATGATAGAAAAGTATAAACCGACTTTATTGTGAAAGATGAATACAAAATTTGCTCAAATATTAACACAAATGATTGGAAAAAATAAAACCTTACATAAATGTGTAGTGAACAGATAGTATACACATACGAATGTAAAATTATCCGAATATTTACACACACGTTAATGTCAAAATGTACAGGACCGTTCGTAACTCACAATCGTAATATATTTAACAGAAATATCACCTATATACTATTCTTAAACCGCTTAAGACTTGATTGTACATCTCATTTGCATGAAATATTTTAAAAGACCGTTTTAATAAATAATTGCTTTTAATTTAGCTCAGTATAATAGTTTACGAAAAGTCAAGTGTAAAAAAACATTTTGAGCAATTCTATTTACATTTTAGAATTAATTTGGTGGCGGCGATATTTAGAACTAATTTTCTTTTATACCTGTTTGGAATACTATTTTTTTTTTTTTTTAGATATATTTAAAAACAATTGATTCATGTTTATGCATTTGCCAAGTTAATTGCACATAAAATTAGCCATTTTCATTTGCGGGCATGTTTTTTTTGTTTTTGTTTTTTTTGTTTTTGTTTTTTTGTTTTTGTTTTTTTTGCATAATTGTGAAAAAAGTAAAAACTAGATAAGACTTCCATTTACACATCAAAATTGAAAATAGTGAATGGATTCTTCCTATTTATGTTAAATTCATGTGACAAAATGAGAAAACAAACAAAAAAAAGCTTTCTAAAGTTTATAAACAAGGGATTTTATTGTTTGACCTCCATTTGACATAGAATAACCTCCAAGGTCAATCATGCATGACACATGCCAGAAATGATGTCAATAGATGTGTTTTTACTATGAAAACACCAAACCAATTTATTTACTAGTAAATTCAAATAGTAAAAACAAATTTACATAAGTCTACACTAAAATATTTTTTCTTTCTAAATTTGCAAAGCTTTCAATAACTTATTAAAAGTAAGCAGAAAAAAAGACGTAGTATTGTTAGGTGGTCCCACATATTTGACACAAGGAAACTATCTTTGTCTCATGTTACTAAAATAGTCTTAGAATCTTCTGAAAGTCTTGACCCAGAGTCAGGGTACAAGGTCACCCCTTCTTTAAGAAAAATCCCCATCTCTCCTGTCTCTTCACTTTTCAACCCTCCGTCTTACAGATATGCATTCTTGGATCCCTCATCTTGTATATAATGGACACTACAGAATTAGATATCAAAAATATAAATAAAAGGTTTCTTACATATTTACACTTTTTTCCTTAAACAATTATGCTTTATGGATATTTTCACCTATTTTGTTAAATAAACAAAAGCCAATTTTAAATAATTACATATATATATATATGCTTTTAATAATATATATATGCTTTTAATAATATATATATATATATATGCTTTTAATAATATATATATATATATATGCTTTTAATAATATATATATATATATATGCTTTTAATAATATATATATATATATATGCTTTTAATAATATATATATATATATATATGCTTTTAATAATATATATATATATATATATGCTTTTAATAATATATATATATATATATATGCTTTTAATAATATATATATATATATATATGCTTTTAATAATATAT
Organism: Sepiola atlantica; assembly: GCA_963556195.1. Taxonomy (NCBI): domain Eukaryota; kingdom Metazoa; phylum Mollusca; class Cephalopoda; order Sepiida; family Sepiolidae; genus Sepiola; species Sepiola atlantica. The sequence continues at coordinate 22,251,267 of OY744528.1, forward strand.
ATATATATATATATATGCTTTTAATAATATATATATATATGCTTTTAATAATATATATATATATATATGCTTTTAATAATATATATATATATATATGCTTTTAATAATATATATATATATATGCTTTTAATAATATATATATATATATATGCTTTTAATAATATATATATATATATGCTTTTAATAATATATATATATATATGCTTTTAATAATATATATATATATATATATATATGCTTTTAATAATATATATATATATATATGCTTTTAATAATATATATATATATATATGCTTTTAATAATATATATATATATGCTTTTAATAATATATATATATATGCTTTTAATAATATATATATATATATGCTTTTAATAATATATATATGCTTTTAATAATATATATATTTATGCTTTTAATATATATATATATATTTTTATGCTTTTAATATATATATATATATATTTTTATGCTTTTAATATATATATATATTTTTATGCTTTTAATATATATATATATATATTTTTATGCTTTTAATATATATATATATATATATATATATATATATTTATGCTTTTAATATATATATATATATATTTTTATGCTTTTAATATATATATATATATTTTTTTATGCTTTTAATATATATATATATATATTTTTATGCTTTTAATATATATATATATATTTTTATGCTTTTAATATATATATATATATTTTTATGCTTTTAATATATATATATATATATGCTTTTAATATATATATATATATATTTTTATGCTTTTAATATATATATATATATATTTTTATGCTTTTAATATATATATATATATATTTTTATGCTTTTAATATATATATATATATATATTTTTATGCTTTTAATATTTTTATGCTTTTAATATATATATATATATATATATTTTTTATGCTTTTAATATATATATATATATATATATATATTTTATGCTTTTAATATATATATATATTTTTTTTATGCTTTTAATATATATATATATATTTTTTTATGCTTTTAATATATATATATATATATTTTTTATGCTTTTAATATATATATATATATATATATTTTTATGCTTTTAATATATATATATATATTTTTTTATGCTTTTAATATATATATATATATTTTTTTATGCTTTTAATATATATATATATATATTTTTTATGCTTTTAATATATATATATATATATATATTTTTATGCTTTTAATATATATATATATATATATATTTTTATGCTTTTAATATATATATATATATTTTTTTATGCTTTTAATATATATATATATATATTTTTTTATGCTTTTAATATATATATATATTTTTTTTTATGCTTTTAATATATATATATTTATATTTTTTTATGCTTTTAATTTATATTTTTTTATGCTTTTAATTTATATTTTTTATGCTTTTAATTTATATTTTTTTATGCTTTTAATTTATATTTTTTTATGCTTTTAATTTATATTTTTTTATGCTTTTAATTTATATTTTTTTATGCTTTTAATTATATATATATATATATATATATATATATATATATATATATAAAGTCAAGCACGAGTTGATTTCCACTACTTGAATAATGTAAGCAACCATTAATAAGAACTTTTGTTTGATTTTTCCCCAAATCCAACAAATGGATAATTGTTTAAAATTGTAAAACTTCTGAGGTATTTGTCAGTCCTATAGGGAAAATTAGTTTTCTTGGAGGCATCAGTACTTGTTTTATGTAAACACCACCTGATTCCAAGTTTTTAATGAATTTTGAGTAAAACCTAATGAAAGAAATGCTTGAATATTTGCAAAAATTAAGACTTTTGACCATTTTGGCCAGAGTTTTCATTGAAAATTATGGCCCAATTTTCTGTGTTCATCATAATACAACTTTATGCAAAATTTTGAAACATGAGTGAACCAATCTGGAGAATAAAAAAAAAACTAACGGAATAATAGAATAATGGAATAATGGAATGTGATAAAACCAACTACATTCAGATTAACATCAAGGACCAATCAAAATAGAGTTCAGGGTTAATCAGAAAGTTTATTGATTAACATTTAAATTGAAGAGAAATAAAAAAAATGTGGTACAGAAATAGTATCACATGATTTTAAGAATGTTCTTTTTAGCAGAGTGCCTTTCATGTGCCATAAATTCCTTGAAATAAGAATGCAAATAAGATCCTTTACACACGATCAGATGAGGATTTCAGCTTTCTATTGTTCTGGATGTGCATATTAGCTATTCTATTGATGAAACAAAAATCATAAATCCGCATGCCCATGTAAGTGTTCCATTCATTGCTGGGAATAGTAGTTCCAGATAATATTACTAGCAGGAAGACCTGACATTGCTCTGGATTAAATGAGGATCACTACTATGCACTTTTTAACTATGCTCATAACACAATATTACTTTGTTTTTACTGCCCCCTCCCTCCATTTCACCTCCTAATATAGTTTGGAAAAGCTGAAATCTTGGAAAACTCTGAATTAGTGTTTTAGACATATGATTTCGAGATGGACAGATAACAGGTGGACATATAGAGCAACAGAACGCTAGGAAGTAAGTGTAGTATCTGTTCCGATGGATACTGCACCCCTATAGACGGATGTCGTCTTGTCCTTCGGGGCTTGATTCCACCTGTCTGTGGGTTTGTCCTGTGCAGTTCTAGGAGGTCCACCCTCCCAGGCTTCGCCTCCCCTCTTTGGGGAGGAGTAAGTTTATTGCTTACTGCTTGAGGCGCCCCTACCGGGGAATGCCGACGGGGCTGCCCAGGCAATTTTTAAATGGCCAGAGTGCTCACCTCTCGAGCGCTGGCTTTTAACCCCACTTACTCGACCCAAGCTGTGGTCACATCTTACTTGTGGGAGTAAGATAAAACTGGCCTTGTGCCTAACTCCTGCAGAGGAGTAAATCAATATAGAGCAACAGAATGGCCCCCGAAACAATGGAAAAGACCTAGAGGAAAGCAAAAAACCCGGTGGAGAGACGACCTCGATAGTCAACTAGGTCCTACTTGGGCACGTCGAGCCAGGGATAAAACAAGGTGGAAAGAAACCAGGGAGTGAAATTTAAAAATTTTTTTAAAAAGACTGATGATGACATATGGTTTAAATTTCATTAAAATAGTTTATACTGTTTACACATTTTTTATTTTAATAAATATTCAACTAAAAAATAATTCAATTTTTTAATTATGAAAGCTACATTGACACAGACACATGTGAAGTTGTCTCAATCTTATTAATATACATAAAATCTCTATTTCCTTTTGCATTTGTTGTCATGTATTTAATGGTGTGCTTAGTGCTCATATCAATCAAGGCAAAAAAGATCCCTAACAAGGGAGCTTCTACCACAAAGACGTTTTCGTTTGTGGGAGTTAGATTGTCATTAAAGTAATTAATATAAAGTTCTCCAAATGCTCAATATATTTCTATAAAACAAAGATGAAAGTAAAAAGTCTCCAAGACAACACCGGGTAGATAGGAGTTAAAAATAAAATTCAGAACAAAAACCGAATATAGGTCATTGACCCAAATAGGGCACCCTCCATCGCCCCTCATCAAGCACACCACCTGTGAAGTTTGAATAGCAACAGCAGCAATGGTGGTGGTGGTTTCAGTATCAGGTTATTTTTGGTTGGGTGAACTTGACAGCCATCTTTCTTATTTTACTGAAACTTGCAACTCTGGTGTTGTTTTTATCTCAAGGTAAAAACATTTTTCTCACGGACGGACGTGTAAGAAGGCACTACACTCTATCTTGTCGGTGAAAAGTCAAACATTATTATGTCAAAGGCATTGACAAAGTCATAGATGTGGTGGTTTATCCACAGATTCAGAAACTATAGAATATGTGTGGACTGTTGGATTTAATCAAAGACATAAGAGTAATCATTTTTGTGTTTCCAAAATGGCTACCATTTACTATAATTAAAAAATGAGTTTCTTTTTTTTTGTTTTCAGAATTATATATATATATATATATATATATATATATATATATTCATATTGCCATTACACTTAGGGTTAGTGTTGGGCTAATAAAGAGCATTTTTTTTTTTTCATTTTTTAAGAAATCTGCCATTATATTTTTTGCAGAATAATTATATATATATATATATATATATATATATTCAGAAAAAAATATATATATGACTATAAAAGTATGAATTTTTATTTATACAAACATTTGGCTACATATGTGCATACATGTTTCAGCTGCAGCCTTATTCAAAGCTTAACCTAATCAGGCCAGTTCAACAGTCACTATTAGACTGGTCTGATGAGGCTAACTCTTTAACATGGCTGTAGCTAAAACATGTATGCACATATGTAGTCAAAATGTATCAAAAATATATACTTAACTATAGCTCTACTTGCTATTGAGCACAATTACATTAACACAGTAGGTTTATCAGATTAAATCTTATGAACAAAAAATTCACAAGGACTAATTTGGCCGCCATTTTGGAAATACAAAAATATTTGTGTATTTTTTTTTTTTTTAGATGTTTTGTCGTGCACCAAGCAACATTTCAGAGATTATGCACCAATGTTTATGTTATAAGAATCCTTTTAAACTAAACGTATAGAAATTTTATGTAATAATCCATAATAAACATGGAATTAGAAAGAAATCTATATTGTAGACAAGATAATTCTTTTAACAGGTTATCCAATGCTCGAGAGGTAAACTGTTAGAAAAATGTTGATTTTTTTTCAACTCGATCTTTAGTCAAATAACTTTTATAACAGTAATAATATTTGCCAAATTCTGCTAAGAAAAGTACTTGTTACAGTTGTGTACTTGTTACAGTAAAACACATTTAAAAGAATTATTTAACCGACTTACTCATCAAGATAAAGTTAATTCTAAAATTATTGGAGACAGGTCTTATTGCTAGATAATTATTCTTACATTTAGATATTAGTTTACCTATTTTCTTTTGTTTCTTTAAAGACCGCAAACAAATAATAGCTTTGTGCCCACTAAAAATGACAATTTAATATATAAAATTAAGTCTTAATAGTATGCAATCATTTTTCGTTGACAATAATTAATTATACTTTTTGCTTTAGTGATATACGAGTGGCCGTCATTAACTGTGATGTCATTCCCTACAAGCCATATTTCCTTTGTGGTAAGCTTATTTTTATCTGTTTACCTCACTTGTTCAAAAAAATAGATTTGGTAATGTTTCTTCCTTTAACATAGACAAGCTCTAGCTTGTCTCTATGTTAAAAGAAAAAAGCATTCACAACAAATGAAAAATCTTTTTAAAACCAATACATTGAAACATTAAAGCGAGAAACGAATATTTAGAAACCAAATCATATTTAGCACACAAAATAACAAGGACCCGTGGCGCAGTGGATATAGTACTAAGTAAAATTCAGTTCTAAGTGACAGTCATCTGAAGGTTGAAAGTTCAATCCTCAGTGCGGGTGGTACGAAGAATTGCGAATTACTGAAGACTTCAGTTATGGCGGATCGAACGAGAGAATGCTACCCCCGTAGATTTAATAATGGGTTCCGTTCGAAATTCCGTCCAGATTCCCGAGTTCGACAAGGTACACCGGCTGAAACATTGTGATAAAAACACCCAAAATGAGAACAGTAATCCGAATATACCAAATTCTACAAATTATCAACCCTCATCTAAAAAATTCCAAAACAAAATAACTTACATTTATTTACATCATTTTTACTCATGCAAAACTTATTAAAACTTTAGTTTGATTTTAATCTTAGTTTATGTTTAAAATGCTTAAATGTCTACGACAAAAACTACTGCTTTTCCAGCACATGCATCGCCGACAACAGACTAATACTTCTGCTTACTTACTAATAATTTGGGTGAAAAAAAAAAAAAAAGAAAAAAAAGTAGATTTTTGTTGTTGAAAGAAATCTTCCGTTCAATAATTTCAGTGAAACATAACAGATGGAAATGACAGTAAGGATTCCTGGGCAACGCCGGATTGGTAAAGCTAATAAATTATAAATAAAAGCAAATGCACGTTTCCAAAAGATTCTGAAAGAAATCTTAATGAGTGGTGAATATTACATTTGAGATTATGTTAGTGATGACCTCTTCATTAGTAAAATCTGTCAAGAGTTCATCCCACCAGCAAATTCTATTACCTTGGCCATCTAATATAACGAAGGTGACACGCCCTTCCCCTCTCCATTAAAGATTTCCAAGTTCTAATTTATAACATTTATGATTCACTTGATAAAATTTGTAGCAGAAAACTTTAATGTTTGCATACAGCTTTTAAACAGGGGTAGAGAGTTAATAAAAAAAAAAATTAAAAATTAAAAATTAAAAAAACGGTACTGCAAACTCCCTAACTCAAGGGTATGAGAATCTGTAAAAAAAATAAAACAACCGACTCATGCAAAAAGTTTTCCAACTCTCCACCTGCTTGTAATGCATAAATCCTCAAATGAAAGAAATAACACATCTGCTAATAATTCAAAACTAAAGTCAGAGGAGAGGGAGGGAGCTTTATGAATATGTTATCTACTTGTAAATAATTAAATTAATATAATTATATAATATAAACTTTGGATTTTTAAAAATAAATAAATGGTCTTCACTGAATGGGTGGTTAGCAGATTTCATTACAATTGTAATATAGTTAAAGGGAGTAACAAAAAAAAAAAAAAAAAAAAAAAGAAATCTTATCGACTGATTATATGCTTTCAAAACACCAAGGGCAAGTCAAGAGCAATGAGATGAGGATCATCAGTATAAAAAAAGAAAAAAACAAAACAAAAAGAAACATCCCAGTACTGAATGCACACATTCAGTAAGTAGGTTTCAAAGTCAACTAAAAAAAATTGTTTCGACAGCAAGAAGGTAGCTGGTAGAAATATTAAAAATGGAGGGTTGAGTACAACCAGCATTTAAGAAACAAGAGTTTTTATGTAACTTTCTAAAATTTGAATATCGTCGCAAATTCTGATTATCGATTTGCGTTTGTCACAAGAAATTACAAACAAAGTGTCCATTGTTTCGTACAAACTTGTTCTTAAAATTTAAAGAGTCGGCAATATTTTTATTTTAACCAGACAATCTGCATTATAAACTAGCTGTACTTACGCAGTGTTGCTTGGGATGCAATGAAGTCATTTTAGTTTTTTAAATTTTGTTTGTTTGCACATTAAAAAGGTAGACAACTATTATATTCTTCAATTTAAGATGGGTTATACCCCTGATTTTGATTTTTAAGTGATTATTTAAAAATGCTTCATATTACCAATCATCTGGGCCGGACTAAATAATTTTTTAAATAAATTATAACTAATAACATGGCACAACAATAACAAATGAAAACTGGCTAGTCAGAAGCAATTGTGCTTGTTTTACAAGTACTTCAATGGAATGTGCTCCGACCAACTTGCAGCATTTGTTCACCCTCAACATAAATAACCCGACAATCAGCAAAATCCCACCCCTTCACTGTAAAGGACCCAGATGCCGAAAAGCTTTGTACCATAATAGCTTCTCTGCTCGCTTTTGGAATTCCCTCCCTGCTTCCTGTTACTCTGATTGTACCAACATGCAGAAATTTAAACAAACTTCTTGCTGTAAAACTCCCATTTAGGATGCCCTTATAAGTCTGGCCTGATTCACAGTAGCCCCTTACGTCTATGCTATTTTGGTCCTACTCTGAAAATCCGACAAGAGAAATTTATGTTAAATTGAACACCTGTCTCACTTATAGGCTAAATAGAATTTAACCAAATTTGACATAAAGCACCCTTGGAATAGGTGTGATACAGAAGGTTAACATAATACTATTAATGGACACTTATAGGCTCCAAAAACATTGGGTACAATTCCAAATTTTGTAGTAAGCCTTCTGATGACAAGTACCTCATAGGGAATCTGAATTATACTGCTGCTATTAATATATTACTGGTTGTAATAATCGTTGTGGTTTCAATATATGTATAAATAGCTATTCCCATGCATGTAAGACGAAGGTATGTAATACAATCTATATTCAAGTGAAGGCAAGAACCAGCAGAAGTTGACCGAAGAATTAGTATTGTTTGTAATGTACATAAGATAACTGTTTTTCCCAAGTGACTTTAATTATAAAAGTTTTAGGTAAGTTGGTAATCAATGAAAATACGAAGCATGACATCATTTTTGATGGCATGGGTTCACTAGTAAAAAAAATAATAAACAGCTTCCAAAAGTACTGGGTAGAATTACACTAAACTAAGCATGCAGATGTCAGGGGTACAAAATTAAACCACCAACAACACTTAGAGGCTTCAAAACTATTAGGTAGAATTGCATTAAATTTGGCATGAACAGCTTTTTCGCTATCTATTAATAGCTAAAAAACAATCAGTATTTTATTTTTTTTAAATATTGTTACATGCCAGCATTCTTAGGACTGAAGGTTTTTGCGAAACGATAACGGTCGAAGTCCTAGGGTTCTGATTTAAACAAAAAAAAAGAACATGATAAGGGTTCTCCTATTCAAGACAATCAACGGACAAGTGTGAAACCACATAAGACAACCAAGTTATAAATTCAAATACAAATATTTATTTACATAAATACAGAAAAGAAATAGAAAATAAAAGATCAAAATCTAATAAACATATTCAAAAGCAATATATTTAACTGACTAGCAAAGAATACATTCATATAAGTAATATCAGTTTATCCAGTACACTGATGAGCAATACACAGTAGAGTTAAAGAGCTCAAAATGTATGAAAGTAGAAGGATGCTAAAATGAATAAACGTCACCGAATAAAGTAAATAGGAGTCCAATAAGTATAGAGTGAATATGGGTTGAGTTCTTGATAGCAGAGCCATTGCTAGACCATCTTTCTCCGTGATTACAAATCAGGATATCGAATTGATAACCGCAGACAACAGGAGACGAATAGGAGTATCATACGTTCACTTCAATTTGTTGGGTGAAAATGTCAATGAGATTCTTATCAGCGGAGCAGATAAATAATTTCTGAAATCGTTTCGATATTTCAAATTCGACTTTTCATTCACAATGGAAAAAAGTCAAAATATTAAAACTGTTTATATCGGCTTTTCATTGACTTGAAAATGTGTCTCTTTTGGGGCGCTTTTGCCCAATCTTCTCTACGATAATACAGGCCTTTTCCCTTTTTATTCATAGATGCCATCCGACAGATGGCTGGCAAGAAACTGTCTGTATCCTTGAATTAGGACATTATATAGATGTTGGTCATGTGACTAGAAGCATTGGTACAAGAATTGACAGTCGTTATATTTAGAACGAAGATCAATGAGTATGTTGACCTTACTCTCTGGGATAAATAAATCAACACTCATGATCGGTGACAATATATGTTTGACTGGGCATGAGGGGAGGGGGAGTTTACAGTATCTTTGCTCACTGGAAATTATTTATTTTCCGCTCACAAACTGAAATGAGGAAATAAAAATATAAAAATGTACTCTCGCGCTCGTTTTCTCATGTAAATGTGCTTGTAAAATGACAATATCCAAATGCTATCTTTTAAGTAGACGAGAATATACTCGTCTGATAGAAATAGGAAAATACAAAGAAAATATTCCTTACTTTGCGAGCAGAATGAAATAGGATACTGTAAGCATCTAATAGACTGGAGTCAGCAGTTGAAGTAAAGCAACGATCACAGATGTAGCAATATATATATATATATGTATATATATATATATATATATATTTTTATCTAAACATATGTGCAATACTATTCTCACCAGCCGCTAACCAAGGGTGGTAACACAGTTTCAGTGGCTAATGTGGTACTGCCACCTCTGGCACTACCAGCAGCTGTTGCCACCGGACAGAGTATATAAAAAAAACATGTATGTTCCTCTTTACAGTTCCATATTTTATTGAAACACATTTATATGATCACAACTTGATATCCTGTAAGTACAATGGATGGTATTCTGTCAGCACATTCTACCATTGGGTCACTAAATTCTTGGCGTGCTTAGAATTTCTCCAAGACACTATCACTTAACCAATGGGATCCTGATTCGATGTACGTTCTCTGATCAAGAAATTACATTGTTCGCACCAGTGTGCCTTATTGATATGGAAATCCTGCAATCTGTTAAAGTTTCTGACGCAATCATGTGTTGTAGCTGGGTATGAGACCAAATCGTTTTTGTTTAAATCAGTCATATCTAAATAAATGCAAAAAATATTTTTCCATTTATCTAAACTATATAGTGATTGTATTTATGTTTTCTGGATGTTAATCCAGTGAAACTCCGATGTTTATACAATAGTGCTCAATAACAAGTAGAGCTGTATTATAGTATAAATTCTTTTATTTATACAAACATTGGCTACAGATGTGCATACATGTTTCCGCTGCCATTTCTTTTGAAATTCAACTTCCTCAGGCCACGTATAAATTTAAAATGCTGAAGAGAGAGAAGACAGCTTAGCGATTCTTTTTGGAGGGTGGTAAGGAAGGGGAGGAGAAATATTAAATTGGCCAAGCATTCATCCGCATTTAACTCAACATTATTAGTACATATACATACACTCAGATTCTCTTTCATTCCGACAGTTGATTCACCACTCCCTTTTATGATACGGTAATAAGTTTAAGTTTTTTTTCTTTAGTCTTTAATAATAAAAGGCAAAAAGTTTAATTCTACCCAATACTTTTGGAAGCTTCCAAAAGTAAAAACAACAGTTTCCAGAAAGTGTGTTTATTGTTTTTTACTAGTAGATGTTCCGCTTTTTTGTTTATTTCATTATATAACTAGCTTTTAATGGAGAATTCAGTTTAATTTTTATGATTATACAAAATCAAATCCCTTGACTTTGAATATCGAAAAAAACCATATGAAATAATCTTTTCATTGTTTTTTTCCCTAATTAATAAACCGTGACTATGGTCATACACAGTAAATTTCCTCAACATTGGAATGTATCAAATAACACCATGACAATCATCTTTTTGCTGGGTTTTTTTTCCAAATTACTGAAATGTGAAATGAAAATTGTTTTTCTCTAAAGAATGCTACAGCTTGATTAATTATTGCCCGGAGAACGGGTAGTTTTTTGCTAGTGTAGAGAGAGAGAGGATAACGAGACCCCTCCTTGCTTTTGAACTTCTGATGTTTTCATAAATATTGTATTTGTACAACTTTTATTTCCATCACTCATTTTCTGAATTCATTGCTCTATCCAATATATTGAGCTTTCTATTATCACGATAAATTATGTATCCTTAAATAATCTATCTTTAAATTCTTATTCAACGGTGTATGTGTGTGTGTGTGTGTTTGTGATCCACAGACAGCTGGTTCGTCGTCTGCAACTCAGTGCGATTAGGCGCAACAAGTAGAGTAGAAGCAAATATAACGCTATATTTTCTTTGTTTACATATTTTTACCATGCTACCAGTAACAGAGAAATCTATTCTTTACAGATTATTGCTTTATGCTTTTTTTTATGATAGCAAAAGAATGCAGCATTCCAAAAAAAGTAATTGTACCTTTGAAGAGATCCAAGTTTAAATAAGTTGATAATATCAGAGATCAGCAGCAAGAAAAGAGGAGAAATAAATAAAAAGGGGAACTTTAGTTGTAAATAACATCTGGTACCGAAAATCCAGTTCCAGTCATAACAGATGGGTGAGGGGCAGAATGAGTAGCAATCGATGTGATAGTTGTCAGTCAAAACAAGATGTGGCTAGACAAAAAAAAAAAGAGGGGGGGGGGGGAAGTGGATGGCAGGTGTGCGAAACGGGGGGAAAAAAAAACAATTGTCAGATGAAAGTATTTAGTTGGCATTTATATTGGTCGAACTAAAATGACTCCTGTCTTTTACCTAAATTATTTCATATGGTCTTTGATAGTGACACCTGTTTGGCAGCTATTCATACCAGCCTCAGAATTATTCTGGCCGACTCAACAGCAGACTCTTTTTGTAAGAATGAGGTAGGGTTCAAACTTAAGTGCCCCCTCCTAGGTATTACCTTCTCCTTCTGGAGGGAGGGATATTATTGGTGGTCTAAGGTGTCCTACCAGAGAATGCCAACGGGTCCGTTTCTCAGCTATTTTTGTACCCGACTAAAGGGCCCCTTAGGGGAGCTGCTTCCCCCCCCCCCCCTCACTTCCCATATCTCGCTGCTGTGGGAAGCAAGTAGATATAAACTGTTACAGCAGAATGCATTACAATTTTTATTAAATGGCAAAACTGAAACAATTTTTATCAATTTCAATACTGATAATGGCAGAGAACAAACAAAATTAGCATACGCCAATTTTTTTATATAAAAATAAATTCAATGATCTGTTCCATTTATAGAACAGATATGGTGAGAAGTGGTTCTGTTACATATTACTTAGCAGTAATATGCTTTTTGGAGTTAAGTGTAGATATGGTAGATATCTGATTGGTTGATTTAATCATGTAACAGTAAAGATTTGAAGTGAGATATCAGTTGCAATTTAAACATTGATGAAAAAACACTGTAAGGCCTTGATATTATATTGATGTGGGACAAAGTAAAACTAATATTAATTTAAAATATAAAGAGAAAAGTATAATAAAAATATTGTAACCAAGGAAGGGGGGGGGGGCATAGGGAACATATCAGGGGGAATGAATCATCATTAGGAAGTGACACAGATGTTCAGACTTGAGTGTCCAGCCAGTAGGAAAAAAAGAAAAAGAAAAGCTGACAATTTTTTTTTTCTACATTCAAGTCTAGATAGTAATGTGTAGGGATGATATGGCAGAAAAACTAAAAGTGACGTCTGCATTTTGTTGCAGTGGTCAAGATTAGGAAATAGAAATTACAGATGTTTCGTATTTTTGTCCGGAGAGAAAGTGTTACAATTAAAAATAATAATTTAGACAATGAAATTGTCAGTAACAAATTAGACATGTTGGGAAGTTGATTAGATTAAAAACTAAGGACTGATAAAAGCTAATTGGCATCTTTCTTTTAAATTTAAGAGTGAATGATTGGTGTAGAGATTTACAAAAACAAAGTTGAGTTGATAATAATACTTGACTCTTTCAGGCAATTGATTCATTAAAAAAAAAAAATTATATATATATATATATATATATATATATATATAGGTTGCAATGCCAGATTTCATTAGTAGAATCAGAAAGGGGAGAGGCAATTGTCTGAACAAAAAAAAAAAATACTTAGATAATGGAATTGTAATTAACATTGAAAAGTTGATAATTAAAATCATGAAAATGATAAAACAAAATAGTTTCTTTCTCGCGAGCTGAAGTCATTCAAAGTATATGGATTGACAGGGTTGTGGTGAGGAGCCAATAAGAATGGAAACAACAAATAAATGTCATTTGAAGTAATTCTCCCGAATTCTAATTGGAAGATTACAAAAATCAATGAATCATGTTAAAGGAGTGGGTGTTGAATCTAACACAGACTGAGAGCCCCTTCCTGAATATACAGGGGTTGGACAAAATAATGGAAACACCTTGTGAATTTTGCAATTTTAAAACACCTATAAAAATTGCAAAAAAGAAATACCAAAATGTTGGTTTCATTTTTTTTTTTATTCATGGTTATTGTTGTCCTGAATTGATTGGTTAAATTTTTTTTTTTTATTTCAGATAGTGCATATTTGCAAGAAAAATTTAAATAACAGATCTATCAGATTTCCAAAAAGGACAGATTGTCGGTGCCTGTATGGCAGGTGCTACTGTAACGGAAGTGGCCGAGATGGTGGCCGTATTGAGAGGAACTGTCTCGAAGGTGATGACAGCGTATGAAAAAGAAGGGAAAGCATCCTCCTCTAAACAAAATTCTGGAAGAAAGCTGAAGCTGTCCGAAAGAGATCATAGAGCCCTTGTAAGGATTGTGAAAAAAGGGCACAAAACCATGGCACCCAAAATTACAGCAGAGCTTAACAATGATCTGGATAATCCCGTTTCAACAAAAACTGTTTGGCGAGAGCTTCACAAGACTGGATTTACACCGTATTAAAATAAATTGATTTAAAATTTCAAGATACTTCCATTATTTTGTCCAACCCCTGTAAATCCAAACTCATAGCATCTGAGAAATATACACCATAGACACACACACAGAAAAGGTGCTGTCTGACAACACTGAGCTTAGCCTTTGGCCTGACTCCTGAAAATTGACAATTGCCAAACAAAGAGAACTTAGCTGAATTCTTAGTGAAAAGAAACTTGAAACTTTACACTGATAAAAATCGGACAGCATCTCTTCAACCATTCCGTGTATGTCAAGGAAAGTTTTTTTTTATTTCTGCCAATTGTATCAAAGTTCTATATAAACTAACCAACTATTACAGCTGTTTGTTTGCACCCAACAAGCAACTCATCTCAGAACATCGTTCGACTGCTCGCAGCCTTCTGTGATCTAAGGCAGCAGCATTGGGTGGATGAATGTGACTTGTATGTATCACTGACAAGGACTTACGACAAAACCAGAGTGACAAATAGCAGGTTGTTACCCTGCTAGATCCCATCTATGGGGATGATCAAACCAGAAGAAACTCCTAGTTAAGGAAAATAGATATTCTTATTTATAAAAAGAATTTCGGTGGCAGGTGTCTTGGAAACTGCTTTCCAAGATATCTGTCACCGAAATTCTTATTTTATAAATATCTATTTTCCTAGGAGTTTCTTCTGGTTTGCTCATCCTCATGGATGGGATCTAACTGCTTGCAACATGACTGGTATCAATCCTATGGATCTGACCTCATGGGGAGCAGGCGTGAAACATTGCCCGGTGTTGCCCACCCAAGACTCCGGGACACTCGCAGCATCTTAAACACCAAAACCGGATGATAAAATATATTTTAAGTGAAAATTATCATTGTTGTCGTCTCCTTCATGGGTGTACTGGCTTACCAGAGAGAAATGCATCCAGACGAGTTTCAACTCTGACCACTGAAGCGTATATAATATCTTTTGTAAGGAACATCTCATTGAATAATACCCCACAAAGTAGACCAGTCATTATTCAGTATCAAATTGGTGCATAAGTCGAGAATGAATGAATAAATCTAACATTTGTCTAATTGTTTTCTTAAATCTGTGAAAGACAATGAAAAATTAATACTTTATGTGAACGTTGTTCATGCAATCTACAGAAAGCCGAGTTAGAATTAACAGCACATGTAGTGATAGCTTTACTGATAGTGGAAGTACAGTGTTTTGTACTTTTTGATTTATGCCTTTGAAAGATTGTTCAGGGAGTCTCGTACAGGTTGTCCAGAAGAGATGCTGTATGCTGAGGATTTTGTACTTGTACCTGTGAAACAATGAAATGTCTGTTCAAGACTTAGAGGAATGCTATGGAAAATAAAGGTCTGAGAGTGAATGTTACTAAGACCAAAGTGATGATCAGTGGTTGCAGTGTTTGAAAAGTCCCCAGAAAATGAAAGTTCCCCTGCTAGTTTTTGGAAAGGGAATCAGGTGTACTTTGTGGTACTTATAAATATTCAGTACATAAGTGTACCAGTAGGTTGATAGATGATAACCAGTCTGTATGCAAGAAGTTGAAGACAATTGAGACGGATGAGAGTTCACATGTGGAGAAAGTATATTTGGATGGTGAAGCTATTGAGGTTCTCCAGAAATGTTACCTTGGCGATACCATCGGAGCAGAGAGAGTGGAGGGGTGCTAGTGTGATCGCAAGAGTTAGGAATGAACGGATTAAGTTTAGGGAACTTTTACCATTACTAATCCACAGCGCGCTACCACTGTCGACCGAGAGAAGAGCCTATCAAGCATGTGTACGAAGTATGACATATGGAAGTGAAATCTGGCCAATGAGAGTTGAGAACATGTGTTGCATATAGAAATATGAAAATGATACAATGGATGTGTGATGTGAGTGTTAAAGACAGGCTTAGATCTGATGACCTCAGAGGAAGATTTAATCTGCATGATCATGTTGAAAGAATAGTGGAGAGTTTTTGGGGTTAGTAAATGTAGAACGGTTGAAGTAGCAGAGTCAGTTGGCAGGGGAAGGCCAAGGAAAACATGGGAGGAAGTGATAAGGATTGATTTGACAGAAAGATGGATAAATAAAGACCTGGACAGAGATAGTTTAGTTTGAAAGTTAATTTCTAAAAGCTATCCAACACATAAAACAGATGTTAAACCGAATATGATGCCGATGACAACATGAAAGACAAACAGGAATGACCAAAAACAGCAATAAATGTTATAATGATTAGAAAAAAAAAAAAAAGGTTGCATAGCCTGGACGCGCACGAGTGTCGTTGCCGACATCGCACACTGCCCATGGCCGTAGCGGCGGTGATTTGTTAAGAATCACCGTGTCTAGGGCACAGCATATGGAAGGCGGAGCCCATCCCTCTCCTTCCACTGCCTTGAACCTTCCCTGAGTTTTAGTCAGGTACCCATTTTCTGCTGGGTGGACAGAGGGAGTTTTCAGACCCGAAAATTTGCATGCCGTGAGTGGGATCAAACCCGGGTCGTCCAGCCCAAAGACAAGTGCTATAATCACTCATCCACAGACGTTTTTAAACATTAAAACGTTCAAAATTTCGTCCAAATTCCCCGAGTTCGACAAAGTACACCTGAAGAAGGTCAGAAGTTACATCGGCCGAAACGTTGTGATAAAAACACCCAAGATGAGAACAGTAGTCCGAATATAGAAAATTCTAGAAATTAAATAGTCTTATTTTTACTTGATGGATCAAACTTTTTTTTATCTATAAATTGATGAATTGAGACAATTCAAGTCTAAAACATCGAAAAAGATCCCAATTTAGAGGTAAGCATTTTTTAAATTTGTTTTTGTCTACAAGGTGAACAAATCGTTTCAAATTTTATCCGATTAAGATAATCTGTTACAGCCATTCAATTGACACAGAAATATTCTATTCTTTAATCCCAAGAAATATTGTGCAACTGTTTGTTAAAACAGACAGTCAAAATTTGAATACAATTACGATATATTCAGTTTTTTTTTTATACACATCTAGCTTTCGTACATTAATATCCTTACTTTATAATCAATGCGGCTTCATTTAAAGGATTTGTTTGATCTACATACAGCCCATCCTTTTGGGGTTAGTTAATGCCAAAACAATACCGCTTGTTACCGATTACGGGTAGACACTAATATTTGAACACAACTATTTTACTCGGAGAAGGGGGGGGGGGGGGTATGAGTTCATACCTTCTCCAAGATAGGGTTTTAAATCTGCATAATCATTTCCATTGCTGTGACGGTATCCATTAGACCAAGCATGCACCTCATCCCTAACCTTCATCTAAAATTACATATTTAGTGTCATCAAAATGTTAATATTTTACAATTAGATAATGTAAACTGAAAAAAAAAAAAAAAAAAAAAAAAAAAAATTTTTTTTTAATAACCATGTTCTGACCGTAAATATTGGAATAAAAAAAAGTGACAACATGAAGTCATGCAATGAAGAAATATTTTTCTCGTAGAATTCTTTGTTTTTTTAAACTAGTTATCTCGACTGAATTGAAATAAGATAGAACAATTAATACTGTGTATATTCTTTAACTCTTCTGATTATTTCATTTTTCGTCTTGTCTCATTTCATCAATGACTTCCAACTTTTTCTGTCTGTTGCCATTTCGCTTCTGCTGTCCGCTGGGATCAGGTCCTCATCAACTGATCCCCTCCCCCCTCCAGGTCTTAAGCAGTCTACCACGTGGCTTCGGGCCATAAAATTAAATATCGTTTATCAGAGATACACTGAATTTTTTTTTTTTTTTTCTTTGGTTTGTGATAAAAAAAAAAAAAGAAAATTACTTTCTGCCTTTAAACTTTAATTCAAACCAGAAATTAGTTTATTCGACAGATTTGTTTTGAATAAAAGTTTCATGAAAGTAAGGAAATGGTAGCCATTTTTTAAAATCTAATTTAACTCTGGTCGAAGGAAAGAAGAAATGCGAAGAAATACAAAACCATGTCTACCTCAGTCGCATGCATCAAAGTTGTCGAAGGGTTAAATTCCGGTTTTGTTAGCAGGAGTGCAGAGTTGGAAACTAGGCACGACAGGGGCACGCTAGTACACTCAAGTCAGACATGTTAATCTGATTAACTAATGGGACGCCGTGGAAATTCCATGTTGCTTACTTACCTTTTTTATTTTTTCCATAAATATTTTTCAGCTAAATACTTTTTCCATAAATCAACGAATATTTTAATTTATTTATTGTAACAATTCAAATCTTTTTAAAATAGTCTTTCTTACAGGAAAAAATAATTGTCAACTAAATAGCCATTGCCATGGATTTAAAGGTTAAATCCTTAAAAAATAAAAAATAAAAAAAAGACCTCAAGTCTAGTTAAATAGGGACATAAATTAATGGTAACATTTAATGCTACTAAGACAAAGCTCCTTTCCTTATAATAAGAAACCTTTTCAACCACCAATGGGCATGGCTGATAGCACCCAACCCAAGAGTCCAACATTCAAACTCCTCGGTCTAACATTCACAGGTAAAATGAATTGGAACAAATACATAGAAGATACTGCCAAGGCTGCTGCAAGGAAAGTTGGCCTCCTCTATCATGCTAGAAAACGTTTCACATCTGCCAGTATCCTATATCTCTACAAAAAAAACAAAAAAAAAAAAAAAAAAAAAAAAAAACTGTTGTCACATCTGCACCAACCACGAGTCTCTCCCTGCACGACAGGGTTAAAAAAAAAGAGTCTTTAATCTAATAAGTCACACACTGTCTACTAAGCTCCAGCCCCTGTTCCATCACCGCAATGTTGCATCCCTGTGCTTGTTTTACAAAGTACTTCTACGTAATGGGGTCCGACGAACTTGTTGCACTTGTATCCCTACGACATAAATACCCCGAACCAACCGGACAATCAGCTAAATCCCACCTCTTCACAGTGAGGTCTCCAGATGCCGGAAGGTTTTCTAATAGCTTCTTTCCTCGAACTGCTAGCCTTTGGAATTCCCTCCTGCTCTCTGTACCAACATGCAGAAATTTAAATGTAATGTGAACAAACATCCTGCCGCACAACTCCCTACTTAGGAAACCCCTATAGATATGACCCCTAATTCACAATAGCCTCTTACATCTCAGTAAGCATGTGCTTTGTTTGAGGTGATAAGTAAATAAAAATAAATCAAACAAATTAACTTTTAAGATGCCAGAATTCTATTTATATTTTATTCAATTTGAGAACAATTTATTTTTTAATTGATAAAATACTTATTTTTGACACAGCGACACCAGATAATTAGTAATTACTTTTTTTCTTTTCGTCTTAATGGATCGGGTGATCTCATTTATTAAAATAGGGGTGCAAGATGATAACGTATGTACAAACGAAGGTACAAGTGTATTATTCTTATACAAGTAGAAAAAATAATTTATAGGATGCATTTACTATACACAGACATGAAAGAAGTAAATGGACACCCCACAAAAATAATTCATAAATGCTTAAAGTTTCTGCTTCCTTTTTTGTTTTTCAGATATCAATATATATATATATATATATATATATATATATCATCATTTACCTATGGCATTGAATAAGACAGTGGTGTAGTTTGCTTGAAGCATTGTGTGCATTATATAAAGTATGGTTAGTTGTTCTAAAACGAGGCATACACAGACATGAAAGAACTAAATAGACACCCCACAAAATTCATAAATGCTTAAAGTTTCTGCTTCCCTCGTCGATGGCGAAAACTCGGAGTCATACAAAGCAGCAGTAAAAGTTTTAAAAAACCAATATTTTATACTAATTGACATTTTTTTTTGTTTCGGATATCAATATATATATATATATATCTCATCATTTACCTATGGCACCGGCCAGAGAAGCATTACCCTTCACAGAATTTCAGAGGAGCCATATTATGTTAAAATGAAGGTTGACTTAATTAGTATCAAATCGCCGCAAACTTTGGGATTCCACTTTCTACTGTTAACAGTCATTGTCCAATTCATCAGAAAGGGAAAATAATCAATATTATCTCGCCTCCATCTACAGCCGTCTTCATTTTTATAATATAAGTGTCTATTTACTTTTTTCAAAGTCATAAAAAAATCCGTGTAGTGTTGGAAAGCCATCAGAAAGAGAAAAGTTCCTTGTTCAGTTTGTGGCAAGGTTATTGAGGTTGTTCAGAAGTTTTGTTTCCTTGGTGACATTATTGGAGCACAGAAGAGCTGGTGTTGGTGTGGTTGCAAAGGTTGGGAGTGGATGGAGTAAGTTCAGGGAACTTCTGCCATTACTAACCAGCAGAGCGTTACCACTGTTGACCAAAAGAAGAGTCTATCGGGCATGTGTATGGCGTGTGATGTATGAAAATGAAACCTGGCCAGCGAGGGTTGAGGAAATGTGTAGCATAGAGAGAAATTATATGAGAATGATACGATGGATGTGCAATGTGAGCCTTAAAGACTGGCTTAGATCTGATGACCTCAGAGGAAGATAAAACTTGAACATTATACGAAGATGTGTGCAAAACATGAAATTTCGATGGTATGGCTACATTGAAAGAATGGATGAGATTTCTCTGGTTAGTAGATCTAGAGCAGGCAAAGTGATAAGGATGGACTTCAGAGAAAGAGGGATAAATAAAGACCTGGGCAGATAAGTTGGTTTTGAAGTCCATTTTTAAAGCCGCCCAACACATGTCAGCATGTAAAACGGACGTTAAACTGAATATGGTTATGATCTTTATTAATAAGTGAAAAGGGTCACAAACAACCCCCTCCACAGTTATTGAGTGGAAAGGGCTCCAGCAGATTAATAATTGAGGGATGTAAGAAATTACATTTTTGCGTAAAAAGGTGTTCCATCAGATTAAGTCGAGAAGATGAGAAAAAAATGAATGCGATTTCATTAGGGTTATGTAAGAGTGCATCAAATGAAATAGCTATAATTTATGTTTAGAAAAATTTAAGTTTTCCTGCAACAACTACAAAAACCTCTTCAACCACTAATTGCCATGGCAAATAACACCCTACGTGAGAGTCCAACATTCAAACTTCTCGGCCTTACATTCACAGGGAACATGAATTGGAACAAATACATAGCAGACATTGCCAAGGCTGCAGTAAAGAAGGTGAACTCCCTCTACCGTGTTAGTAAACTCCTCACACCTGACATTATCCTATATCTCTACAAAGCCACCATCCGCCCATGCATGGAGTACTGTTGCCATATCTGGGATTGTGCACCATCCACTAGTCTCTCTCTCTCTTAGACAAGGTTAAAAAAAAAAAAAAGAGTTGCTAATTTAACAGGTCCTTCACTATCCACCAAGCTCCAGACCATGTCTCATTGTCGCATCCTTGTGCTTGTTTTACAAGTACTTCAATGGAATGTGCTCTGATGAACTTGCTGCTCGGGTACCACCACCCCCTCCTCGACCAACCCGACAATCAGCTAGATTCCATCCATTCACCACGGAGGTCCCCAGATGCTGGAGAGCCTTCTACTCCAATAGTTTTTTTCTTCGTGCTGCCGGACTTTGAAACTCCCTCCCTGCTCCCTGTTTCTCCGACTGTACCGACATGCAGAAATTTTTAACTTATCTGAACGGGCATCTCGCTGCACAGCTCCCAATTTAGGATGGCCCGTAAAACTGTCAACCTAATTCTCAGGAGCCCTTACGTCTACCGTGGCAGCTTGCCTTGTTTGGGGTGAACTATGTTAATAAAAAAAAAATTTTTAAGTTTATCTTCAAACGTCTGGCGTATATTTTTTGTTGTTTTACAGATGAACAGCAACGATCTATTAGGATTTGCAATCAAAATAAAATATAACCGTGTTTTGTTTATTTTTTTTTCAACTTGTGTATTGCAAAGCGTTTCGTAAAAGAACGGTGTACGTTCGTTTATTTTATTATAAAAGTTAGAATTAATTATTATTATTATTACTATTATTATATTAACCATGTAATCCCTGCTCAAATATCTGAGTTATCACTTCCTGTCAAGGTCACATTGACACAAACGAATGGTAAGGGGATAAGAAAGAAGTTTTATTTTATTTATAATTCGAAAATAGATTTTTTTTTTTACATTAATATCGTGAGGTTTGCATTTGCGCTGTAGATCCATTTACAAAAAAGATGACGTTTCACTTTAATTTATTCATAACTTTAAAATTTTAAACGGGGTTCAAGATTGAAAGCAGAAGTGCATAGGTAGTTCTGGTCTTCGAAAGTAACGATATCTGCGGGGGTGTAGGGGGTAGCATCAGTTGTCAATGGTTAATCTCCAAGTAAAACCAATTGCATATTTGGAATCAAATTTCTGAGGGTAAATTGGGTTTTTTTTTTCTATTATAATTTAAGGGGAAAAACGAAGTTATTTTTTTAGAGCTTATGCGAAACCGAAACTCAAGTGGGAAAAAAAAAACCCTCTCACGAGCGCACGTGGTCACTACAAGGAATTCTTTGTTTGAGATCCCGGGTGAAAGTTGTCCGCTAATTAGCCGAAAGCCGTGTTATTTGGTTTAACAGCATATAAACCTTTACGGTACTTTAATGGTTGGAACCATTTTTTTTTTTAAACAAATGTTTAATTTGATAGCCACGCAACGCTGGATAAAAAATCTATTGGTATTTACATGTCATGTATCAAATATGAGGACTTTATAATTTATTCATGACCTATATTATGTCTATATTTTGTATAAGTTTTTTCTTTGTGGTGCACAACGTAACGTTGTGCACCACAATCTGATGTTTCTCACATCACATTCTGTTCATTAAATTATTAGATGAAAGTACGGAATAGTTAATCACTCCCCCTCACCTCCCTCATATTAAGAATGGCTTTCTAAATTATAACGTTATTATTTTAGTTAACTGCATAAGTAGCCTTTTTTTCTAATTTATTTTCTTACTAATTCTCTGGAGTTTCCTTATAGGTTATAGTTATCATAAAAATAGTTTGAATTATCTCCCCTTTCAACTGACTCTTCTAAAATAAAAATCTATCTCCCTAATAATACAGAAATACCACTTTTTTCCGGAAAAAAAAAAAAATTTATATAGGAAATACGTGCCCTTACCACCACACATGTCAGCATAACCTTTTTTGTTTGTTTTTACAAAAAATAAAAAATAAAACATTAAAATGACAACGTGTCATTCAGACAAAGCCACGTGGGAAGAAAATAAAAAGGACCGAAATACTAATTTCAAAATTTGACAGAATAAATGGATTTATGTCATTCTATAAAAATGAGCAAAACTTTCATTTACTTGTTTGGTAACTATTATTAAATAAGCACATTCTTTTTATTTTTCTTTCTTTCTTTCTTCTCCGGTAGCCAACGAGAATAACTTGCGGTAGCCAGTTTTATGTGAAAAGCTCATGGAGGTTAAATTTCGTAAAAGGATGTGAGACTGGGGGAGTGGGTGTACGCCGTATATATGAATGAAGATGGAAGTGACTTGCTTCCCACTTGCAAAAGTAGGCATGAAGTCAGATTAACGTTGAGATGAGGGGGGGGGGTCAGCTCCTCCTAGAGCGGACCCGTCGGCATTCCACGGTAGGGGCGCATCAGGCGACATGCAATAAACCAGGACCTAACCTCATTCAGACAAGAGGATCGGACCCCCTAATACACCAGAATGTACCAAGGGTCAAGGATTCTCCTCTGGCTGGGTATGAATAATGGCGAGAGACTACTAGGTTTTTTTAAAAGGTAGCAGAATTGTTTTAGAAATATGAAAACGCGTGGGTGGTTGTAGGAGGGCAGATAGCAGACAATACTTTCGAGATTGTCGTCAGCATTTTCAAGGTAACCTAAATTACAATAAATGGGCGCGTAATTCACATTTTTAGCAACCTTGAAATTTCCAAAGAAAAAAGTAATGGTTCGGTGGTTGTAGGTCGCGACGGGTACTTTCTTCGCTTCAATGACGAATAAGTTTTTTTTTTTTTTATTATTTAATTTATTTCAATTTCGCAAGTAATACTGAATTACCATGGGAGATGATTGTAACGTACGATATTTTATGCAAATTATGGGTTTAATAGATTTTACAAAAAAACTTTAACAAAACGAATGAGAAATTGAGTTGTGAACTTTGGGAGGGGGGGGGGGGGTAACATAACATATATTTGGGAAAAAGGCTTTTGCCTGTAACTCCCGTTCCTTTCCTTTAAGAGCAAAAAAAGGGTCCCACTCACACATTGCAAGCAGCGTAAGGACGTTTCGCACAACACATAAAAAAAAATGTGGATTTAATTTTCTTTAAAACCCTGTACTTTAATATTTCAAATATTTTATTTTTATTTTATAACTTGTGAATCAATTTTACTGTACAAATAAAGTTTTTAGTCATGCTTTAAAAACGTTAAAACTCAACACTTTTAGAGTTTGCGTGAAATAAGCGAGTTTAATCTCAAAGTTCTATTTTGGCCCCAAAAAGTGCCACATTGCAAATAACAAACAAAAGCTGGTCGAAACGTCCTAGTTCCGATTCAAAAGGATATCGATCGCCCCCCCCCCTTCATGGCTGCTTATATTGGTTCATTAAAATCATCCGCTAACGAGTTACAATAACAGACCGCACAAAATTAAACGAGTTCTTAAAAAGGAAAACCGAAAACAGTAAGAAGAAAAAAAAACTCAATTTTTTTACATTTTATTTTTATTACCAATATATTTACATGGTTTCACTTTATTTTTTTATTAATTGCTTTTTATTTTGTTTGTAGTTGTTTTTAGTGTTATTTTTACTTTATTTCAATCATCGTGTTAGGCTTGAATTTTTAAATACCCCGTCGAAACAAAGATAAATAAATAAATTGTCCGCGTGACCGAAAAATATTTAAATAATACGAGAAAATGATTACAAAAACGCAACAATTCACATACACACAAAAAAAAAATGTCTCTTAAAAAAAAAATTGCTAACGAAATGTATACACTTTGTTATGTACTTACGTGGTAGCTGAAAAGAGGGTAAACAAAACATTGCTCAAATTCGTCCAGTATTAAATTAATAAAAAACGATTTCGAATGGTCGTCGCCATATTGTATCATTGAGTTATGAGTTATCTCCCTTGCCTTAACTGGTTACAAAATGTCTAACGATACGCAAATAGTTGGGGGGGGGGGGTCTTTTAATTTGATAAATACTGGATGAATTTGCGTAATATTTTCTGTACAATCTTATTTTCAGCTAAGTACATAAAGTTTATAAATTTCTTTAAATATTTTAACGTCATTGTGAAACAGCAGAAGCACATAAAAAAATACAATGCAACAATGTCTGTAAAAAAAAAAAAAAAGAATGTTTTCCGCTTCAGGAACCCGGGTTTAATTTCGTGTAGTCATAATAACTCGTTACCGGATTTTACCGAATCATTATCGGCAGCCATGGGGGCTGATCTATATAAGCACAAAAGTGGCAGATATTATGAATTAATTTATTATCTCGTGAGACGGAACGGAATTAAAAGATAACGAATCTAGGCAACGCTAAACGAGTGTACTATTCATAAATGTCATTGGCACAGAAGGAACTTAATATATTATTTGTTTATAGAGGCTTGCTAGTGCAAGTCACAAGGTGGACAAGTTGAAACTGACAGAAATTGATATTTTAAAAAAATAAATAATA
The DNA here is from genome assembly GCA_963556195.1 of Sepiola atlantica. Classification (NCBI taxonomy): domain Eukaryota; kingdom Metazoa; phylum Mollusca; class Cephalopoda; order Sepiida; family Sepiolidae; genus Sepiola; species Sepiola atlantica. The sequence continues at coordinate 22,276,928 of OY744528.1, forward strand.
AAATATTGAAGGAAATTAGAGTTTTAAATTTAAAATGTTCAGAAACAAAAAAAAAAAAAAAAGATTACACCCCACCCCCGTTTGATTTTAATGGAGGGAAAAGGGGTCAGTGACAACTTGAATATCAAAAGAGTTCTGGGATCTTTAAATAAATATATATTAGTTAAAAAAAAAAATTAAAAAAAGTAAGTATATTTTATTATTTTAAAAAAAGTAAATATATAATTTAAAAAAAAAAAAAAACGATCGGTTTAAAATAGACATTGCTATTAATAAGACAATTAAAAACTATTTCTGTTTGTAAAGAATTGATCAACAGTAGTTTGTCAAGAAATAAAATGCTTGCGAAAACGTGACCACACAAGTCAATTCAGATATTAAAAAAACAAAGAAAAATTATATTAATAAATAAAAATAAGATTCTAATGCCCAAGAAATCATTCTTGTGTCGAAGTGGTTGACAATATTTTAATTAAAACAAAATAACTAAAAAAAAAAAAAACAAGGCGATAACCATATACAAAGAAGGTGGTTACGTTTCCAGAGTTTCCAATTTTGGCGATTTAGTCGTTTCGCAGCAAAAATGGCGGACAATGAACCGTCTGCTAATTTCAGAATTCACAAATGAGTGAACAATCTCAAGTAAATTGTTTGGGACTAATTTAAAATTTACCTTAAATTATTTTAAAAGAAATACAGTTGAGAAATTAGCCGAACACAATTTATTTGGGTTTACTTACATATTTGTGAGGTCGGAAAAAAATCAGAAGTTAGCAGACGGTTCATTGTCCGCCATTTTGGCTGTGAAACGACTAAATCGCCCAGATTAAATATCGTTTTTTTTTTTCTCTTAAAAAAAAAAAAAAAAAAAAACTTTCAGTCATAGGTACATGAAAGAATCGATACAACCTGCAAATTTGTTCCGATAGTCAGGGTCCATTTTACAAAACATTTACATGGTGAATAGAACCCTCGCCATAAAGCAAGGTTTTATCTTGTAGTTTACTCCTTAATCTAAAAGTTTGTTTTTTTTTAATTCTAAAAAAAATTTTAAAAAAAAAAAAAAAGTAGATTGGCGGGGGGGGGGGGGGGATTGTATACTTTAGCCCCTTTGTCCATACTGAAGGGCAAATTTTGTTAATTAGGTACAATTGTACCGAGTAAATCTATTTTAAGCGGAGAAAAAAAATCCACAAAAAAATATAACAATGATTATCAATTGTTTTTTTTTTAATCAAGAACAAAAAACAAAAAAAAAAGTGAAATGTGAAGAGAAGATTATGTTTTTAAATAAATGAATCCACTGATAAGCTTTTTTATGAATAACGCACTTTTGTTTTTACGCTAAAGGTTACGCAAGGATTTGGCGGTTTTTGACGCGAAAAACTTAATTAACGAAGCCTTTCTTTTTATAAAATATATAAATTTGCATTGCAAAATTTTCACAAAACAAAAGGAGTTACACACTAATTAACAGTTTATTACGAAATATTTTTTTTATTATTATTTAAAATAAGTAGATATTTCTTTTTCTTTAAAATAAAAATCAATCAGTTGAAATTGCGTCCTGATTAACCTCTACAAAAACAAAATGTCATTCGCGTTAAGAACGATAGAATAAATAAATTAAAAAAATGAGAAGACATGTCTAAAAACGAAAGTGAAATCAGAAAATGTATGGGTCCGGAACGGGGAATAGTTTTGGGTGATCTTTATAAATAAAATGTTACCTTATTATGCAACTGAAAGAAAATTCGACCGGCAGCGGATCGCAACATGGTGAGGTCAGAGGGAGGATCAAACTGATATTCGCACCTTCGTCTACGCACAACAGGCCAAAAATATTCTGTGACGTCACAAGAGGTCGACCAGTCTCACACATTAAAGACCTTAAAAGAACCACATTTCTTTTGCGAAAAACTCAAATCCTTTCTTTTGTACGAATAATTACTGCTTAAAAACAAGCCAGAAATATTTGTAAAATATACTTAAATATTTAGAATTCCATCCAGAAAAAGAAATTTAATGTAAACATGTTAAATAATGACGGATCTTTTTTTTTAGCAATTAACTGGTGTAAGCAGACCCCTTCTGTCACTCAGTGGATTACTATAAAGTTTTCATTCATTAAATTATGGATGATAAAAATAAAGATAAAGTGTCGCAGGCGAACAGATTTCAATATCTAATTTTATGAATGATAAAAAGGAAGAAAAAAATGAATATTCGTCATGTTATCGCAACGATCCCATTGGCGATCATTATTTACCACTCATCGACACTTGAACTTTAAAGTAAAAAAGTTGATTCGTTTTCCTTTTCTTTTTGTTACTCACATCCATTCATTCAACTTTAAACTTTTTTTTTGACATTGACACAGATTGACAAAATATCAGTGGAGTCAAAAAACAAAACAATTTATGTTTGAAATTTTTGTTTTGTCTTGTTAGGTTAATTTTTTTGTTTTGTTTTTTCTTGTAAATTTGTAGATTAACACGCTCAAGTAAGTCACTCTTACCCCCACCCACCCACACACACACACATACACAAAAGAAAAATGAGATTCTACTTTTTAGGCGATTACGTGTGAACACCCTGAAAAATTTGGCGGAAAGAAGAAGAAAAAAAAAACAATAATTTTAGAATTTAAACTGAGGGATCATTTTCGTGAAATGATCTCCCCCATTTTAGGGTCATTCTAAGTTTTTAGAGTAATCATTGTCAAGTAAATTCTTTTAACACTAACCCTAAGTACGACTATGGCCGGGGTCGAAGGGTGTTTATGGCGGGAGATTCGAAAGAAGAACAAAGGAAGCAACAGCGGGGTCACCAATTATGGCCGGGGTGGAGGTCTTTGTTTAATGGCGGGAGATTCAAAAGAGAACAATGGATTTTGGATTTTAACCACAGTCGCGAAGGATGCCGGACAAATGGTTTTGCGATAATGAATCCCCCCAACCATAGGTAGTGTAATAGATGCCATTTATAACTGCATGTTATCACACCGTTAGGCTTCCACCATCGGACCACGTGGAGATTAAATAAAACAGTTTAAGACAACAAAGAGAAAGGAAGAAAATATTATTTAAACTTACCTTAAAGAAAGCGAAGGAATGATGAAGCTATATACATATACGAATAGGCCTTTTATAATGGTTAATAAAAAAGGAAAGGAATAACATTTTTATTAACAAAACAATTTATTTAATATTTAAAAGAGAGTGTAAGTTTCATAATTGGGGCGTATAATGCGATGCGTGTTGAAATGTCTTTTTGTGTGTAGAATGAAATATGTGTTGAAGACATAAGAGTTCGTTGGGATTGAAAGATTACCAGATTGTAGAATGTTCATCAAATTGAAGGATAGATAGTTTTCTTGAATCGAAAAGGGTTACCTTTCTCTTCCTTCCTCCTCCACACAGCTCGTTCGAGCTGGTGGGGGGGGGGGGGATCGCCGAGAGTTCTTTGTGTGCGTTCGTGGCCTCAGAACGCTGAGGGAAAAAGAGAATGAGGAAGGGAACACGTGTTCTTTTATCGACTTCAAATCTCGCGTGGTCAAGCTGGCCGAAATCCTTCGGCCAACGTGATTCTGCGAGATTTCACGAGTTTCTCCACTTCAGAGGCGAAGAAGGGTTAAACGAAGAAAGAAAGAAAGAGAGTAAGAGAGAGTACCTTAATTGTGGTGTTCACCACACGACTAGCAAGGTCGTAAAACCACTTGAAAAAGTAGACCCCCTAAGAAAAAACGCACCGAATTTATCCCTATAGCAAAAAATTTTTTTAAAAAAACATGTTTTGTTTTACTGCCTTATAACGTTGGAATGGCCCGGAAACGGGGATATTTTACGTTAAATGTATATGCGAAATCCCCCATTATAAATTCTATGTCATTCGTTGACATTTATGCAGGTGACACAACCATCTATGGCAACACTTCGAAGAGTATTAATGATCAAGATTATTCTGATTCTGTCTCTTCCGACCAGAAGCACGTCGTGCAATGAAAAAAGGATAGCTGGTTACTTTTAATACATTTAAAACCAAGCTTCTCTCCTTTCACCCCCAATGCTCGGATCCTCACTTTTCCCTAATTGCAATGAATAGCTCTCTCCTTGAGGAAGTCTGTTGCTTTGATATGCTCCTAGGACTGACCTTCACTCCAGACCTGAAATGGAAGAGGAGATAACTGCTAAATGTAAGATAAATGTAATCTTACATTTAGCAGTTATCTCCTCTCTCAAACATAATTGCACCGGTTTGCGAGTAGGCGTCGCTTTTCACCATCAGGTGGCACTGGAGGACGACCACAGAGTTATCTGCCCTTCTTGATTATATAAACCGGTGCATAACGTCAGTCAGGGCTCATTTTTAGTTCTGGCCCTGGCAGACGGTAGTCATCGGAAACGCTGCTCGTCTCCTTGTCTGACCCACAAAATCACACGTGTTCAAATTCATAAACATGTTTTTCTCGGTAAGAGATTTTTCTTCACAGACGCATTCATGTTCCTACAGAGACAATTTCTTCTTCAACATTTTATTTTCACGTACACAATTTCTTTATTGAACATATTTTCCCATGTGCGTTTCAATCATATGAACTATTTCAACTCCACACACATTATACATACATACATATATACACACAGCATTCATCATTCCACATACACACTGTATACGTATTAATGTACTCTGTTTCATTGTTGTTACACACGTTCAATAAATGCTTTATTTAAACAACCTATTTCCTGTGAATTATTATTTTGCCTTGCATGTGGTATTGCTTGTATCATGAACATGTAACCGGGATTCCCCCTAGAATTCTGACACATCAAATCTGTTGCTAAGATCGCTGACAAAATGGTTGGATCATTCTACCGCTCCAGAAAGTATCTCACCCATGATGCAATCATCTACATGTATAAGAGTCAAATACATCCTAAGATGGAGTACTTTGACACCTCTGGGGAGGTGCCACTCAGAGCACCCTTTCCTGACTTGACAGAGTACAAAACCGACGTATGTCCTCTTCTCTTCACTATGGCCTCTTTCTCACAGAAGAGAGGTTGCTAGTCTTTCTCTACTCTATCGTTATTTTCATGGTAGGTACTCGACTGAAATTTAATCTATAATTCCCCCTTGTAAAACATTCACAACAAAAACTCGTCTAGCTACAACCACTGTAAATAAATTCCCTTTCTTCCTTTGTGTACCTAAAACTTAATAGAACTTCCATGAGCAAAGTTTATTTCCAAGAACTATCCGTCTGTGGAACACAATACCACAGGGCTGATTTCCAGATGACTACAACATGGTCGTTATCAAGTCCAATGTTAAGAAATTCTTGTTGAGCCGTCCTCTTAAATAATCAAATTCTGTCCAGTTTCAACCTTTTTCCCTCAATCCTAACAGTGTTGTCTTACCGTCCACCTGATAAATTCACTCACCCTCGAGTGGCCTTTGGGCCTTGATAAGTGTACCTAAAACTAAATGGAACTTCTATGAGCAAAGTTTCTTTATTAGAACTACCCGTCTGTGGAACACAATACCACAGGGTTGCTTCCCAGCTGATTACAACATGGTTGTTATCAAGTCCAATGTTAACAAATTCTTGTTAAGCCGTCCTCTTAAATAATCAAATTCTTCCGAGTTTCAACCATCGTTGCCAATACTCAAAGTGTTGTCTTACCGTCCACCTGATAGACTCATTAACCTTTATCCTCGAGTGGCCTTTGGCCTTTGATAAACGGTGACTCATTAGTACATAAAAAATAATTGTTTTTCAGGGTATTCACACGTAATCGCCCCCAAAAAGCGAAAAATAAAATAGAACAGTTTTAAAAAGTGTTCGTGCAACATCTCTCCCCCCCCCTCTATCTCTCTCCCTCTCTCTCTCCCTCTCTCTCTCTCTTTCCCCTCTCTCTCTCTCTCTCTCTCTGTCTTTCTCTCTCTTTCTCTTTCTTTCTCTCTCTTTCTCTTTCTCTATTTCTCTCTCTCTTTCTCTCTCTCTCTCTCTCTTTCTCTCTCTCTCTCTCATTTTACTTATTTAACACACCTCTCCATCCGAATGCTTCCCTTTCTAATTCATTGTGCAAACTTTTGAAACTGCTGAAATATAGTAGAAAGTAAAAAAAATGAAAAATTAATCAGCAGCTGACTGTTGACCTAGTTTCAGTGTTGTTTTTCGAACATTTATCAGTAAGAATGAAAGGAAGTAATTCTTTCTGAATATCACATGCATAAATTAACCCATGGAGACCCAAGCGAATGAATATTAGTATTTTTTATCCACGGTGGACCTTCCGTGGCAGTGTGGCGATATCCCTTTGGGTCATCCAGCGGCTTGTTGGGCTTCGGGAGAGCGATGACCATGGCTCGTCGCCATATCTTCGGGAGCTTGGACGTGCGGAAGCAGAGGGAGCAGAAAGATCGAAGCTCACCACAGAGACCCCTCCACGAGCTCGCCTGAAGTCACGACGCCCATTCTCGGAGCACGCCCACCAGCTCCTGCTTTCAACACCCGGTGACGTCACAAAACGAATCTGGCTGAAACGTCGCTGGACGGAAGAATGGCAGGCAGCAGATAAATCAAGGTTGCGCAGATTTGTGGAGGACTTAAATAACCTACAAGGCATGGACCTCCCTCACCGGCAGTGGACAATGCTCAACCGCCTCAGGACAGGTGTCGACCATTTCGCCGCGACCATGAAAGGATGGGGACTCAGGGACTCGGCTGTCTGCAACTGTGGTCACTCTGAACAGATAGTTAACCACATCATCGAGTCATGCCTCAAACATCGACCACCCAACGGCGAAGCCGGCATAGCTGTGCTAGACAACAAAACATTAGCATGGCTTTTCTCAACCGAGCTGGTGATCTAACAGTGAGATGCTGTGAAGCAAACGAAAGAAGAAGTATTTTTTTTCATCATAATCAGCTCAAAGATTGAATAAGGAAATTTATGTCTGCTTATCCGCAACCCATGATACCAGATTACTTTTTTTATTCTTAATTTTACATTTTAAAATCTGCAATTTTGGTGTAGATCCATGGGTGTATTCCTCAGCATTGATTGGATGAGAGGTGGTTTAAGTACAGGGAGATTTATTGAAATCATTTTCTGCACATTTTAAAGCCTTTAAGCGCACTAGGCGTTTCCCAGAAATCAATCAAGACTCATATGTAATTCTGCTCCAAGTCTTGAACCCCATATTAATTTTTTTTTTCATTCTATAATTTTATAAGTTATAATAATGCTGAATTAATGAATGAAGCAGTGACAGTCGGAGCTGGATAATGTATCCAATGAAGAGGAAGACCTGGTGTTAGGTGGGGGTAGTGGCAGTAGATTTTTGCGTGTGAGTAAAATTTACTCCGACTTCCTCTATGTATGAGTTTTTTGTGAGAGTCAGGTATGTCGGAAATAATGTAGGAAATTATAAAATCTAATGAAACTGATAATTTCCGGAAACATGCATCAGTTATTGGCATAAAGCCTGACTATATTGGAATTTTATATAGTGCCTGTGTTTATAGTATTATGGTGACTGAAGTCGCACGTAAAAAAATCGAGATTACTTTAAATCAAATAAAAGGAAGTAGAAATTGGATGTTCTTGTTTTAAAAGCATTGTTGATATCTAGGAAATTTGAATTATTAAAAATAATAAACCGTTAGGAAAGCCATATAATGCAATGTATTTGTTTTTATTTTTTACTTTGAATTTTCGACGATATATAGTTTTCCTAACGGTTTATTATTTTTAATAATTCGAATTTCCTATATATCAACAATGCTTTTCAAACAAGCACACCCAATTTCTTCTTCATTTGGCGCTGCCACGCACAAGTTCTTGACGGAAGCTTTCATCCCAGATTTCGCTTTAACATCACATGGATCGACTACAACAACAACAACAAAAAATGACTTTAGATAAAGATATGAAACTGTGTATTTTAATTCTGATGAAGGCGTATGTTGCCGAAAATTCAAAGCAATTTTTTTTTATTGCATTATATGGTTGATTATTTTTAATAACTGAAATTTCCCCAAAGATAAACTAAAAAATCGTCTTTCTTTTTTATAGATGAACACAGACACAACAATATTATTCTACTCCCTTTGATCTAAATGAAATATACCGTCGTAGTGGAGTTGATATTCTTTCGTAGCAGCAATTCGTTCTCTCTCCTTTTTTGTTGTAGCAATTAAAAAACAACAACACCATTATTTTGCTCTGGGCTTTCATATTCTTTTTGTTTAGTTTTATTACACAGTATCAATATAATATTTTCTTTACATATTAGCATAAGTCTAATACCCAGTATTACATCTTCTTGCATAGGGAAAGGAGAACTCTGTAAATATACCATTGTAGTGGAGTTGATATTTTTTCGTAGCAGCAATTCGTTCTCTCTCCTTTTTTTTGTAGCAATTAAAAAACAACAACACCATTATTTTGCTCTGGGCTTTCATATTCTTTTTGTTTAGTTTTATTACACAGTATCAATACAATATTTTCTTTACATATTAGCATAAGTCTAATACCCAGTATTACATCTTCTTGCATAGGGAAAGGAGAACTCTGTAAAGCATCTCTCCTTTTATTAGATTAGACAAGCTTTTCTGCCATGTCGACTTCCTGTGATGTCATTTCTTCTGAGACTTTAACATAATCTCTACTCTAGATTTCAAGTGGAAATTTCCACTTTCTACTTAATAATCCAACTCACTCTTGAAGTGGAAATTTCCGCTTTCTGCATCATTCTAACACACCCCATGTTCAATATCACCACAAAACTATGAAGGTGAAAATAGATAACATTTATTCTGAATGGCTCGGTGCATTCTCCCCTGCCTTGATAGAGTACAGAATCGACTTTAAAAGTTAATCGGGGATTTCCACTTCTCTTCCTTGCATCCCCTTTCTCTACTCTATCATTATTTTCATGGTAGGTGCTCGACTGAGCTCCAATCTCTGGTTCCCTCCTGTAAAACATTCACAGCAAAAATTCCTCTAGCGTCAACCACCAGCAAAAATTTTTCTTTTCTGTCCCTGTGTACCTAAAACTAAATGGAACTACCATGAACAAAGTTTCTTTCCAAGAACTTCCCAGCTGTGGAATACAATACCGCAGGGCTGCTTCCCAGCTGTTTACAACATGGTTGGTTTTAAGTTGAGTTTTTAATGATCCAGTATTTTTGACTAATTTTGCTATATATGTACATAAAATAGGGTATTTTGGGACCCGCGTTAAAAGTTCCTCGGCGTCGGTGCTTTTCAGATGTTTATGTTAAACGCTGGAGATTGCCGAATGAAAAATCCGTTGACTTGACTGCGTTAAAAAAAAGCACAAACGAGGCTGGATTTACAAGCATGACAAAACAAGCAAACATTTTTGCGAAATTATAATTTATTTTTTTAACGAAGTTTCAACTAAGTGTTTAAATTAAAAAGTTATTAGTTTTTATTTTACTTTTTTTTTCTTATTAAACATTTGTACAAAAGAAATTTTTTTTAAACAAAGAAAAAACAGTGATAATAACAGTGAAAAGTTAATCAAGTCAGTATTTTTTTGTGTGAGGGGGGGGGGGGTTACATCTTTTGCGAAAATTATTTTTTTTTGTCAAATTTTTTTATGACTATTTTTGTTTGTTTCGTTACTGTTTAGTGTTAGGGCAGTCGGGTTAGACTTATGAATTAAGGTTAGGGCAGGGTTAGGAATTAGGGTTAGGGTAGTCAGGTTAGGAATTAGGGTTAGAATTAGGGTTAGGTTAGGATTAAGAATTAGGGTTTTGGCATTAAGGTATCTCCAAGAGTATTTATCCATGAGTTTTGTTCGCTTAGCGATCTTGCATTTATTTCCACATTTTTTTGCATTTTTTTTTCTTTAGCAATCAATTTATGGCCCTGACAGAAATTTATCGTTCCTTCAGGAGTATCAACAGCCAGTGATACCATGTAAAAAAATTCTGTTGCAATCACGTTTCAACCAGTTTGCAAGTTCAGCATTTCATTCAGTTTGACTGCTTAGATGTCGTCTGCTTATGCGTTTAGCACGGATCCCAAAGTAACAAAGTACCGTTGTTTTTAAGTCTAATGTTAGCAAAGTCTTGTCGAGTTTTTAATGATCCAGTATTTTTGACTAATTTTGTTATATATGTACATAAAATAAGGGCGAAAATGGCACTTTTAAAAAAATCGGAGATGTTTATGCGGATAATTTGGGTTTTGCTAGTTCTAACAATTTTGATTTTTCGGCTATTTTTCACGTTTCTTTCGAAATACAAAAAGCATGATCTTTTTTCCCGTGTATTTTTGACTGACTTTCTTTGATATATACATAAAATTAAGACGAAAAATACACTTTAAAAGAACTGAAAATATTCGTGTACACGTACGCTTCGGGGTCTAACAATGTTGATTTTTCTCCTATTTGCCAGGTTCCTTTTGAAATACAAGGGTCATGATGTATTTCCCGCGTAATTTTGATGTGCTTTTAATATTAATAAATGACCCACTCAGTGATACAAATTGAGAAATATAACTATTTGCTGATAATGTTAAACTACTTATTAGACTCAGATGCCATTTGATCAAATCTCATTTCTGGTCGCAGTTTAGACGAGACTCCCAGACAGCTAGTCATCTTAGCAGGGCAGCATTCGTTTTCAGTAGAGTTCAAAGTAAGTTGTATTTACTTTACATCGTCCATGCATATCTCTATAATTTGTTTGCCCTGACAATTCATGCATTTCAATTGCTTAAAGACTTTTAACATGGACTCTATTTACTTAGTAATTACTTCTGTAATTTTTACCTCTTTTTATTTATTATGTTTTATTATGTCCATCCTACATTTGTTTTTGACAAACTTTCTCTGTGAAAAATAAATGACTATATATATATATAGTCTCGGAAGTTTCTCAACCATTAAAACTATATAAAAAAAAAAAAAATTTTAAATAAATAAATAAAAAAATAAAAAAATTATATAAAAAAAAACAAAAAAACTTATAGTCTCAAGTCTTCCAGTGGAAAATCACTCATGTAAGTCAATTTATTTTTTACAGTTATTATATTAGTTAGTTTCTAACACTATTTTAAGGGATCATCAGTTGTTTACCATGAAAAACTGTTTCGGGAATTTATATATATATATATATATATATATATATATATATATATATATATATAGAGAGAGAGAGAGAGAGAGAGAGAGAGAGAGAGAGAGAGAGAGATGAGAAACAAAGTTAAGATGAAGACTGTGCAAATATATATTTAAGTATATACTCTTTATAATATGTTCCAAATTGCAAGCTCAATGAAGTTGTATTACAAGCTTCAGAGCGTATATATATTATAGGTGTATTCCAATGACTAAAGAAACAATCAATCCATAATCATACCTTACATAATTGAAGAAACAAATGGAAAATATGATTATGGATTGATTGTTCCTTTGGTCATTTGAATGCACTTATAATATATACATATAATATATATATATATATATATATATATATATATATATATATATATATATATATATATATATATAATCCAGGCAAGGTAAACATCCACTGGATAGTAATCCAAAGAATTTCAACCGGGCTTATAAAAAAAGTGCTCAATATCAAATAGATTATAATATCAAATAGATGTATATATGATTATTTTTATTTACACAGACATGTACAAAATCTGCAACACTTTCCAAATATGATCTAAGGTTAAGATCGGATTTTAACTCTGCCTGATGAGATCTCAGCTTATAACAGCTGTTGATCGATAACATCGACACGTCAGTGTCGCAGATTTTGTACATGTCTGTGTAAATAAAAATAATCATATATATTAATTAGAGTTTATAGATTCAAAATGTAATTCAAATCAAGTTACAGAAGTAAGAATATTTTACTCACGTTTCGAAGCATTCTTTATTGTATAAACTGGCACATAGCAAATTCTTTTATAAAGTCTTATATAACTTATATCCATCTCTCTCTCTCTCTCTCTCTCTCTCTCTTTCTTTCTTTCTCTCTCCCTCTCTCTCTCTCTCTCTCTCTCTCTCTATATATATATATATATATATATATATATATATATATATATATATGAGAACTGGAGAGTGAGCTTACTAAATATCGGAAAATTTCAACAAGGGAAAAGTGCTGTTAAACTAATAGAATATTAATAGAAGAAGAAGAAGAAGAAGAAGAACAAGAACAACAACAACAACAACAACAACAGCAACAAAAACAAGAAGAAGAAGAAGAAGAAGAAGAAGATTTAATTCATATATATATATATATATATATATATATATATATATATATATATATATGAGAACTGGAGAGTGAGATTACTAAATATCGGAAAATCTCAACAAGGGAAAAGTGCTGTTAAACTAATAGAATATTAATAGAAGAAGAAGAAGAAGAAGAAGAAGAAGAAGAAGAAGAAGAAGAAGAACAACAACAACAACAACAACAACAAGATTTAATTCATCCCCAAAAATTATCCTTTTCTTCCTTCAAGTGCATCGGTTGATTGGTTCTAGTTTTCACTTTCCCCAAGATGCCACTAAGTATCCTTATCAGTTGAAAAGAACAGATGCCATACACTTAATACAGTCTAAGTAATACCATTTTCTTTTTTCATGGCATATCACCTGATAGAATGCCACGACTTGCAGAACTGCTACATTTGAGATATGAGCCAGCCTAGAAGATTGTTGGCAAAGGTAGCAGGTACGAGAACTAGAAAGATTCCTTTTGGTTTTCTCGTGTTCTTCAGAAGAGTTGGTTTGCCGCTAAAAGAATCCGTCCTATTTGCTCGTATGGTTTCAGACTGGCATTCTCTCTTGTTAAGAAACTTTTCGTAGCTGCGAATTTCAATGAAGGACGATGTAGCATGTTCAGAGGACAATGTCGGCAGACGATAACCGGGCAAGACAAAAGTTTCACAAAAAGTATTCAATTGTGAAAGTGATCATAAAAATATCAAATGTCTAAAAGAATCTCTGGTTCCTCCTTGAATGACATCCACACAAAGAACTTGTCTTATTATTAACACAACTACAAAGAATTTTCCTTTCTACCCCCCCCCCCCCCCCGCAGTGCGTCTGTCAAAATGGATATTTTCATGAACAGTTTCTTTTCAAGAACTTCCAATCTGCGGAATACGTTATCATGAGATTGCTTCCCTGAGGACTACAACACGGCCATCTTCAAATCCAATGTCAATAAATACTTGTCATCAACTGTCCACATAAGTCATCAAATTTTATTCCTTCCGTTCATTATTTTCAATCCTCTCATAAGAAGGTGCTCGACTGAACTCCAATTTCTAGTTCCTCCCTGTAAAACATTCACAGCAAGAACTCATCTTACTAACACAACTGCAAAGAACTTTCCTTTCTTCCTCCAAACAGAATTTCCATGAACAGAGTTTCTTTCCAAAAAGTTCCCATCTGATTTCCTGCAGACTACAACGTTGTCACATTCAAATTCAATTTGAGCAAATACTCACCATAAACAGTCCTCTTAAGAATTCAGATTCTGTACATTCCATTCATCATTTTCAATCCTCTCATAATATTCTTCATCATTAAACTGACAATCCGTTCATCTTATTAACCGTTAAAATAATTCAAATAGAGAACTGAACCACAGCAGAAGTAAAATCTGATGGCGTCAGCATAGATAACAGTTATCTCTGGCCGGGTCTTTATTCATCCCTCTTTCTCTCGAATCCATCTTTATCACTTCCGTTCATGTTTCCCTTGGCCCTCCCCTGCCAACTGACCCTGCTACTTCAACTGTTCTATTAAATGCACATAGTATAGGGAGATGTGTGCAGAACAGGAGACTCTGTTGGTTTGGTCACATTGAAAGAATGGATAAGAGTTCTGGGGTTTGTAGATGTAGAACAGTATATCACATAGTATAGGGAGATGTGTGCAGAACAGGAGACTTTGTTGGTTTGGTCACATTGAAAGAATGGATAAGAGTTCTGGGGTTTGTAGATGTAGAACAGTATATCACATAGTATAGGGAGATGTGTGCAGAACAGGAGACTTTGTTGGTTTGGTCACATTGAAATGAATGGATAAGAGTTCTGGGGTTTGTAGATGTAGAACAGTATATCACATAGTATAGGGAGATGTGTGCAGAACAGGAGACTTTATTGGTTTGGTCACATTGAAAGAATGGATAAGAGTTCTGGGGTTTGTAGATGTAGAACAGTATATCACATAGTATAGGGAGATGTGTGCAGAACAGGAGACTTTGTTGGTTTGGTCACATTGAAAGAATGGATAAGAGTTCTGGGGTTGTTAGATGTAGAACAGTCAAGGTAGCAAGGTCAGTCGGCAGAGAAAGGGGGTGTATGTTGGTGTATGTTGGTGTATGTTGGTGTATGTTGGTGTATGTTGGTGTAGTCGCTAACTCGCTATTACTGCACTCAACAATATAAATGATGTAGAAATATAAACTACAGCCCCTCTCTCTCTCTGTACATTCCATTCATCATTTTTAATCTTCTCATAATATTCTTCATCATTAAACTGACAATCCATCCATCTTATTAACCATTGAAATAATTACGTTAAAATAATTCAAATAAGAACTGAACCACAGCAGATATAAGATCTGATGGGGTCAGCAAGGATAACAGCTATCTCTGGACAGGTTTTTATTCATCCCTCTTTCTCTCAAATTTATCTTTATCACTTCCTCCCATGTTTTCCTTGACCTACCCTTGCCAACTGACCCTGCTATCTCAACTGTTCTATTAAATGTTGATAATATAGGGGATGTGTGCAGAACAGGAGACTCTGTTGGTTTGGTCACATTGAAAGAATGGATAAGAGTGCTTGGGTTAGTAGATAAAGGTCAGTTGAAGTAGCAGAGTCAGTTGGTAGGGAAAGGCCAAGGAAAACTTGGGAGGAAGTTATAAAGATGAATTTGAGAGAAAGAGGGATGAATAAAGAGCTGGCCTGAGATAGGTTAGTTTGGAAGTCAATTTTTAAATCCCGTCCAACACAGTTCAGAATATAAAACAGACGTTAAACTGATGATGATGATGATGATGATGATGATGATGATGATGATGATGATGAAGCCTTATTCAGCTTACAATAACATTGATAACTATCTATAGTTATATGTACAATAGAGAGTTCTAAAACAAGGGAAATAATGTCAAACAAGGGAGGTAACTTATGACATTTTTATTACAATAACATTTTTATTTTACAATTTTTATTATCAATAAAATTGGATAATGGTCTTATTCCCCTCGTTAAAAAATCTCTAAAATGTTGACGGAAACTATTGATTTCTGTTGAAAGATGTAGTTTTCATTTTTTAACCCGACGATTTCTTTACACTGTTCTGTTAAATATGCACTATACTAAACGCTTTTGAATTGTCAGTTTAATCCAGATTTCCTCCATTTTTTATATACAAAATTAGTCTATTTCTCGAAGTTAGAAATCGATAGCTTTCGTCCTACAACATCCATATTTCATTCTGAATAGCCATTTCCTTTCTTTGGCGTTGATCCATGTTGAAGAATAAAATATAATTCGATTTAATTTCTTTATAAAATATACTTTATCCTGCTCAGATTATTATATAAAAATGGTCGCTATCATTATTATCAGCAGCAAATGTTACTGCCAATAGTCATTACTAATAACACTGCATTAGTACATTTTTTATTAATAAATAATGACTAATATAATATTATTTTCGATATAAAGAGAGATGTGCCAAGGACCTGCGGGACAGTTATAAAAACTAAAAAAGTGGAGGGGGGCGGTTAAACATATGCATATATAACTTCATTATTGATGACTGTAAAGTGGGGGGGGGGCCAAGTTAAAAAGTGGGGGGGGGGGGCTTGAGCCCCTCCCCCCGGTGCCGCCGTTCATGTGTGCCAAATATTAGTGACTCTCTGGTGCTTTCTCAATTCACTGTTATAACATGTGGTATCACGGAGTGTCAAAAAAAATGATCTGATGCATACTGTTTCATTATAGAAAATTGGAAATGGCATCAAATACATAGTTGTTACATATTAATGTATTTTATCTAAAAACAAGTTTCTATTCTTAAATTATACATAAGAAATCATTTTTTATTTTCTGACCATTCAGAAATAAACAAGATTTTTCAGCATTTAAGTCAAATTGTCATGTATTGCAATATTGAACTTTTTGAAAGCTTTCTTTACATCCGAAACATTGTAATAGTTGCATTATAAGCCTTTAAATAGTTGCTTCCAAAGTTATTCCTATCTTGAATTAGCTTTCATTTTGATAGTACACATACAGTATTGTGGTTACTTTATTTGATTGGCTTAAAGCAAATTCTAAAACACTTTATCAATGCTGTTCATAAAAAATTCTTGGAGGGAATATTCAATGTGATTTTAACTGAAGTGTTCTTTATAAAACTATTTTCAAAAAAATATATCCAAATTGTGAGGTGAAATTTTTTTTAATGAAATATTTTCCAAGTTTTTATCAAATAATTCTATTTCAAGTTAATTCTTAAAAGTTCTTCAAAACATAAAAGTAAATCGTAGAGAACCAAATGTTTTGCAATGATGCAACAAAATAAAATCAATAAAAACAAAACTTTTTCTTTGATAATACCGAACCATATGTTTTTATCTTATAAAAAAAAACAAGAAAAACACACCAACAAAAAACACAAACAAAAAACACAAGAAATACAACAAAAATACGAAAAGAAAAAACACCAACAAAAAACAATACAAAACAACGAAAACAAAACAACGAAAACAAAACAAAAAAAATAAAAGACAACATAATAAACACAACAAAAACACCAACAAAAACACCAACAACAATAAACACCAAAAAATAAAAAAAACATCAAAGCAAAACCAAAAAAACACAAAAAACATCAACAAATAACACCAACAAAAAAAAACACCCAAAGAACACCAAAAATAGGAACAAAAAACACCAAGAAAAAACAGAAGAAAAACAAGAAAACGCACCAACAAAAAACAAGGGAAAAAACACTAACAAAAAAAACAATAAAAAAACAAAAACGAAACAAAAAACACAAAAGACAACATAATAAACACAACAAAAACACTAACAATAAACACCAAAAATGCAAAAAAAAACACTAATAAAAAAACACCAGATATCACCATTTTGCATGAAAATTTGTCATTAAGAAAACTGTTCAAAGTGGGTTCCGCGTTTGCTCTCAGTCGATCAAAAATAACAAAGCATCAACAATTCAGGGGAGTGTTTGCTGTTGTTTCAACACAACAAATATGGAAATTTTTGTGTCAATATGTGACAATGGATGAAACATGGATTCACCACTTCACCCAGTCAGCTGAGTGGACAGTAACAGTTGAAAGCCGTCTAAAGCGATTAAAGAGGCAAACATTAGCAGGCAAGGTTTGGGCCTCCTAATTTTTGGATGCTCAAGGTATTTTGTTCACCTTGAGAAAGGAAGAACCATCAATAGCGAATATTATATAGCATTATTGGTGCGTTTGAAGAAAGGAATCGCCCAAAAAATGAACACAGATGAAGAAGAAAAAGTGAAAAGTGCTCTTTCACCAAGACAATGCACCATGTCAGAAATCGATCGCAACGATGGCAAAATTGCATGAATTGCACTTTGAATTGCTTCTGCACTCACCTTATTCTCCAGGTCTGGGCCCTAGTGACTACTGGCTATTTGCAGACCTCAAACGAATAGTTCAGGGAGAGAGATTTGGCTCCAATGAAGAAGTGATATCAGAAACTGAGGCGTATTTTGAGGTCAAAGAAAAATCGTTCTACGAATGAAAAAGGCATTGAATTGTTAGAAAAGCGTTGGAATCAGTGTATCACCATAGCCGGAGACCATGTTGATGAATAAAGTTGAATTTTGCCTAAAAGTTGCTGTGTTATCAGTTAGGCCCGGGACTTATTGAATTATGTATTACTATTTTATTTCACAAATGTCTGCCCACTAGACATTTCCTTTAATCTTTCATCTTTCGAATGCTGAAAAGACGCTAAACTAAATTTATTTCCTATTCATGTTTGGTCATCCATTTTTTTTTTTTTTTCTATTTTCTGTATCATATCGCTTCATTCTGTACGATTGAGATGAATATTGTAAATGTTGTGAAGTTGTCCCACAGTAAATAATAAATAAAGGAAGTCAAGTCGAGGGTTGGTTTAACCAGTGTATTAACAAAGTAAGAAAGTGACTAGCACTTGGCTAGACAGTTACAAGACTGTGCTTTGTCTTCTCTGTGTCTCTGGTGACTCGCACTATTTATAGTGACAACCGGTGCAGTTTCTCCTGTGTAAGAACAGCCGGTGTAACAGTAAATAAAAATGTTCTTCCTTTTGTTAGGAACTAACGTTTTGGTGCTTGTACAGAGAAGCGTGTGGATTAAATTATCAAAAATGATCAATACCCCCCCCCCCCCCCCGCAAAAAAAAAAAACAGTATTGCAGCAGATTTAAATAAGTATCGTCACCAAAAAAGTAGGAAAAATTATCGAGTAAACATTTAATTATAAGCAAAATCCATTTTTCGGGAACAGTCAATTGAAATGTTCGAAGGCCGCCATCTTAAAGTAACCCGGAGACAAAATAAGGGGGAGGTAAGCGCGTTTCCATCTGTAGCACTATTTAAATCTGCAGCAGGCGATATTAATTATGGCAAACGCGCTTACCTCCCCCTGATTTTGTCTTAAGATGGCGGCCTTCGAACATGTCAATTGACTGAATTTTGCTTATAATTATATTTCCACTTTTTGGTGACGATACTTATTTAAATCTGCTGCGTAAGTATATAATATTGTTTTGTTTTTTCGTATTTATAATTTTTCATAATTTAATCCGCACGTTTCTTTGTACAACGTTTTTTCTTATTCAAATAAAATTAGAACTTATTAAATAAAACTTTCAATAATTATATATTTATTTTATTTATCTTTCTCCCACAAGGTAAGATGTGACACAAGGTCGGGAAAGTGGGATTTGAAAAGCCAGCGCCAAAGAAGGTGAGCACGTTGACCTACAAAAAATGCCTGGGCAGCCCCGTCGGCATTCCCCGGTAGGGGCACCTCAAGCAGTAAGCAATAAACTTACTCCTCCCCAAAGAGGGGAGGCAAAGCCTCGGAGGGTGGACCTCCTAGAACTGCACAGGACAAACCCACACACCGGCGTCATCAAGACCCGAAGGCCAAGACGGTACCAGTCTATGGGGTGTAGTATCCAGCGGAACAGATACTACACTTTGATCTTGGCCAAAAGGCCAAGAAGTTTTTATTTACCTCCTCTCAAGGAGGTTAGGCACAAAGCCAGTTTTATCTTACTCCTACAAGTAAGATTTGACCCAAGGTCGGGTCGGGAAAGTGGGGTTTGAAAAGCCAGCGCCCGAGAAAGTGAGTACTCTGGCCATTAAAAATTGCCTGGGCAGCCCCGTCGGCATTCCCCGGTAGGGGCGCCTCAGGCAGTAAGCAATAAACTTACTCCTCCCCAAAGAGGGGAGGCAAAGCCTGGGAGGGTGGACCTCCTAGAACTGCACAGGACTGAGCCATAGACCGGCGTAAATCAAGCCCCGAAGGCCAAGACAATACCAGTCTATGGGGTGTAGTATCCATCGGAACAGATACTACACTTTCATCTTAGCCAAAAGGCCAAGAAGTTTTATTTATCTTCCTCCCACAAGGTAAAATGTGACACAAGGTCGGGAAAGTGGGATTCGAAAAGCCAGCGCCGAGAAGGTGAGCACTCTGGCCATTAAAAATTGCCTAAGAAGTTACTAATAATAATAAATAATTATATATTTATATTTACCATTAAATTTCATAACATTTTCCATTAAACCGTTTGTTTATCCCAATCTCACGGTTAAATTTCGTGAGTTTTTCTGCTCTGCACTATATTATCCACTGTTTACAAGTAAAGGAATACATCTAAACAATGTTATTGCTAATTGTTACAGTTGTGTTTTTAATTTGAAAATCATGAGCTGTGTGACTTTAGCTAGATGCAAAGTGTGGTATCTGTTCTGATACTACACTTACTCTTTTCTGTCCTCGGTCAGTGAAGAAGAAATCCTTCTAGACCGAAACATTTTTTATGTTTGTCCCAATCCAGGGTGCACCTTTTCAGGGAGCTTGCTTTTCCTCTCATTAAAAATCGACCTTGTGTCTAACTCTGCCCTCGTTGGGAGGCACGTAAATAGGAACTTATTTGAAAATAATCTTGGATATGTGTCTGGTCCTGTGCAGTTCCAGGAGGTGCACCCTCCCAGGCTTCGCCTCCCCTCTTTGGGGAGGAGTAAGTTTATTGCTTACTGCCTGAGGCGCCCTACCGGGAATGCCGACGGGGCTGCCCAGGCAATTTTTAAATGGCCAGAGTGCTCACCTCTCGAGCTCTGGCTTATCTAATCCCACTTTCCCGACCTTGTGTCACATCTTACCTTGTGGGAGGTAGATAAATAAATGTATTGAATTTTTCAACATGTTATTTTAAGGTGCAGATTGACGGGGAAAGGAACAGCTCCTTCTTTTTAGGAGTGAGAGTGGGAGTGGCTCCTTATTAAAAAGTAGGAGCATGGATGGGAGCAATCTCAAATTTGAGGGGGATTAGCAGGAGCAGGAGCCGCTCCCAAACTAGTGGAGCGTGTAAAGCTCTGTATGCGTCACTGTTTATTTATTTATTTTCTAAAAGAAGCTAAAAGTTAGAAAAAATAGGAAATGAAAAGTCGTATAATCTTTTAATATTTTTGTATTTGATTCGAAATATTTTGGGAAGTAAATATTTTTGCACAAAGATAGTATTATTAAATGTTTGTATTTACTTTTGTTTTTGTTTACACAAATGTAAAGTCATACACATCGAATGGAAAGTGTGCATTTTAAAATTTTAATAGTACTATGTTATATTAAATGTTATTTGTAGAAATTAAGAGTAATAAAATATTAAATCAAGTAGTAGTATTATTTATAACCATAAATCGAAGTATCATTTAAAATAGAAATGTTCCCTATTTCAAGATGGAGGCCGTGAAGTGTTCATAATGAAAGGGTCCTTTATATCTTTAAAAATACAGCATTGAAAATAATTTCTCCGATTCTAGCAGGTGATAGAAACAACCGCTGAAGTGGAACTTAGAAGGAAAGGTATGTTACCTATTGCTAGGGCCAGAAAGAAATATGTTAAAGTGTATTTTATGCATATGTAATTTGTTATCAAATTACGCATTTTATTATGAAGGAATTAAGCGTATGTGTCTGCCTATGGCAGTAAAGCAAAATGTATCTACTTTAACATTACTCATACCCGGACAAAATATTATTAGGAAAAAAAAACGAACTGAAATGAATTATATTTTTGTCAGTAACATAATGAAAAAAACTAACGTAAAAACAGGCTAGCCCGAATCAAATAATGATATGTCCGACGTTTGTTATTTTGGATTTGATTTTGAAAATCGATTGACTTTTTTCATATATACAGATATGTAATATTATGAACAGCAGTACTTGAAGTGATGATATTCTGGGCGATTTTTGGTTAAAATCTGCTAATTTGGAGGCTTGCTCCCACCACTTTTTTTTGTGTTAGAAGTATCTTTATCTAGTAACCCTGCCCTCCACAAAATACGCATGATGTGTGCGAGCGATGATGCAACGATCAGAAAAAGCAACAAGCAGACGTGGCTGTTCATTTCTGCGTTTTCTCAGTCAATTCTCCTCTTTTATTTATATTAAAATTAAACAAGTCGTTTATTTCATGTTATATCTGCGTTTATATATAATTAAAAATATTTTCCTCTATCATAATATTTTATAGTATTACAGGCCTTGCGTACAACTAAGATGGAGGAAATTAAACTTATTTTCAAGGTGATAAACAAAAGAATAAAGTGTACGAACAGACGGTTTTAACATCCAAGAGGTTTAACTGTTTTTTTCTTTCAATTCTTAAAATAAAGTTTGTAGCGTGGCTCCTGGTTGGATAGGGTTATAAATGACGATCGTAACTTTGGAATGTGTACCAAGAATCACGCTGACAATTAATATAAATGGTTTTAAAATGGCGAATAAAATAGTGAAGGAAGTTTAGTTGGGGGTACCTTTTAGAGTTTAGAGTTTAAATCGGGAAGAAAATCAGAATGACGAACTTACTTGGAAGAGTAATACGTCCGGCCGACTCTGACTGAAATAGAAATGTTACATAAGCAAAAAGGGATCACCATTCTTCCACAAAATAAATAATAGCCTCACAGCTAAATAGATATGAACTTTTATTTATAAGAACACATGAACAAAATAAAGATGGTACAATGGGCTGATTCATGTCGATTGGACGAAATAATATTATCCCAGAGTTCGATATATCCCCCCGCACAGAGTTGAGTGAGGTGGAAAACGGGAACGGGTACGTGTCGTACTTTTATTTATTTCGCCTCCCCTGGCCTAAAACCAGGGAGGGGAGGGATGAGCATACGTTCTGGTCTTCTTTCGATATTCACCAGACTCGACTCAGTCTTTCTTTTGGTTGTCGAGTTCACTGCTTTTATTACATTTTTCCATTTCGCACAAGCTTGTTAACTCGATCGCTTCAAACGAGCGGGAATCATTTTCATTGGACAAAAATTATGAGTTTGGCATCTGTATGTTAAATCCTTACTTTTTTTATTTTGAGGATGGTGACAAGGAAATGGGTAAGCTGAACAAATGGAGAAAGAAAGAGAGTAGCTTCTTGCGTTCGTTTGCATCGCATCTCAACCTAACCACAAGTTACAGGAAACATCGAATATTCCTGATCCTGTACATTCATAACTGAAAGTCTGTAACAATTATAAACATTGACATTTCTTTCCTCTTGCGAAGGGCAGCCCCTGTGAGATGGTTTGGTCATACAATGATCAATCGGACTCCTGGGTGTATTAATTTCGACCGGACCATTGAAAGACTACATCCAGACTTTTAAGCAATTGCAGGGCAGACAGAGAGCTTCCAGACATCCACGAAGAAAGATGTTCTCTCTCCTGCCTCCATCAGCTAGATGTCGATCAACGCTATCCTCACTTGAAGATATACTGCTCCAAGAAGACTTTCAGCAGCAAACCTTATTATTACTATTCCTTTCTTCACTGTTTTAAACAGCTGCCAACCTACACCCAACGGTGTAGGTCACTTAAATAAATACATATTATTTGTTATTTATAGAAGGGCCTTGTTTTCCTTTCTTTTGACAACCCTCTTGTTGGAGATTATAAGAGGAGTTGGTCTTATATATGGCATAATCACATTATCAGACCGGTTCTTGTTAAATAACCGAAGTTAAGCAATGTTGAGCCTGGTCAGTATCAGATGGGTGACCATTTGGGAATACAAGGCGCTGTATGTAGGAGGACGTCGACACTTCCCTGCAAGAACTGCAAAAACTGATAGGGATATACATGCGACTGAGGACTGCTTGTTAATTTGATATTCCCTAGAAACTTCCTCCTTTGGAGGAAGCCGGTTCAACCAGCCGAGGGTGAATGCTGCTTCGAGTTGGTCTTACAGTTTATGTCAAGTCAACTGTTTGTTAAAAAGTTAAATTTTATACGCGTTAAAAAGTTTGTGCCACCATTTAATTTGTTGCTATTCTATTTGAAATAATCTGTTTTAAATACCAAGTTTGAAAAGCGTTTGTCGATATATCCAAAACATCACAATTTTGTTTTTAAATTAACATTTTTTTTTAATGGAAATCGCTCCAGACAAGACATGAAGCCACTTGATGTAAGGAGCTAACAAGAACGAAAGATGATTATCACAAAAACAGCAGATGCCTATTGGCCTTAGTTTGTAAAAGACGAAGGTAGGAGGAAAACAGTCAGCAGGAAGAGAAGAAAAACAAACGAATTGCTTACTCTCTCTGGAGAACTTCACCACATGATTGAGAACAGACCTTTCACCCAGAGGGCGATTTGTTCCATTGTGTCAACACATTTGTGGATTATCGCGTTATACTGAAGTACTTGTTAACGCCATCTTCAGGGCTCGGTTGTTATTTTTGCAGGGAGGTTTCGCCATCCTCCTATATACAACCTCTGTTATTCCCAAATGGTCACCCATCTGATACTGGCCAGGCTCAAAATCGCTTAACTTTGCTGATCTAACGAGAACTGATGTGTCAACGTGATCATGCCATTTTTTTTAATTATACATTCTTCTATCAGCGCTTATAAATTTAAACAAACGTAATTGGCAAATTGATATTAATATTTTTTTTTTTTTTGGTTTATGGAATAAAATATCAAAATCAGATTTGAAAATAATTTCTTTCTTTCTTTTGTTGACAGGTTGATTGGATAAAAGAGTCCGGTTATCCAGGAATAATGGTTTATAGCATGAATTCCGATGATTATTTGGCAAAATGTTCCACTTTTAAAGGCGGTCAATCGATTTAGAAATAATCTGTTTCAACTGATAAGTTTAAAAAGCCTTTGTGGATATATCCGGAATATCAGGAAATTTGATCGGATATCCTGCTGGCTTGTCAGGCCAAGAGCAGGCTCGAAGTGTTCCCTCGAATAATGGCGATGGAATGTGAACATTATTGCCATGTTCTTGGTTGTAAAGTTGATCTGATAAAAATTTTAAATCTGTAAGAAAGACAAACCTTTAAGCACATTAGGTGTGTACTTGAGTATGTTTTTGAAATATAGATATTATATACGGCATAATCACGTTGACACACCAGTTCTCATCAGATCACCGAAGTTAAGCAACGTTTAGCCTGGTCAGTGCTAAATGGGTGACCATTTATGTATATGCTCTCCGCTTATCTCAGCATTTTTTCTAGTCGTCTTGAACTTCTTGCCAGCAGTGTCGATTCAGGCGAGGTGGTTGCACGCCCCTTGCTTCACAATTACAAGCGAAGATTCCCTTACAGGGAGTGTCCATTGTCTCACAAGACTGAATGGAGGCAATGAATGTTTGGGAAAGTCAGCATTAAGATAACACATCCGTGTTGTAATGATCAAAGAGGCTTCACTGTCATAGTTAATTTCCTGCTTTTTTTTTTTCATCATCAAAAGCAAAAAAAGAAAATGCTGTTCATTTTTTTTTTTTAAATGGCAGCCATTATTCTTTTGTTTAATGGTAAGAGCCAACATTTTTCTTTCTTCTAAATAATTATAGGATTGTCCGACCATAAGTGTTCCGGCTTGACAGGAAAATATGTCACAATTTCCGACTTATTTGACATCTATAATGTCGTCTTTATCTTATTTATTTTTACCTCCGCCAAGGAGGTTATGTTTTCAATCGAGTTTGTTTGTCACTATGTTTGTGTACAGCCTAGCGTCCACATCGATTGACCAATCGTCACCAAACTTGGTCAAAGCGTCGGTCATGTTTCAAAGGTCAAAGTCAAGGTCACAGAAAAAACGAAAGTCACACTTTTGTCGATAACTTCGATTTCTTTCATTGTAGAGACTCACTACTTGGCCCATATTCTAGCCAATGAAGTTCCGCACATTCAATTCAATTAATTTGACAAAAAATAAAACAATCATGTTTCAGTTGCCATGTAAGGAAAGGGTGGTAGAAATTTATACAGAAGAGAATACAGTAGCCCAGCACCTGTCCAAATTCACGCTAAATTGTTGCGTTGGTGATTTATTTATTACCTCTTTTGGGAGATTATTCCAAGGTCCATGGATCCTTATTGAGAAGGCGGCCCTCCTCCGGTTCAATCGAAATCAGTGGTGAAATAGTTTTTTTGTGGTGTCCGGGTAGACCTCTTTCTGGTGCAGGAGTGAACAGTAGGTCCTGAGGTATATCGTAATGACCATTGAGGAGATTGTAGGCCAAAATGAGATCACCGCGTAATCGTCGGCACTCAAGGGAGAAAAGGTTAAGTTTCTTGAGTCGACTTTCATAGGGCAGATCCCATAGACCCTGCACCATTCAAGTAGCCAGTCTTTGAACTCTTTCCAGATGCTGAATATCACATATTAGATATGGAGCAGAGGCTTGGACACCATACTCTAACAGTGGTCTGACGAGAGAGGCATAAAGTGGTAGAAATATTTCAGGAGTGAGTTTGCAGAAAGAACATTGAATGAGAAATAGAGTATTTCTTATAGGAGAAATATTGTATGACCTTGACCTTGGAAAGTTCGTTCATGATCGACATTTTGACAGAATTGAGGTTATGTTTTCAGTCAAGTTTGTCAATATGTTTGTTTGTGTGCAGCTTAGCGTCTATATCGCTTGACCAATCGTCACCAAACTTGGTCAAAATGTCGGTCATGCTCTAATTTAGTACTGATTTAATTTTGGCAATAACTTTAGTTCTGTTCATTGTAGCGACTCTCTACTTGACCCATAATGTAGTGGACGACGCCCTGTATCTTATATGACCTTCATCTTTGACCTTGAAAAATTCAATTACACTCGTAATTTTGACGGAATTTCAACTTCCGGTTTTTCCAAATTTGATGTATGGATATGATGCTCTTTGATAAAATTGACCATCATGCAAACTTTCAGCCTGATCAAATGTTAAATAGTTTTTGAGTTATCCACGTTTCCATGGCATAACTTTGGGAATGCTTCAGACAATATGGAGAAGTAGGGCCCAGATAATACTTTTGTCCATCCTTATGTTGTCAGGCGGAGGTATGCAATCTCATGACTGACTTACATTCTTGTTTATACTGAATCTTTCTATAAGTGATAAACTTGCAATTATTTGTTTTTAACAACAACAACAAAACAAAAACGAAGGAAAACTAAAAATAATTGACGAGCAATTTTCCTTGAATAAAAAATATGACTAAGGGATAATTAAAATGGCTGATCCGTAATAAAATATCATTCAAATGTCAAATGGTGTTTAGCAGATGAACTCTTTATGGGGAGGGTTTTAGTGGTTTAATGGATATCTATGCAGGCTATGGTTAAGTCGAATTCAAATGCGATCGGATCTATTCAGGGACAAGCAATGAAAATGAAAGTTTTTTTTGTTTTTTAACCAAAAAAATGAATATCCCTGATTGTAAAAAAAAAAATCAGCCAAAATACCATAAAATTATCCCATCTTCATAAAATTTTCGGTATTAATTAATTAATAAATAAAGTTTAACATAAAGTATTTATTTTATTTAAAAAAAAAACAACTTATAAACTTTTTGACATCACTTACATTACTTTACTCCCCCCCCCCTTCTTCATTTCAAGGACAAAATACATATTATTATACCTATAGTCGAAACTCAGTGACCGCCTTTACAAAGAAATGACATCCTGAAGGCGCTAATCAAAATAAAGATTTTAACACAGCCATCAAGATATATATATATTTTTTTTTTTTTTAATTCAAATTTCCAATTTTTTTTTCTACAGCAGGCTGCATTATTTTTTTTTCATTCATACCTTCAAGGTGTTACCTCTTTGTAAAAATGGTCACTGAGTTTCAACTATGGTATAATAAAACGTATTTCGCCCTTGCAATAAAGCAATGTTGCAATCTTGTGCTTGTTTTACAAGTACTTCAATGGAATGTGTTCCGATGAACTTGCTGCTCTGGTGCCCCCTCGACATAAATACACTCGACCAACCCGACAATCAGCTAAATCCCATTCATTCACTGTGCAGGTCCCCAGATCTAATAACTTCTTTCCTCAAGCTGCCGGCCTTTGGAACTCCCTCCCTGCTTCCTGTTTCCTTGACTGTACTGACATGCAGAAATTTAAAATTAATGTGAACAAGCATCTCACTGCACAGCTCCCAATTTAGGATGACCTCCTAAACTTTCACCCTAATTCTCAGTAGCCCCTTACGTCTACAGTGGCAACTTGCCTGATTTGGGGTGAACTAAGTTAAAAGAAAAAGTGACCTAAAATATGTTTTTTTTTAATAAAATAAATACTTTATTTTATTTTAACATTTATTTATTAATTAATAAAAACTGGAAATTTTATTAAGATAGGATAATTCTCTGATTTTTTTGAGTGTTTATTTTTTCAATCAGGAGTATTCATTTTTTTTTTTGTTCAAAACAAATTACTTTCGCATTGATTGTCCGTATTTACGTGTATTCACTAATGAGGCCCTAATTACTTTAATCGATATTAATTGTATTAATTTTCTAGTTTTTTTTAGTTTTTTCAAACCTAACATTTAAGGTGATATTATATTTCTGATTTTTTTAGATGAGGATTGATAATTTCTATAAGTTGGATTATTCGGACTACTGTTCTCATCTTGAGTGTTATTCTCACAACGTTTCGGTCGATGTAACCTCCGACCTTCTTCAGGTGTATCTTGTCGAACTCGGGAATCTTTCTGTCGAACTCAGAAATCTGGACGGAATTTCAGACGGAATCCTTTATTTAATCCACGGAGGTAGCATGCTCTCGTTCCGTCAGCCGTGACCGGGTAGAAGTCTTCAGTAATTCGCAATTCCTAGTATCGCCCGCACTGAGGATTGAACCTTCAACCTTCAGAAGACTGCACCTAGAACCGAATTTTACCTAGTACTCTATCCGTAACGCCACGGGTCCTTGCTGAAGAAGGTCGGAGGTTACATCAGCCGAAACGTTGTGAGAATAACACTCAAGATGCGAACAGTAGTCCGAATAATCCAAATTATACAAATGTAAGGTGATGTTTTACATTTATGGCGATGATGTTTTTTAATGGACAAACTGTCGTATAACTGAATCATATTTTTATGTCATGTCTTAGTTAAAATAATGGTAAAACTTGAGTATCATTTTCTTGTTTGTTTTGTTTTGTTTTGTCATTCATACCTTCAGGATGTTATCTTATGGCAGATCGATGAGACGAACGGGCATTGAAGGAAAGTGCTAGCTTGTATTAGTTACCCCTTTTCTTTCTAGGGTCGTTCGCTTATCCTTTTCCTATTCTTTTCCTATTCTTTTCCTCTTCTTTCCTTTCTATTTCTTTCTTCTTGAAGAGGGAATCACCGAGGTCATTTGCTAATAAAATAAGTACATACAGACTTTGAGCAGAGTGTGCGAACTCAGTGAAAACGGTTCACACGTGTTTTTAATCTGAAGTTAACAAGTAGGTGTGAAATGAAACAGATAAAATCAGCTGAACTGGTCAAGGAGACCAGAGTTCTTCCAACATGAGGACAACTACTGGAGGACAACTACCGCCCAACCATGAAACATCCACTTAAAGTGTGAAACCAAGAATCCACTTAAAGCACAGCTGTTGTCTCCCTAAAAACAGCTTAACCCATGTACGTAATCGCACACACACACACACACACACACACACACACACACACGCACAAGGAACTTGAAAACAAACTGAACGCTAGTGTTCTTTTTCCTATTGCAAACTTTTCAACCTTCAACAAACTTTGATCTTGTGTATTTTACATCTTTGTAGAATTGTTGTTATATAAACTTACATTTTATTTTTTATTTTTTTATTAACTAAATTCGATTTTTAAAATTTAGCACTTGCTAAATGGTGCCGGCTGTTTGATTCATTCTTTTATATTTCTCCCGGGCAGCGCCGTGCAACGGGTCCTGCTAGTAATATTATAATATGATATAATATATTGTGTATAGATTTTCATTATTTACTTCAACAGTGCTCAGTAAGTAGGGCTTAGTAGTAGTAGTATGAAAATATATTAATGGCAATTAAGCTACACAGAGGCGTCCATATTTCATCCCACAGGGAATCATCAGGCTAAATGTACGAATTTTTTGTTATTGATTGTTTTTATATGTCCACGTGGTGTGTGGTCTAGCTAACTAACAAATCAGATTCGTTGTTATTTCTCTCCCATGGGGTAATGTTTTCATTAGTCAATGGCTGAGCTTCTCTCAAACAAAGGGCTGTTTGACCTTTACTTGACATCTTTTTCTTCTTTTTTTGTTTCACAAAGTTTAATGAGAAATTACTTGCTTGTTATCCAATTAGAACATAAAAAGGAAATGCTTGCATAGGAGACCTTTTTTAATTTATTATTGACGTCAATGTCATCTTTATAATGTCAGTCAGTCACGTCCAACGTTGTAAACACCACTGGCATGGATATTGCTAATATAGTGATCATTGCCGACATCATAGTCCAGATCATATTCTTGACCAATGTCATATTCTTTGCCATTTAAGACACAGATATTTGCTTTTTATTTATATTGATGAGTAACATTTCTGAAAAGTTGTGTGTAATAGTGAAATATAAAGTTAGGTGTTATGTGCATATGTTTATATATTTCTATGTATCGGATTCACTCCTAAACTAATTAACCGATCATTATGAATTTTGGAACACAGATGCTAGGCGTAAGAGTGTGCAATATGTGCTATATTTGGTTTAATTTAGTTTGATGCAGAGGGGCAAATAGGGGGTGGAATCCCTTTGTAAAAATTCAGATACCTCCGATTTTTGTGAAATTTTAACAATAGGTATTAGATATTAATTAATAAATATTGCCCACAATTTCAGTTTCTTTGGAGTATTTTAAAGGGTGTTTAGAGGGCATTTTATGGGCACAACGTGACATTTGAAAATTCAAATATTTCAGATTTGCATTAAATTTGATCCATAGTCACTAGACACCAATGAAGCAAAATTCTCTGAATTTCAATTTCTTCTCAAGACCCCTGAAACCTTAAATTTTATAAATTTTCTAGAATCAAAATCATGCAATGGATTTTGATCAAAATTGGAATAAGGATTCTAAACATAAGGTTTAGTATCATTATAAAATAAACTCTACATAAACCCTAAACATAACATTGACTGAGATTACTAATATGGGGTTTGGGCATAGGAGCAGGCCTTTCTTGGGTTTCCTCAATTTTCTTGGGCAAGGCCGGGACACAGGTCCTGCTAGTAAAAGAAAATATTAGATAGATCTGCACAAATTTAAATAAAATCTGTCAGCATTTTTTACACGTTGTCCATCTAGCGTACCCCCTTAACGTAAATACTCCGACAAACCCAACAAGCAGCAAATTCGCACCCCTTTACTGTAAGGGTCTCCAGATACCGGAAGACTTTCTACTCTAATAGTTTCTTTTCATCAGATCGTTTGCCTTTGAAATTCCCTTCATGCTCCCTGTTTCCCGACTGTACAAACATTCAAAAGTTTAAATGTAATGTGAACAAACATCTTGCTGCCCAACTACCCACTGAGCATGCACCCTATAAATCTGGACCCTAATCACAGTAGCCCTTATGTTTCAGTGGCAATGTGACCCCTTGTTTGGGGTGAATAAAAGTTTAAAAATTGGTGCTTTGTTACATTAGGACCCGAGCTAATTTTGATCCCGTCGTTAGAGTTAGGGTCAAAGTGGAAGTTAAGGTTAGGGTTAGCGCTAAAGTTAGGATTCGGGTTTAGGGTTAGGGTTAGGTTCAGGGTCAAAGTGGGGGTTAGGGTTAGAGTTAGCATGAGAGTTAGGGTTTAGGGTTAGGGTCAAAGTGGGGGTTACGGTTAAGGTTAGCATTAGGGTTAGGGTTTAGGGTTAGGGTCAAAGTGGGGGTTAGGGTTAGGGTTAGCGTGAGAGTTACGGTTAGGGTTAGGGTCAAAGTGGGGGTTAGCGTTAGGGTTAGGATCATGATCAAAGTTAGTTCTAATGTGACAAAGTACCAAAAATTTAAATAAATAAAAAAAATACTAAAAGTTTACACAAAGAAGTGATGAGGGGAAGAGAAAGTTTATGTGCGTGAGTGCACATGTGTGCACATGTGTGCACATGTGTTCACATTTGTGTTTGCATTAGTGTTGGGACGATTAATCAGAATCGGTAATCGGAAAAATCAGAACTTTGAGGGGGGGGGGGATCAGAATCGGAATCGGAAAAATTTTAGCCTTATTTCCGATTCCAAAAACGATTCTCTTACTTTTTTTTCTTGACAATAAAAAATAAAACAAACACAAAGTATGTATTTATTAGAAGATTATTTATTTACAACATAAGACTAAAGGCCACAGGACCGCAGGTTAGGAATCCCATTCTCAGATTTAGATGAACATTTTATAATGAGTTTATCAAAATCTTGGATATAATACATAAAGGGAAAACATTTAGAAGTTTGTCAAATTAAAAAAGAAATTATATCTACATTTAAAAGTACGCCTCTCCCCCCTCCCCTCTCCCCCCTCCCCCCCAAAAAATAAGATTCTACTTTTTTTTAGATGATTATGTGTGAACACACTAAATAAAACAAACAATTAATTTAGAATTTAGAGTGGGAGTTTAGTTACGCATATAAATTTAACGTAAAATGATCTCCATTTCCGGGCCATGCTAACTTTTTAGGGCATTAACTAAATTCTTTTCCCACTAACCTTAAGTTCGACTGGCAAAGTTATAAAACCACACGTAATCACTTTAATTTTTGTATTACTACTCGGACTTAGGGTTAGTAATAGGAAGGAGGTATGTTTTTTATGACTTTTAACAATGACATATTTCATACTAAAGTTTGATCAGGAACATTAACATGGCCAAGATTTAAACAAACAAAATTGGTTACATGTCCTTAAAACGCTGTCTGGTCTGAAAGAAGAGACCATTTTACGTTAAATTTATATGCAAAATTGTTTTTTTGCTGTTTTAATTTACTTTGACCACTAAGTTTTTCAGGCTGTTTACATGTAATCGTCTAAAAAATGGAGAATCGCATTTTTCTCTTGGGCTGAATTAGCGGTGCCCGGAAAATTAGTCAACAGAAAATTACGCAACAAAAAATTAGGCAATTTTGGCAAGGTAGGAAAATTAGGCAACTATAGAATAAATATCGATTCAAAATAGATTTTAGGACCGCTTTTTGAGGGGGGATATAGTTTTAAATAAGGGCTAAGCCCTTCCACACACACACAAAAAAAAATCTTTTAAAATAAGTATTTTTAAATATTTACTATTGCTTTTAAGCAAATAAAATCGATTTTTCTAAGTTAAGTGGTCGTTCTAAAACACGGTTATTGTATTATCTTTTCTGATTATTATATTGATAAAATAAAGTAGTAAATTAAAATCCTATTACGTGATCAAATCCATCATAATGCATTTCGGTTTCTTCGTAAACAAGATAAAAAGTAATACAACGATTTATTTGAAAGAATAAAAAATAAAAAAGTAGGAAATAAAGTTTTAGTTAAAACTACTTTTTAGGCAACATAATCACCAGAAATTAAAACACTGAATTACAGTTACATTTTCAAAACTTTAAAAAGTAAATTAGAAATTTATTTCATGACAAGAAATACAATTTAAGAATAAAAATCAATTTTATTCATAACTAGCTGTATCTATCCGCAGTCTTTTTAATTTCATTTTTTTTTGTTTTGCTTTTTATAATTATGGTGTTTGTTTGAAAGTTAATTAAATTATTACAATATCGTTTGGTCATTAAATTATTAATTGAACCAAATTGTTATAAAACTATTATTAATTTTCTTAAGATAATGTTTTAATCCATATTTATAAAAATATTGGATGTGAATAGCTTCCAGAACTTTCGATCTTTTAATACATGAAGATTTGCTAAGAATTTTAAAGCCAGTTTAAATGACTTTCTATTCGACAGTTTAAATACTTCCAAATTCCTTTCAAATTTCGAACAGTCACAAAGTAATTAATCTTTTTTCAACTATTAACAAAATATTAAAATGGTTGACTTGTTTGCGAAGAAACCGAAATGAATTATGATGGATTTTAATTTACTACATTTTTTGGATAAATGAGGAGTTCGAAAGGTTAAACAGTTTCTTAAAAAATTCGAATAAAACTGAGAGAACGTTTATTTGTGTCCCAATCCAGAGTGCCTCTTTTTGGGGGAGCTGAATTTTCTCCACATTAAAAACCAACCTTGTGTCTCACTCTGCCCTCGTGGGGTGGCAAGTATATAGAGAAAAACAGATTAAATGGTGAAAGTGCAGAATAGTTAACAGTCTAGAAATCGTAAACAAAGAGAAACAACAAATGCCTTATACCAAAACGCAGTTGAATTTAATTATCTACCGACCCGTATTCTTTTAACCTGCTAAGACCGTTAAGCTTTTTATTTCAATTTTTTAAGCTGTCTTTACGACATACGAGAAATAAATGGTCGCTTGTCGCTTAACTGTAGGGGGCTTCATTCCTGAAAATTTGGAAAAAAACTATGACTACCACTAACTCTAAGTTGAGGGGAGGGTTTGCAAATCGGACTTAGAGTTAGTGGTAGGACTAGTCATTTTTTACAACTTTTCAAGAATTAAGCTCCCCCCACCCACCCACCCAGTTAAGCGACAAGCAGCCATTTGTTTTCTTCTCTTGTGTGTAAAAACCGCTTTGAACGAAATAATATTTTGAAATTAAAAAAAAACTTAGACAGTTTTAGCACGTTAAAAGTATACAGGTCGATAGATAATTAAATTTTACTGCGTTCGGTATAAGTAATTTGTTTTGTTGTTGTTTTTACAATTTCTCGACTGTTAATAATTCTGCACTTTTACAAAGTGAGTAAATACTTATTTTTAAATATAGGGATGGGGATTTAGCCTCTATTTAAAACTAGAGGTGAAAGAACCTAGCCACCTGCCCCCTAAAAATTTAGAAAAGTCGATTTTATTTGCTTCCAAACCAACAGAGTAAATACTTATTTTTAAATATAGGAGTGGGGATTTAGCCTCTATTTCTCCTCAACTAGAAGATGGCTAAAATCACAGTCGTAACGCCGACAACAACACTTACCTTGATTCCGGGAGAACTTCAAAAGGGGAATGGTCTTTCTTGTGTTGCAGAAACGGTACGAACTGCGTAATCAGCCTTTTAGTTGATCATCAATTAGGGATAAATTATTGACACGAGGTTACTTTAATTGCTCG
Organism: Sepiola atlantica; assembly: GCA_963556195.1. Classification (NCBI taxonomy): domain Eukaryota; kingdom Metazoa; phylum Mollusca; class Cephalopoda; order Sepiida; family Sepiolidae; genus Sepiola; species Sepiola atlantica. The sequence goes on from OY744528.1 coordinate 22,311,819, forward strand.
GTCGATAAGTCCTTTTAAGGGTTGGTGCGTGGTTAATTCCTCGCAAAACACAACACTAGAAACTTGTAAAATACAAGGAGTAGCTACACGAGGTTCACAGTTGCCTCGCAAAATCTCAACTCCTATCAGATTCGAAAAAAGCCCCACATGGGGGAAAAAGGCGCGCAAAAGAAAGTTCACTCCAGACTTAGCGGCACCAATGTTTACGGTCAATGTCAAGGTCACTTTTCCTTCCTTCTGAAGGAGGGGTCGGCAAGTGCGATTGCTAGCACCGTGATTTCTAACAAGGAAGGGTCAGCAAGTGCGAATTGCCGGTACTGTGATTTCTAACACTATTTAAAACTAGAGGTGAAAGAACCTAGCCACCTGCCCCCTAAAAATTTAGAAAAGTCGATTTTATTTGCTTCCAAACCAACAGAGTAAATACTTATTTTCAAATATTAGGGGGGGAGGGATCTTAGCCCGTATTTAAAACTAAACAGGAAGGAGCCTAGACCACCCCACCCATCCTATCCCACCCCTCCTGAAAAATCCTAATTTTTCGTTACGGAATTGTTTTTGCTTTGTGCCATTTTTTCCTATTTATTTACTTCTGCCATTTTTAGCGGTGCCATTTTTACCGTGTCATTTTTACCTGTGACATTTTCACCGAGCACCGGCAATAATATATATATATATATATATATATATATATATATACATATATATATATATATATATATATATATTATTATTATTATTTTATTATTATTTTATTATTATTTTATTATTATTATTTTTTATTAATGTATATATCAGTGAAATTTTAAGCTGAATTATTTCGACACTTGATTATTGGGGAAATGGTAGTTTAATCAGTACCATTGGAGAGCCATGAATATTATAACTGTCCTGTTTTTAAATCTCCGAAACAGTTACATGGTAAACAGCTGATGATCCCCGTGTTAATATTTGACGCTTACGGTCTCCTGTTTTTGTTTCACTGTTAGATACTTAACCCCCCCCCCCCCTTTTTTTTTTTTTTTACTTATTTATTTATTTTTTTTTATTTTTTATTTTTTTTATTTATGAAATTTTCCAACAAATGTTAAGTCTGCAATATCTTGGATTTAGTTAGTTTCTCTGAGAATTAAAACTGCATTTTACTTCTTTTTTTTTTGTTAAAATGACTTAAAGCTTCTTTAGACTATATATATATAAATATATATATATATATATATATATATATATATATATATATATATATATATATATATATATAAAATAAGCTAATCAACAACTAGCAAAAATAAACTCAAAAACACATATTGAAAAGTTCTACCAAAATATTTCAATTAACAATCATCATCAATCGGTAGCAGAACTTTAATTAAAAACAGAAAAGTTTTCAAATTCATACAAAGAACGAAATTTGGAAAAAAATAGTCACGTGTAATAAACAGTACAAAGGGAGAAAGAAATGTTAAAAAAGAAGAAGAAGAAGAAGAAGAAGAAGAAGAAGAAGAAGAAGAAAAAAAAAGAAAGAAAAAAGATCGGCAGTTAGCTTATAAACGCCGATTAGAAACGCTGTAAGTTAATATATATATAGTGTTAAAGTGAATAATTTTGGTAAGAAATCCGAGTAAGAGAGCTCAATGTAGAAAACAGAGTAAGAACAGAATATAGAAAGAAAAAATTCACATACACATTGCAACTAATGCTGACAGTTGCAATGTGTATGTGAATTTTTTCTTTCTATTGTCTATATATATATCAGGGTCGGCGGGACAGTTATAAAAGTGTGTGTGGGGGAGGCGGTTAAACACATGCATATCAACTTAATTATTGATGACCGTAAAGTGGGGGAGGGGGGCAAGTCAAAAAGTGAGGGGGCTTGAGCCCCAGGTGCCGCCGTCCATGATATATATATATATATATATATATATATATATATATATATTTAAAGGTGAAGTCAGTTGCTATTAGTTACCAAGTTACATCAAAGCAAGACATTTCTGAACAGACTTTGAATAACTGTTTATAAATAGTTGAGCATTTGGGAATTCTTTGACTGTCAGTGTTATGCTAATATTTAAACAAATCGAAACTTTGAACTTTTGCTTCAACTCAGTGACGAGAAATAAGTAAAACAACTACGCTCATTCTTGTATACTTTGTTTTAACAGTTTCTTGTCTGTTCATTGTCAGTTGTTGTTCTCCGTCACGAATATTCTTTTGTTTTAAGCAAGCAGGTTGTAGAAGCCATTACAGTATGAATTGTGGCAGAAAAAAAAGTAAATCTTTATGCTTAACCATTCGGGGAGTCAGGGCAACTCAGTTTCAACTCAGTTTCAACTCAGTGAAGAGAAATAAATTAAACAATCACGCTTGAAGATGCCAAATACATGGTGGGGTGGGGTCAGTAGGAGAAGAAGAAGGAAGGAAAAATGTCCGCCACCATCAACGGAAAAATGTCTGCCGCAACCAATGGAAAAATGTCCACCACTATCAACGGAAAAATGTCCGCCACCATCAACGGAAAAATCTCTGCCACCATCAACGGAAAAATGTCTGCCGCCACCAATGGAAAAATGTCCACCACTATCAACGGAAAAATGTCTGTCACCATCAAGAGAAAAATGTCTGCCACCATCAAGAGAAAAATGTCTGCCGTCACCAATGGAAAAATGTCCGCCACCATCAACGGAAAAATGTCCGCCACCATCAACGGAAAAATGTCCGCCACCATCAACGGAAAAATGTCCGCCACACTCAACAGAAAAATGTCTGCCGCCACCAATGGACATTTGCCATAAATAGAAAAATAAATAAACTTGGAAAAATCAAGGGAATGAATTATATATCTATTTCCAGAAATTTGCTGGTGAAAATGGTCCAATGAAGCTGGTTAGCATACCCGTACCATAAGCATTTGTAGCAGTTGCATGAGCGAACTATTTTGCATCGGTCTACATGACTGGCAGTGAGATTGTAATTCGGCTTGAAGATTATGTAATCATCGCCTCTTAACCACGTGGGCGTATGGCACTTCTGCGTGTAACTAAATTCATACGCGATGAATCGTTTCAGCGTGAAAGCCAAACCGCGCGGATCTTCAGTTCCAGCTTAAACAGACAAGACCTATATCCTGCGCTCTCTACCTGGGCCAACATTAGACGAGTCGATGAACTCCAGGATAATATTATTTCGTCTTACCGACATGAATCAGCCCATTGTACTATCTTCATTTTGTTCCTGTGTTCCCGAGATGTTCTATTTAGTTGTGGAGAATTATTTATTTTGAGAAAGAATGGTGATCCCTTTTTGCTTATGTAACATTTCTATTTCAGTCAGAATCGGCCGGACGTATTATTTTTCCAAGTTCGTCATTCTGATTTTCTCATACAAACCTAAAATTGGTTTCCAACTAAACAAAATGATTTGTTTTATATCCAGATTTTTTGTCGTTGTGATATGTAACTTATTCTTCAGCATTTTTTTCCTTTCATTATCGAATTGGTGAGAAAGTTCTGAGAGATCAAGGGACACCTTCCTGGGGTTAACTCCTCATTTCTTTTTTATTAATTACATATATCCGGGGGCTTATTTAAAGATCTTCCCTACTTCTCAGAGTTTGCGAAAGCAGTGAAGAAGAATTCTGAAGAATAATTTTATTTGCTTCTCCCTTCTCACTTAACTATGTTGTATTTGTTCCTTGTAGTCTTTGACTGGGTTTATTAGATTCCGTGACCAAAATCAGACTGGACTGGTTCAGTGGGGCATCCAAGTTTGTGTTGTTACTTGCACTAGCAGCAAATATTAAGCAAACGAACACATCTAAAACTTAATTAAAAAAATCTGAAAAGAAAATTAAACCTGAAATAGGCAAAGATAAATTAAAATTTCTAAAATATTGAAAGCAGATGAAATAAAAAAGAAAGATAGGTGCTTATACAGATGAGGGCACATATGAAAAACGCATTTCGAAATAAAAACTATTGTTTATACTTAAATATCAGGCAGAAATAAGTATCCTCACCAAAAATTAGGGAAAATTATCGAGTAGAATTTTAATTAAAAATTAAAATCAGTTTTATCGTGTTTTGCCGATGACCATTGATTTATTATTTGTTAATATGACAGACTGATTTATGTCCTCTTGATGTAAGTGTTTTTCGCTCGAATCAATGGCGGATCCATAAAATACGATAAGACTGATTTTTACTTTTAACTAGCAGGGGTACCCGGCGTTGCCCGGGGATTCCCTCCCTCAAAAGTGTAACAATCTCTCTCTTCCCCGGTGGCCCCACCCCCTTCCCTTTCATTGTATAAACTAAATTGGCAATCATAATATCTAAGTTACTGCATCGACTTTTGCCACCAGCAAAATGCCCTACTATGTTAAGAACATGGTTGTTTGCCATAAAGAAAACCTTCCCCTGATCACAGAAGACCTCATTAGAAAGCGATGCCACTGATCCAACCACGTGCTTCCTGGTAGTTTTCAAGCCTCAACCCACTTGGTGTGGCCAGCTTGAGACGTGGCTCTCCACAGTTGAAGCAAATCTTCAACTCAAGTCAAGCCCAACGTCTAAAGCCTTCACCGATGGAATCAGAAATTAATCGACAAGCATAGTATGCGACAATACGTGACCTTCTTATCAAATGTGACGGTTAAACGCGACCCCAGGTGATAGCTGCAACAAGAACAAGGACAAGAATCTCAGAGGAAAATAGATTAAAGAGTTCTTCATTTCTTCCTGCTGCTGCTGCTGCTCGGATCTGTAATGTTTTGTTGTCTGTTGATACCATGACTTGGCCTTCTTGGCCTTTTGGCTAAGATCAAAGTGTAGTATCTGTTCCGATGGATACTGCACGCCTGTCCTGTGCAGTTCTAGGAGGTCCACCCTCCCAGGCTTTGCCTCCCCTCTTTGGGGAGGAGTAAGTTTATTGCTTACTGTCTGAGGCGCCCCTACCGGGGAATGCCGACGGGGCTGCCCAGGCAATTTTTAAATGGCCAGAGTGCTCACCTCTCGAGCGCTGGCTTTTCAAACCCCACTTTCTCGACCCGATCTTGGGTCACATCTTACTTGTGGGAGTAAGATAAAACTGGCCTTGTGCCTAACTCCTAGGGAGGAGTAAATAAAACCATGACTTGGCCTTTTGGCTAAGATCAAAGTGTAGTATCTGTTCCGATAGATACTACATCCCATAGACCGGTATCGTCTTGGCCTTCGGGGCTTGATTCCGCCGGTCTGTGGGTTTGCCCTGTGCAGTTCTACAAGGTCTTCCCTCCCAGGCTCACCAATAATTGAATGGAAAATAATACGACAGGCAAGTACATGTAGAAATTTAGATGACTCGTGTAGATTATGCCTGAATGAAAAAATTGAAATCCTAAATTTTAAAGACCCCCTCGAAATCTATTAAACTGTAGAAGTGAGATAGCAAACAGCTGCTTACACAGAAATAAATTTACCTTAGGCTAACGATAAATAAATAAATGAATAAGTAAAAAAAACTAAACTAAACAAAAACTTAACAATTTAAAAATTAAAACCTAAAATAGAAATACAAGGAACCACGTGTTAAAATAAATTCACCCATTATATTGACACAACAAAGGAAACAGGATGTAAGCCAATCTATATAAAACAGAACAATAGAACAGGATATAGGAAGTAACACAAACAAGACCTTTGTTCGTGGGAAGCCCAACAAAGAATCTGATTGGTTAACTAGCTAGCCGTGTATATAAAAACACCTGGCAAAAATAACTCCATGCATTTTAGCCTGAAGATTCCCCCCCCCCCCGGGGATGAAATGCAAGAGCCTCTGTGTAGCTTAATTGCCATAAATATATTTTCATAACTTATTACCAAGCTCTACTTACGTATCAAGCACTGTTGAAGTAAATACTGAAAATTGATACATAAAAAATTATATCTCCTTATAAAATTTTATGTGGATACATGAAATACTATTATATATATATATATATATATATATATATATATATATATATATATGTATGGCATATTAGAATGGCATACTAGCGAGTTTCCCCACATGTGAGTTTGCTCTTTTCTTTGTTTTTTCTTTGTTTTCTTCCAAAAATGACCCATTGTATAGTGTAGGTTTTTTTCAGGACATTTTAATCCAAGAACTTTTTATTCCTTGCGTTTTTTCTGACGATTTTATAGTATTGCAGAGACGATATTGACATAAAAATATTGTTTAGCTCACAGCAAATGAAATGGACCGTAAAAAATACATCTCCTAGAAATGTTATGTTTTTTTGAAATGTGAAAAAATAAAAAATAAAAACATCGTTATTGGAATATAAAATGAATATTTTAGCAATATGAAAAATTAAATTACTGATGTAATTTAATGATTTTATGTAGATATTTTAGCAATATGAAAAATTAAATTACTGATGTAATTTAATGATTTCATGTAGATATTTTAGCAATATGAAAAATTAAATTACTGATGTAATTTAATGATTTCATGTAGATATTTTAGCAATATGAAAAATTAAATTACTGATGTAATTTAATGATTTTATCTGGATATTTTAGCAATATGAAAAATTAAATTACTGATGTAATTTAATGATTTTATATGGATATTTTAGCAATATGAAAAATTAAATTACTGATGTAATTTAATGATTTTATATGGATATTTTAGCAATATGAAAAATTAAATTACTGATGTAATTAAATGATTTTATGTGGATATTTTAGCAATATGAAAAATTAAATTACTGATGTAATTTAATGATTTTACATGGATATTTTAGCAATATGAAAAATTAAATTACTGATGTAATTTAATGATTTTATGTGGATATTTTAGCAATATGAAAAATTAAATTACTGATGTAATTTAATGATTTCATGTAGATATTTTAGCAATATGAAAAATTAAATTACTGATGTAATTTAATGATTTTATCTGGATATTTTAGCAATATGAAAAATTAAATTACTGATGTAATTTAATGATTTTATATGGATATTTTAGCAATATGAAAAATTAAATTACTGATGTAATTTAATGATTTTATGTGGATATTTTAGCAATATGAAAAATTAAATTACTGATGTAATTAAATGATTTTATGTGGATATTTTAGCAATATGAAAAATTAAATTACTGATGTAATTTAATGATTTTACATGGATATTTTAGCAATATGAAAAATTAAATTACTGATGTAATTTAATGATTTTATGTGGATATTTTAGCAATATGAAAAATTAAATTACTGATGTAATTTAATGATTTTATGTGGATATTTTAGCAATATGAAAAATTAAATTACTGATGTAATTTAATGATTTTATCTGGATATTTTAGCAATATGAAAAATTAAATTACTGATGTAATTTAATGATTTTACATGGATATTTTAGCAATATGAAAAATTAAATCACTGATGTAATTTAATGATTTTATGTGAATATTTTAGCAATATGAAAAATTAAATCACTGATGTAATTTAATGATTTTATGTGAATATTTTAGCAATATGAAAAATTAAATTACTGATGTAATTTAATGATTTTATGTGGATATTTTAGCAATATGAAAAATTAAATTACTGATGTAATTTAATGATTTTATGTGGATATTTTAGCAATATGAAAAATTAAATTACTGATGTAATTTAATGATTTTACATGGATATTTTAGCAATATGAAAAATTAAATTACTGATGTAATTTAATGATTTTATGTGGATATTTTAGCAATATGAAAAATTAAATTACTGATGTAATTTAATGATTTTATGTGGATATTTTAGCAATATGAAAAATTAAATTACTGATGTAATTTAATGATTTTACATGGATATTTTAGCAATATGAAAAATTAAATTACTGATGTAATTAAATGATTTTATGTGGATATTTTAGCAATATGAAAAATTAAATTACTGATGTAATTTAATGATTTTACATGGATATTTTAGCAATATGAAAAATTAAATTACTGATGTAATTTAATGATTTTACATGGATATTTTAGCAATATGAAAAATTAAATTACTGATGTAATTTAATGATTTTATGTGGATATTTTAGCAATATGAAAAATTAAATTACTGATGTAATTAAATGATTTCATGTATATATTTTAGCAATATGAAAAATTAAATTACTGATGTAATTTAATGATTTTATGTGGATATTTTAGCAATATGAAAAATTAAATTACTGATGTAATTTAATGATTTTATGTGGATATTTTAGCAATATGAAAAATTAAATTACTGATGTAATTTAATGATTTTACATGGATATTTTAGCAATATGAAAAATTAAATTACTGATGTAATTTAATGATTTTACGTGGATATTTTAGCAATATGAAAAATTAAATTACTGATGTAATTTAATGATTTATGTGGATATTTTAGCAATATGAAAAATTAAATTACTGATGTAATTTAATGATTTTATATGGATATTTAAGCAATATGAAAAATTAAATTACTGATGTAATTAAATGATTTTATGTGGATATTTTAGCAATATGAAAATTTAAATTACTGATGTAATTTAATGATTTTATGTGGATATTTTAGCAATATGAAAAATTAAATTACTGATGTAATTTAATGATTTTACATGGATATTTTAGCAATATGAAAAATTAAATTACTGATGTAATTTAATGATTTTATGTGGATATTTTAGCAATATGAAAAATTAAATTACTGATGTAATTTAATGATTTTATGTGGATATTTAAGCAATATGAAAAATTAAATTACTGATGTAATTTAATGATTTTATGTGGATATTTTAGCAATATGAAAAATTAAATTACTGATGTAATTTAATGATTTTATGTGGATATTTTAGCAATATGAAAAATTAAATTACTGATGTAATTAAATGATTTCATGTATATATTTTAGCAATATGAAAAATTAAATTACTGATGTAATTTAATGATTTTATGTGGATATTTTAGCAATATGAAAAATTAAATTACTGATGTAATTTAATGATTTTACATGGATATTTTAGCAATATGAAAAATTAAATTACTGATGTAATTTAATGATTTTATGTGGATATTTTAGCAATATGAAAAATTAAATTACTGATGTAATTTAATGATTTTATGTGGATATTTAAGCAATATGAAAAATTAAATTACTGATGTAATTTAATGATTTTATGTGGATATTTTAGCAATATGAAAAATTAAATTACTGATGTAATTTAATGATTTTATGTGGATATTTTAGCAATATGAAAAATTAAATTACTGATGTAATTTAATGATTTTATGTGGATATTTTAGCAATATGAAAAATTAAATTACTGATGTAATTTAATGATTTTATGTGGATATTTTAGCAATATGAAAAATTAAATTACTGATGTAATTTAATGATTTTATGTGGATATTTTAGCAATATGAAAAATTAAATTACTGATGTAATTTAATGATTTTATATGGATATTTAAGCAATATGAAAAATTAAATTACTGATGTAATTTAATGATTTTATGTGGATATTTTAGCAATATGAAAAATTAAATTACTGATGTAATTTAATGATTTTACATGGATATTTTAGCAATATGAAAAATTAAATTACTGATGTAATTTAATGATTTTATGTGGATATTTTAGCAATATGAAAAATTAAATTACTGATGTAATTTAATGATTTTATCTGGATATTTTAGCAATATGAAAAATTAAATTACTGATGTAATTTAATGATTTTACATGGATATTTTAGCAATATGAAAAATTAAATTACTGATGAAATTTAATGATTTTATATGGATATTTAAGCAATATGAAAAATTAAATTACTGATGTAATTTAATGATTTTATGTGGATATTTTAGCAATATGAAAAATTAAATTACTGATGTAATTTAATGATTTTACATGGATATTTTAGCAATATGAAAAATTAAATTACTGATGTAATTTAATGATTTTACATGGATATTTTAGCAATATGAAAAATTAAATTACTGATGTAATTTAATGATTTTATGTGGATATTTTAGCAATATGAAAAATTAAATTACTGATGTAATTTAATGATTTTATGTGGATATTTTAGCAATATGAAAAATTAAATTACTGATGTAATTTAATGATTTTATGTGGATATTTTAGCAATATGAAAAATTAAATTACTGATGTAATTTAATGATTTTATGTGGATATTTTAGCAATATGAAAAATTAAATTACTGATGTAATTTAATGATTTTATATGGATATTTAAGCAATATGAAAAATTAAATTACTGATGTAATTTAATGATTTTATGTGGATATTTTAGCAATATGAAAAATTAAATTACTGATGTAATTTAATGATTTTATGTGGATATTTTAGCAATATGAAAAATTTAATTACTGATGTAATTTAATGATTTTACATGGATATTTTAGCAATATGAAAAATTAAATTACTGATGTAATTTAATGATTTCATGTGGATATTTTAGCAATATGAAAAATTAAATTACTGATGTAATTTAATGATTTTATATGGATATTTTAGGAATATGAAAAATTAAATTACTGATGTAATTTAATGATTTTATGTGGATATTTTAGCAATATATCTACATAAATAGCACTCTGTAGACTAGTATGTATATATGTGTGTGTGTGTGTGTGTGTAAACACAAAGTTTACTGTACTTTTATATATAGAGAGAGAGATTTTATAACATTAAAACTAATAATAATAATAATAATAATAGCTACATACACCCGGAAGGCACATACATCTGCTCGTGAACAATTAGGCCCCCTCTACACACACACACACACACACACACACACACACACACACACACACACACACACACACACACACACATACAAACACACTGGAATTCTTAGGACATAAAACTGCTGCAGGATATAAGTACCTGTTTTGTTACATCATCATCATCATCATCACGATGATGATGATCATCATCATGGGTATGGATAAACATAAAAAGAGAGAGGGGGGAGTGGTGGCGGTGGGAGGGTTTTTTTTTTTTTTTAAAGTCTCCTTGGCTTCTTTTACCCTTTTTAACCTCTAAATTCTTTGTCTATAGTAAACAGCCAAAATATATAGGAAACCAGAAAATTGATATGTGGGGGGGGGGGGTCTTGCTGCAACACACACACACATACACACATACATACACACACATACATACACACACATACACACACACTACTTATTATTTTAGGGTTATCCAGAATAGCTTGAAACAACCAAGTCTAACCTGCTTGAAGAGTACTATTTTTATGTTTGTTTGTTTGTTCGTTTGTATTTTATTTTATTTTTTTTTTTTTTTTTTTTTTTGTAATTCATGAAGATACACAAAAAATATCCTTTTTGTTTGTTTGTTTGTTTAGGGGTTTTGTTGTTGTTTTTTTTAATTTATTTTTTTGTAATTCATGAAGATACACAAACAATATCCTTTTTTATTTGTTTGTTTGTTTGTTTGTTTGTTTGTTTGTTTGTTTGTTTAGGGGTTTTGTTATTTTTTTTTTAATTTATTTTTTTGTAATTCATGAAGATACACAAAAAATATCCTTTTTTTATTTGTTTGTTTGTTTGTTTGTTTGTTTGTTTGTTTAGGGGTTTTGTTGTTTTTTTTTAAATTTATTTTTTTGTTGATTCATGAAGACACAAAACATCTCTTTTGTTAGAAATCACTTGACGAAAATTAATAGGTAAAATGTTTTCAACCGCATTCAACAAAACGAACGGACAACAAACAAAAGAAACCTGTTTTAGAATGTTGTGTTTATTATTCAAATTTATTTATTCAAATGTCAGATAAGAAAATAGTTGAGATTTTTTCATGTACGTTTTTCAAAAAATCAAGATCTAATCTTTCAGCTATCTATCTCCATGTTAGTTTGGCGAGATTCGAGTACAGTGGGGTGCACAGCTTGGGTGGAGGTGGGGGAGGGGGCATCTAAATAGAGAAGAAAATAAGATGGTAATATTAGGGTGTATATGTTGTATATATGTTGTCGCTACAGTGGTTCGTCAATGTCTCTCATCATGTATGTGCTCCTTACCGAAATTCTAGCCTAGGATGGATTTTGACGGGCACACGTGTGTTGAGTCTGGAAGAAAAACAGAAAAAAAGGAAAAAAAAAACCTCTGTGTTTGGGTTTTTATGTTATTCAGGATTTGGAAGTGAATATTTCTTGCAATGTAATTGGTTAAAGAAACAACTGATTTGAGCTTTTGTCCAATGAAAAATAATTTAAAGAAAATCTTTAGGTAAATTACGAAAATAAATATTTTTGTTTTGTTATTTAGAAAAGAATACAGATTTTAATAAATACGGTGAACTGATCAGAAAAAAGGAAGACGTTTGATTTATTCCGACAAGTGAGGAATGAGAGTAAATACTGAAAGTGAAACAACGTAAAATTCTTTTTTTGTTTAGAGTTTTCTTTGTGGTCTAATCTACTGGAGAAAATGCTGCCCTAAATGACTAGATGATCAATTGGCGAAAGATACCAAGTAAATGCAGATCATCAGTTTTCTTTGATACGTGACATCCTGACGAATGAAGATAATGGCTACATGACACTTAACCATAAGAGGCAACGTCACACATAAAAATTGAATCGACTGGAACACAGAGTGGAGCTGCTGCTAATGTTATTACAAGAGTTAAGAGTGGATGGAATAAATTCAGATGACGTCCTATGTTTGCTCCTTCAGTAGGGTATCAATTAGGGGGCTGGTTCTACATAGAAAAATGAGTGTGAGAGTAAACAATAAAAGTGAAACAAGAAAATGCTGCCCTAAATGACTAGATGATCAGTTGGCGAAAGATACCAAGTAAATGCAGATCTTCAGTTTTCTTTGATACTAGTTACAAGGGAATTCCTATCAATGAAGATAATTGAAAAGTAACTGTAAGGTGGATTGCATCGTGTACAAATCAACCATCCATCCAGAGGAGAACAGTAATAACACTAAATTCTACATCGGCATATCTGCGGGAAGTTAGAAACCCTCCTTCTTAAATCCATTGCTGAATAAAAAAAAACTGAATTGGCTAAGCACTGGTTGATGCTTAAGAATAAGAATCTTACACCGGTGGTCTCCTGATCAATTTTATGCCATTCCAATATCCATAGGGGGTTCAACATAGATGAAATTTATGTTTAGAAGAAAAAATTATGATACTTAAATATGAGCATAATAATATACTGAATAAGAGGGACGGATTAATGGCTAGATGTAGACACAGACATAAATTTAAAATAACCAGCTTATGAGAGCATGATTCACCTTAATATGGTTAACTTAAACACATTAGACTTATCGTATACAAATCTAGGATTTTCAACCGTTAATATAGGTGAATATTTCGATTACTTCCAGAACTATTATTATTGGACACCCTTTGTGCATTCATGAGCTGCTTAGTCCTGCTTTCCCCTATTTTCTATCACCTTAAGAGGCCTAACCCTAACATTAACCCTAACCTGCCGCTTCCTTCCATTGACTTAGGTCTCTTCATAGTGCTACAGCCAGCTACTTTTATTAGTGGTAGTGTTTAGGCCCCAACACCCACACACATCTCCCTTAAATAAAACACTGGTTGCATATATATATATATATATATATATATATATATATATATATATATATATATATATATATATATATATATATATATATAAAGATAGATGAAAGAAGAGGGATAAACATGTACGAATGACAAATTTATTTAAACTTCGATTGTTCAATGCAAGGTGTACTCGGTAAAAACATGTTTATTATTCTTTCCTTAAGCCAAGGCTTTTCAAAGATTAAAATATAAGCATAATAATATTTTGAATAAGAGGGACGGATTAATGGCTAGATGTTGACACAGGCATAAATTTAAAATAACCAGCTTATGAGAGCATGATTCACCTTAATATGGTTAACTTAAACACATTAGACTTATCGTATACAAATCTAGAATTTTCAACCGTTAATATAGAGGCCTAACCCTAACCCTAACCCTACCCTGCCGCTTCCTTCCATTGACCTACAGCCAGCTACTTTTATTAGTGGTAGTTATTATGTTCTCTCTTGTCAATTGTTATGTGAATCTATTAGTGTTCGGCTCGTGACGTAATAGATACATATACATACAATGCGAAGCAGAGAACGTGGAATGAATAAGAGAGAGACATGGTTGATGTTTACGCTTCCGAGACCTTCTCCCAAAGAGAGCGATCTATGTCAGCATTCGTTTATATATGCATGAGAAATATACAAAGGGAGATAATTACACAATGTAAGGGAGGTAACTATGATACATTGTTGTTGTTTCTAAATGTAAGATACTACACCCTCTCTCCACCTTAATAAAGTGTACGCGTGCGTGCATATGATAAGTGGAGGGAGTACAGTCCATTATTGTCCATCACTTATGTATGCAATATGTCCATGGGGATTCTCTGATTTCAAGGGGGACCCTCAAAGTACATTTCACCGATTAAACAATTGTCTCAGTCAAGGAGGAAATCGTTTTTCTTTTCTTTTTTCTAAACGTGAGTTGTTTAAAATTCTCGTCGCCATTTATTATGATGTGGTTATTCACTGAAAATAAGAAGTAATACGAGCAAAGGGGACAGAGGTCAAAAAGGACACAGACACGATGTTACTTGGTCGGTCGCCCAGTGCATAAGAACGATACACGTAAGCACTCATGTTTATATAGATCAGAAAGAACAAGGGAGATAATTACAGATTACAAATAATTAGAATGCAAGGGAAATAACCGTTGTCGTTCCCAAAATGTACGATTAAATATTACAGAAGTGTCTAGGCCCCAACACACACACACATTTCCCTTAAATTAAACATTGGTTGCATATATATATATATATATATATATATATATATATATATATATATATATATATATATATATATATATATATATATATATATATATAATAAAATGACGTAAGAAGCCCTTTTAACAATGCGTGAAAGAATTTATTTCTTTTTTTTTTTTTTTTTTTTTTTTTTTTTTCTTTTTCCAATCAATTTCGAAGTTTACAAACTTCATCTTCAGGGATGTATTTTTTTTTTTTTTTTATAAAATAAACAAACCTTTACTTTTGTTTATATAAGTAGCATCGAGATGGTGTGACGCTCTCCACCAAGATGGAATAGGGCGGAAGTGAAAAATATTAAGAACGATTATGCCAGGGGCAAGCCGGGAGTTATAAAGATATTGTTCGTTCTTTTTTTTTTTTTTTTTTTATTAAGCATTGAATAAAATGTAATAAAATGACGTAAGAAGCCCTTTTAACAATGCGTGAAAGAATTTATTTCTTTTTTTTTTTTTTTTTTTTTTTTTTTTTTCTTTTTCCAATCAATTTCGAAGTTTACAAACTTCATCTTCAGGGATGTATTTTTTTTTTTTTTTTTTTTTTTTATAAAATAAACAAACCTTTACTTTTGTTTATATAAGTAGCATCGAGATGGTGTGACGCTCTCCACCAAGATGGAATAGGGCGGAAGTGAAAAATATTAAGAACGATTATGCCAGGGGCAAGCCGGGAGTTATAAAGATATTGTTCGTTCTTTTTTTTTTTTTTTATTAAGCATTGAATAAAATGTAATAAAATGACGTAAGAAGCCCTTTTAACAATGCGTGAAAGAATTTATTTCTTTTTTTTTTTTTTTTTTTTTTTTCTTTTTCCAATCAATTTCGAAGTTTACAAACTTCATCTTCAGGGATGTATTTTTTTTTTTTTTTTATAAAATAAACAAACCTTTACTTTTGTTTATATAAGTAGCATCGAGATGGTGTGACGCTCTCCACCAAGATGGAATAGGGCGGAAGTGAAAAATATTAAGAACGATTATGCCAGGGGCAAGCCGGGAGTTATAAAGATATTGTTCGTTCTTTTTTTTTTTTTTTATTAAGCATTGAA
Source organism: Sepiola atlantica (assembly GCA_963556195.1). Classification (NCBI taxonomy): domain Eukaryota; kingdom Metazoa; phylum Mollusca; class Cephalopoda; order Sepiida; family Sepiolidae; genus Sepiola; species Sepiola atlantica. The sequence continues at coordinate 22,327,776 of OY744528.1, forward strand.
TAAAATGTAATAAAATGACGTAAGAAGCCCTTTTAACAATGCGTGAAAGAATTTATTTTATTTTATTTTTATTTTTTTTTTTTTTTATTTTTCCAATCAATTTCGAAGTTTACAAACTTCATCTTCAGGGATGTATTTTTTTTTTTTTTTTATAAAATAAACAAACCTTTACTTTTGTTTATATAAGTAGCATCGAGATGGTGTGACGCTCTCCACCAAGATGGAATAGGGCGGAAGTGAAAAATATTAAGAACGATTATGCCAGGGGCAAGCCGGGAGTTATAAAGATATTGTTCGTTCTTTTTTTTTTTTTTTATTAAGCATTGAATAAAATGTAATAAAATGACGTAAGAAGCCCTTTTAACAATGCGTGAAAGAATTTATTTCTTTTTTTTTTTTTTTTTTTTTTTTTTTTTAAATTGATTGGAAAAAGATTGATTGGAAAAAGAAAAAAAAAAAAAAAAAAAAAAAAAAAAAAAAGAAATAAATTCTTTCACGCATTGTTAAAAGGGCTTCTTACGTCATTTTATTACATTTTATTCAATGCTTAATAAAAAAAAAAAAAAAGAACGAACAATATCTTTATAACTCCCGGCTTGCCCCTGGCATAATCGTTCTTAATATTTTTCACTTCCGCCCTATTCCATCTTGGTGGAGAGCGTCACACCATCTCGATGCTACTTATATAAACAAAAGTAAAGGTTTGTTTATTTTATTAAAAAAAAAAAAAAATACATCCCTGAAGATGAAGTTTGTAAACTTCGAAATTGATTGGAAAAAGAAAAAAAAAAAAAAAAAAAAAAAAAAAAAAAGAAATAAATTCTTTCACGCATTGTTAAAAGGGCTTCTTACGTCATTTTATTACATTTTATTCAATGCTTAATAAAAAAAAAAAAAAAGAACGAACAATATCTTTATAACTCCCGGCTTGCCCCTGGCATAATCGTTCTTAATATTTTTCACTTCCGCCCTATTCCATCTTGGTGGAGAGCGTCACACCATCTCGATGCTACTTATATAAACAAAAGTAAAGGTTTGTTTATTTTATAAAAAAAAAAAAAAATACATCCCTGAAGATGAAGTTTGTAAACTTCGAAATTGATTGGAAAAAGAAAAAAAAAAAAAAAAAAAAAAAAAAAAGAAATAAATTCTTTCACGCATTGTTAAAAGGGCTTCTTACGTCATTTTATTACATTTTATTCAATGCTTAATAAAAAAAAAAAAAAGAACGAACAATATCTTTATAACTCCCGGCTTGCCCCTGGCATAATCGTTCTTAATATTTTTCACTTCCGCCCTATTCCATCTTGGTGGAGAGCGTCACACCATCTCGATGCTACTTATATAAACAAAAGTAAAGGTTTGTTTATTTTATAAAAAAAAAAAAAAATACATCCCTGAAGATGAAGTTTGTAAACTTCGAAATTGATTGGAAAAAGAAAAAAAAAAAAAAAAAAAAAAAAAAAAAGAAATAAATTCTTTCACGCATTGTTAAAAGGGCTTCTTACGTCATTTTATTACATTTTATTCAATGCTTAATAAAAAAAAAAAAAAAGAACGAACAATATCTTTATAACTCCCGGCTTGCCCCTGGCATAATCGTTCTTAATATTTTTCACTTCCGCCCTATTCCATCTTGGTGGAGAGCGTCACACCATCTCGATGCTACTTATATAAACAAAAGTAAAGGTTTGTTTATTTTATAAAAAAAAAAAAAAATACATCCCTGAAGATGAAGTTTGTAAACTTCGAAATTGATTGGAAAAAGAAAAAAAAAAAAAAAAAAAAAAAAAAAAAAAAGAAATAAATTCTTTCACGCATTGTTAAAAGGGCTTCTTACGTCATTTTATTACATTTTATTCAATGCTTAATAAAAAAAAAAAAAAGAACGAACAATATCTTTATAACTCCCGGCTTGCCCCTGGCATAATCGTTCTTAATATTTTTCACTTCCGCCCTATTCCATCTTGGTGGAGAGCGTCACACCATCTCGATGCTACTTATATAAACAAAAGTAAAGGTTTGTTTATTTTATAAAAAAAAAAAAAAAATACATCCCTGAAGATGAAGTTTGTAAACTTCGAAATTGATTGGAAAAAGAAAAAAAAAAAAAAAAAAAAAAAAAAAAAAGAAATAAATTCTTTCACGCATTGTTAAAAGGGCTTCTTACGTCATTTTATTACATTTTATTCAATGCTTAATAAAAAAAAAAAAAAGAACGAACAATATCTTTATAACTCCCGGCTTGCCCCTGGCATAATCGTTCTTAATATTTTTCACTTCCGCCCTATTCCATCTTGGTGGAGAGCGTCACACCATCTCGATGCTACTTATATAAACAAAAGTAAAGGTTTGTTTATTTTATAAAAAAAAAAAAAAAATACATCCCTGAAGATGAAGTTTGTAAACTTCGAAATTGATTGGAAAAAGAAAAAAAAAAAAAAAAAAAAAAAAAAAAAAAAAAGAAATAAATTCTTTCACGCATTGTTAAAAGGGCTTCTTACGTCATTTTATTACATTTTATTTAATGCTTAATAAAGAAAAAAAAAAAAGAACGAACAATATCTTTATAACTCCCGGCTTGCCCCTGGCATAATCGTTCTTAATATTTTTCACTTCCGCCCTATTCCATCTTGGTGGAGAGCGTCACACCATCTCGATGCTACTTATATAAACAAAAGTAAAGGTTTGTTTATTTTATAAAAAAAAAAAAAAAATACATCCCTGAAGATGAAGTTTGTAAACTTCGAAATTGATTGGAAAAAGAAAAAAAAAAAAAAAAAAAAAAAAGAAATAAATTCTTTCACGCATTGTTAAAAGGGCTTCTTACGTCATTTTATTACATTTTATTCAATGCTTAATAAAAAAAAAAAAAAAGAACGAACAATATCTTTATAACTCCCGGCTTGCCCCTGGCATAATCGTTCTTAATATTTTTCACTTCCGCCCTATTCCATCTTGGTGGAGAGCGTCACACCATCTCGATGCTACTTATATAAACAAAAGTAAAGGTTTGTTTATTTTATAAAAAAAAAAAAAAAATACATCCCTGAAGATGAAGTTTGTAAACTTCGAAATTGATTGGAAAAAGAAAAAAAAAAAAAAAAAAAAAAAAAAAAAGAAATAAATTCTTTCACGCATTGTTAAAAGGGCTTCTTACGTCATTTTATTACATTTTATTCAATGCTTAATAAAAAAATTAAAAAAAGAACGAACAATATCTTTATAACTCCCGGCTTGCCCCTGGCATAATCGTTCTTAATATTTTTCACTTCCGCCCTATTCCATCTTGGTGGAGAGCGTCACACCATCTCGATGCTACTTATATAAACAAAAGTAAAGGTTTGTTTATTTTATAAAAAAAAAAAAAAAATACATCCCTGAAGATGAAGTTTGTAAACTTCGAAATTGATTGGAAAAAGAAAAAAAAAAAAAAAAAAAAAAAAAAAGAAATAAATTCTTTCACGCATTGTTAAAAGGGCTTCTTACGTCATTTTATTACATTTTATTCAATGCTTAATAAAAAAAAAAAAAAGAACGAACAATATCTTTATAACTCCTGGCTTGCCCCTGGCATAATCGTTCTTAATATTTTTCACTTCCGCCCTATTCCATCTTGGTGGAGAGCGTCACACCATCTCGATGCTACTTATATAAACAAAAGTAAAGGTTTGTTTATTTTATAAAAAAAAAAAAAAATACATCCCTGAAGATGAAGTTTGTAAACTTCGAAATTGATTGGAAAAAAAAAAAAAAAAAATAAAATAAAATAAATTCTTTCACGCATTGTTAAAAGGGCTTCTTACGTCATTTTATTACATTTTATTCAATGCTTAATAAAAAAATAAAAAAAAGAACGAACAATATCTTTATAACTCCCGGCTTGCCCCTGGCATAATCGTTCTTAATATTTTTCACTTCCGCCCTATTCCATCTTGGTGGAGAGCGTCACACCATCTCGATGCTACTTATATAAACAAAAGTAAAGGTTTGTTTATTTTATAAAAAAAAAAAAAAAATACATCCCTGAAGATGAAGTTTGTAAACTTCGAAATTGATTGGAAAAAGAAAAAAAAAAAAAAAAAAAAAAAAAAAAAAAGAAATAAATTCTTTCACGCATTGTTAAAAGGGCTTCTTACGTCATTTTATTACATTTTATTCAATGCTTAATAAAAAAAAAAAAAAGAACGAACAATATCTTTATAACTCCTGGCTTGCCCCTGGCATAATCGTTCTTAATATTTTTCACTTCCGCCCTATTCCATCTTGGTGGAGAGCGTCACACCATCTCGATGCTACTTATATAAACAAAAGTAAAGGTTTGTTTATTTTATAAAAAAAAAAAAATACATCCCTGAAGATGAAGTTTGTAAACTTCGAAATTGATTGGAAAAAGAAAAAAAAAAAAAAAAAAAAAAAAAAAAAAGAAATAAATTCTTTCACGCATTGTTAAAAGGGCTTCTTACGTCATTTTATTACATTTTATTCAATGCTTAATAAAAAAAAAAAAAAAGAACGAACAATATCTTTATAACTCCCGGCTTGCCCCTGGCATAATCGTTCTTAATATTTTTCACTTCCGCCCTATTCCATCTTGGTGGAGAGCGTCACACCATCTCGATGCTACTTATATAAACAAAAGTAAAGGTTTGTTTATTTTATAAAAAAAAAAAAAAAATACATCCCTGAAGATGAAGTTTGTAAACTTCGAAATTGATTGGAAAAAGAAAAAAAAAAAAAAAAAAAAAAAAAAAAAAGAAATAAATTCTTTCACGCATTGTTAAAAGGGCTTCTTACGTCATTTTATTACATTTTATTCAATGCTTAATAAAAAAAAAAAAAAGAACGAACAATATCTTTATAACTCCCGGCTTGCCCCTGGCATAATCGTTCATAATATTTTTCACTTCCGCCCTATTCCATCTTGGTGGAGAGCGTCACACCATCTCGATGCTACTTATATAAACAAAAGTAAAGGTTTGTTTATTTTATTAAAAAAAAAAAAAAATACATCCCTGAAGATGAAGTTTGTAAACTTCGAAATTGATTGGAAAAAGAAAAAAAAAAAATAAATAAATAAATAAATAAATTCTTTCACGCATTGTTAAAAGGGCTTCTTACGTCATTTTATTACATTTTATTCAATGCTTAATAAAAAAAAAAAAAAAGAACGAACAATATCTTTATAACTCCCGGCTTGCCCCTGGCATAATCGTTCTTAATATTTTTCACTTCCGCCCTATTCCATCTTGGTGGAGAGCGTCACACCATCTCGATGCTACTTATATAAACAAAAGTAAAGGTTTGTTTATTTTATAAAAAAAAAAAAAATATACATCCCTGAAGATGAAGTTTGTAAACTTCGAAATTGATTGGAAAAAGAAAAAAAAAAAAAAAAAAAAAGAAATAAATTCTTTCACGCATTGTTAAAAGGGCTTCTTACGTCATTTTATTACATTTTATTCAATGCTTAATAAAAAAAAAAAAAAGAACGAACAATATCTTTATAACTCCCGGCTTGCCCCTGGCATAATCGTTCTTAATATTTTTCACTTCCGCCCTATTCCATCTTGGTGGAGAGCGTCACACCATCTCGATGCTACTTATATAAACAAAAGTAAAGGTTTGTTTATTTTATAAAAAAAAAAAAAAATACATCCCTGAAGATGAAGTTTGTAAACTTCGAAATTGATTGGAAAAAGAAAAAAAAAAAAAAAAAAAAAAAAAAAAAAAAGAAATAAATTCTTTCACGCATTGTTAAAAGGGCTTCTTACGTCATTTTATTACATTTTATTCAATGCTTAATAAAAAAAAAAAAAAAGAACGAACAATATCTTTATAACTCCCGGCTTGCCCCTGGCATAATCGTTCTTAATATTTTTCACTTCCGCCCTATTCCATCTTGGTGGAGAGCGTCACACCATCTCGATGCTACTTATATAAACAAAAGTAAAGGTTTGTTTATTTTATAAAAAAAAAAAAAAAATACATCCCTGAAGATGAAGTTTGTAAACTTCGAAATTGATTGGAAAAAGAAAAGAAAAAAAAAAAAAAAAAAAAAAAAAAGAAATAAATTCTTTCACGCATTGTTAAAAGGGCTTCTTACGTCATTTTATTACATTTTATTCAATGCTTAATAAAAAAAAAAAAAGAACGAACAATATCTTTATAACTCCCGGCTTGCCCCTGGCATAATCGTTCTTAATATTTTTCACTTCCGCCCTATTCCATCTTGGTGGAGAGCGTCACACCATCTCGATGCTACTTATATAAACAAAAGTAAAGGTTTGTTTATTTTATAAAAAAAAAAAAAAAATACATCCCTGAAGATGAAGTTTGTAAACTTCGAAATTGATTGGAAAAAGAAAAAAATAAAAAAAATAAAAAATAAAAAAAAAAAAAATAAATTCTTTCACGCATTGTTAAAAGGGCTTCTTACGTCATTTTATTACATTTTATTCAATGCTTAATAAAAAAAAAAAAAAAAAAAGAACGAACAATATCTTTATAACTCCCGGCTTGCCCCTGGCATAATCGTTCTTAATATTTTTCACTTCCGCCCTATTCCATCTTGGTGGAGAGCGTCACACCATCTCGATGCTACTTATATAAACAAAAGTAAAGGTTTGTTTATTTTATAAAAAAAAAAAAAAAATACATCCCTGAAGATGAAGTTTGTAAACTTCGAAATTGATTGGAAAAAGAAAAAAAAAAAAAAAAAAAAAAAAGAAATAAATTCTTTCACGCATTGTTAAAAGGGCTTCTTACGTCATTTTATTACATTTTATTCAATGCTTAATAAAAAAAAAAAAAAAGAACGAACAATATCTTTATAACTCCCGGCTTGCCCCTGGCATAATCGTTCTTAATATTTTTCACTTCCGCCCTATTCCATCTTGGTGGAGAGCGTCACACCATCTCGATGCTACTTATATAAACAAAAGTAAAGGTTTGTTTATTTTATAAAAAAAAAAAAAAAATACATCCCTGAAGATGAAGTTTGTAAACTTCGAAATTGATTGGAAAAAGAAAAAAAAAAAAAAAAAAAAAAAAAAAAAAGAAATAAATTCTTTCACGCATTGTTAAAAGGGCTTCTTACGTCATTTTATTACATTTTATTCAATGCTTAATAAAAAAAAAAAAAAGAACGAACAATATCTTTATAACTCCCGGCTTGCCCCTGGCATAATCGTTCTTAATATTTTTCACTTCCGCCCTATTCCATCTTGGTGGAGAGCGTCACACCATCTCGATGCTACTTATATAAACAAAAGTAAAGGTTTGTTTATTTTATAAAAAAAAAAAAAAAAATACATCCCTGAAGATGAAGTTTGTAAACTTCGAAATTGATTGGAAAAAGAAAAAAAAAAAAAAAAAAAAAAAAAAGAAATAAATTCTTTCACGCATTGTTAAAAGGGCTTCTTACGTCATTTTATTACATTTTATTCAATGCTTAATAAAAAAAAAAAAAAAGAACGAACAATATCTATATATATATATATATATATATATATATATATATATAAACATTTAATGAATTAAAAGATTACTATTGTTCCAAGAATTAGAACATCAAGTCCAGTATAGCATACGATCGTTTCCAAAACAGTTTGGAAATACTTTATTTTATTTTATAATTTGAAAAAGCTAATCCAAAACGTCTCTTCATCAGCGCCTTTAGCAACACGTCTTACAGAAAATCAAACAAAAAGCAAAAAAACTTGTTCTAGAAAAACATCCATTGACAGAAAGATGTTGGTAGCATAGGAGGGGAAAAACAGAATGGTACCTATAAACAAATCACCAGTACATATAAAAAATAACACAATACTTTCCAAAGATTCACCCTTTCAAAATTCCACAATAAATTAATTAAAATTACAAATTCTTTTGTCAGGGGGGTAATGAAAACAATAAAAATAGAAATAAAAATAAAAATAATAAAAAATGAATAAGAATAAAAAAAAAAATTTTAATTAAAAAATAAAAAATACAAAATAAAAATAAAAAATAAAAATAAAGAAATAAAATAAATTTAAAAAAATTAAAAATTAAAAATAAATACAACATAAAAATAAAAATAGAAATAAAATAAAATTAGAAAATAAAGGTTGAAGAGAATCAAGGTTTTTTTTTAAAGAAAACATCTTGCAAGAGGATGTGCAGGGTAAGAGAGTAGGAGAAAGAGTATAGGGGAAAGATAATTTTGGGGGAGAAAAAAAAAACTTATAAAAAGAAACAGGAATAATAAGGAAATAGGTTTGGTAGTTTGGTAGTTTTGTTTTACGGCATATCAACCCTTTTTGGGTTATTTAATGCCGAATCTGGTCATTATAGTGAAAGTTTTTATGCTTCAAGTTCTTTATATCTTCAAATGTTTAATCAGGGTTTTTGGTTTGGTAGTTTTGTTTTACGGTATATCAACCCTTTTTGGGTTATTTAATGCCGAATCTGGTCATTATAGTAAAAGTTTTTATGCTTCAAGTTCTTTATATCTTCAAATGTTTAATCAGGGTTTTTGGTTTGGTAGTTTTGTTTTACGGCATATCAACCCTTTTTGGGTTATTTAATGCCGAATCTGGTCATTATAGTAAAAGTTTTTATGCTTCAAGTTCTTTATATCTTCAAATGTTTAATCAGGGTTTTTGGTTTGGTAGTTTTGTTTTACGGCATATCAACCCTTTTTGGGTTATTTAATGCCGAATCTGGTCATTATAGTAAAAGTTTTTATGCTTCAAGTTCTTTATATCTTCAAATGTTTAATCAGGGTTTTTGGTTTGGTAGTTTTGTTTTACGGCATATCAACCCTTTTTGGGTTATTTAATGCCGAATCTGGTCTTGTTTTCTTCTCTTTTTTGTTTCTTTCCCCTTTTAATATCTGTTTCTATTTAACCCATAGTTGGGACCCTAACAGGTACTACCACTCCGGGTCAGGGTGGACCTGGGAGCAATGGTAATTAAGAGGAGGCTCCACATTCCCCAAAGTCCGTAAGCCGGATCTCACCATCGGATGTAGTTTAAGGTCATATCCAGGACCGGGAGTAGGGTAGGAAAAATAAAAATAAAAAAGGGGAGGGAGAAAGGGAGAGGGGCTGTTGTTTTTGTTTTTGGTTTTGTAGAACATAATTAAGTTTTACAAAAAAAAAAAAAAAAAAAAAAAACGTCAATGTAGGTGAATTTCGTCTCAGGGAGCCACAGGGCAGCCTGATCTGGTATCACCAGAAGGAAATAGGGGATGTAATATAAGAAAGAGTATAGTTTGGATTATACCAACAGCACTGGACATTGAAGTGTATGAATTTATATGAGATATGAGGAAGGGAAAAAAGTTTCTTAGTAATTTCACTGATGCGTAAGAGAAGAGAGAAGCAGACTTACAGGAAATATATAATATCTGTTTCCAATTGTGTTCTTATGCCAATTCCGCATTCAAATCAAAATCGCAAAATGGAATGACATTAGATGTGGGAGGGAGGAGTATTCCAAGAAATATTATAATCAGAGTCCGGCCGTTAAAGACGTGTTTGGAGAAAAACAGAAGCAAACAGAATCTGAGTTTCGATATGCAAGTATATTTCCTGGATGAAGTGGAGGAGATCTGTCGGGGCCAGAGGAGATAAAAATATTAGCAAAACCTACCCGCCTTCCAGGCAGCAATTAATTGGGATGGGATGCCATTAACAAAAATAAAAAATTTACGCAGAGAATTCTAAAATTTTAACAACAAACTTTGGTAAATGTGTAGATTAAAACACTCAGCTAAATCACACCCCCTAAAAATTTAGATTCTTCTTTTTACAGTCATTCTAACTTATTAGGTCAGTTAACTAATATATTTTTTAACACTAATCCTAAGTTCAACTGGCAAGGTCGTAAAACCACACACAATCGTCCAAAACAATGATGTACAAAATTCATCTCCAACGGCAAAAAAATGGTTAATGCCATAAAACTCTAGAATAGCTAAAAAAAATGGACGATCATTTTACGTTAAATTTATTTGCGAAACTAATCCCCCAGTCTAAATTCTGAAATATTTTTTGTTGTTTCTCTTTCCGCCAGTTTTTTAGGGTATCACACATAATCGCCTAAAAAAGTAGAATCTCATTTTATCGGGAGATGGGTGTTCATCTATAATAATATCCAAACTTTTAATATTTTTTATTTACACCATAAAAATAAGGTATTTAATTAGTTAGATAATTTTAAAGTTTTTTTTATTCAATTTTCACGAGAAAAATAAACACAACTAAAATCAATTGCTTAAAATAAAAATAAAAAAGGGACGTATAAATAAAAAAAATGTATAAGATTTAAAAAAATTAAATATGGGTAAATTTGCAGATTAATACCTCTGGTATATCCCCACCCGAACAAATGGTATTGGTGGAATAGGGTGGGGAATGCCAAGAAAAAGGTAGGCCACCTTTTCCTCAACTTACTCGACAAACACTTCCCCCCCACACACACACAACTTGCACAAACTTTTTAACAGAAATTCTATTAAAGTTAGCTACTCCACTGCCCCATCCATAAGAAAAATCATCTCTGCGGAGCCCAAAGCAATTGTAAACGCAGGCTGCTCATGCCAGCACAAAAACAACTGCCCTCTAGAGGGGAATTGCAAAATCGATTCCCTCATATATGAAGCCACCGTCACAAACCAGACTACCGGTAGAGCAGAAAAAATCATTGGCATGACGCAGGGAAGCTTCAAGTAAAGATTATACGCACACAGAAACACTTTCAGATACAAAAACAAGGCAAATACGGCACTCGCGATCCGGATATGGCAACTTAAAGATGAAAAGACACCCTTCACCATCAAATGGAAAGTAATTGAGAGAAGACCATCCTTCTCTCCAGCCATAAATAGATGTCTTCTGTATGACGCAGAAAAACACCATATATTAAAGGCCATCATTGCCCCAAATACAGTCTGTTTGAATATTCGAGATGAAATCTTAAAAGGATGCATCCACAGGAGACAAGCACTACTCATAAACTGGACTTACCGATACATATAAAGGCCTAGCTACACCCCCTCCCTCTGCCAAATACATAACCCCATAATTGCCCCACTAAATACCGACTTCCACTCCGGAAAATTCTCCCAACTATCATCCCTCATAAATATAAATTAAATTAAAAAATAGGAACAAATACCTAAATCAGTCCATATCCACACCACTATTCAAGAGCAATAATTATAACTTTCCCAAAAATATTTCTCCAGTCATTAAGAGGGTAACACCCCCATTTCAAATTATTATTACTCCCAAAAGTCCCCACCATTTCTTGGTCATAATGCTGATCTCCCATATCCCCCAAACAGATCCAATCTTGCCGACCCAATCCTTACTCTTATCTCTAAACCAGTCTTAATCAGTATACCAATATTATTACCCCCATAAGCCTTCACTTTACCTTAGTTAATAATGTTAAATCACGAATACAAATCATTCAAAAACCCTGCAGAGTTACTGCCCTTAGACCGCCCGGATGATATCTTTATTTAAATTCCTTTGCGATTGATTTAAAGTCCTTTAATCCAGGATTTAAATTTGAAATTAATGTTGTTTCTTTAACCTTTTTATCTCTTCATAAGTATAATCCTTAAACCCATTTTCTCTCCCTAATTTCTTTAGAAGACACATCATTAAACCCCCAAAACAGTAACAGCCAAATATACGCTACTTATAAATATTGGCTCACAGGTTTTATATAGAAATATTTTTTTTTTTTATATCTCTTTAAATCTTCTCCGGTTTAAATCTCAACTGTTACTTTTCAACCTTCCCCTTTTTTCAAACCTTATTAAACCTTCCTTACACTAAATTTAAACAAACATATATAACACTCTAAGCAAATAACGTGTCCAAACGAGAGTAACACGCGACTTCACATTTCCGAAACAGATGACAATAAAAGCTGAAGAGAGCTGGATGGATCAGTCCTTCTGTGTTTGAAACCGACGGTACGAATGTTGTACTAATTTTTCTGTACCAAAATAAATAAATATTACGCTCTTAATTTTTAATTTTTAATTTTAATTTTCAATTAATCGAGCACTCTGCTGGGATTTTTCTTGCTATATTACAAAGAAGTTATATATATATATATATATATATATATATATATATATATATATATATATATATATATATATGGTGTGGGTGTGCATATTATGTCCCTTATCTCACCCGTGTAGTACAACTACTGAATATCTGTCTGCCTGTTAGTTATAAGATAAAATGACTGGCCCCTACTGGATACCTCTGTGTACAATTGCTCCCCTTCTCCTTCCTCATACCTCCACACAAAAACATGGATGATATACTTACCCCATGTCCCAATACTTTAGTGCGAAATATCACCAGGGCTGAATATATATATATATATATATATATATATATATATATATATATATATAGATATATATATGTATATATATATATATATATATATGTATATATATATATATATATATATATATATATATATATATATATATGTATATATATATATATATATATATATATATATATATATATATATATATAATTAACTTGTTACAAATATCCAGGGGGTATGAATCCGAAGGAAGTTGAAACCGGGTTTATGAGAGTGCTCAATGAAAATTCAGAGCAAAATATATATTTTTTACTAATGGAATAAAATCAAAAAATATATATATATATATATATATATATATATATATATATATATATATAATAATCCAGGTAAAACATCCACAGGGTAGTAATCCAAAGAATTTCAACCGGGTTTATAAAAAGTGCTCAATATCAAATAGAGCTTTTATATATGATTATTTTTATTTACACAGACATGTACAAAATCTGCGACACTGGCATGTCGATGTTATCAATCAACAGTTATTATAAACTGAGATCTCATCAGGCAGAGTTAGAATCCGATCTTAACCGTAGATCATATTTGGAAAGAATGAAATTTGGAAAGAATGAAATTTTGGAAAGAATGAAATTTGGATAGAATGAAATTTTGGAAAGAATGAAATATTTCTCCATTTCATTCTTTCCAAAATATGATCTACGGTTAAGATCGGATTCTAACTTTTCCTGATGAGATCTCAGTTTATAATAACTGTTGATCAATAACATCGACATGCTAGTGTCGCAGATTTTGTACATGTCTGTGTAAATAAAAATAATCATATATATATATATATATATATATATATGAAAGCCAACACATATGTGAGTGATTACAATTTGTGACCAAGTGCATTTCACGGTCATGGTCAGGAAAATTAGATCAAAGATAACTGATTCAAAATATACAAATAAATAAGATGTCGAATTATCGCGAGTGAGGTGGGGATAGCAAAGTCGTTGGGTCTAGTGGATTTGACTGGGGTTTGCAGATAGACGACAAGTGCTCTTGTGTATGACCTCACCTGACTGTGATAAAAGCTGAAGCACTGAAGCAGACATGCTTATACACATTTGAAATATAGAAAATGTACCCAACATTCGACTGTCCATCGCTCGTACACTTTTTTGTCATCTTCTTTTTTTTTCTTCTTTTTTTTTGTTGTTGCTTTGTTTTACTTTGTTCGCCCAAACCAGACATATTGCTACTGCGATAGGGAGCAGATTTATAGGGAGGCGACCTGTGTGGGGAGTGTGGTAACTCGATATTTGTTTATATTACATTTAATTTTTTGCATATTGGTACTGTCGGGGAAACAGGGAACAGGAAGGGAATTCCAAAGACAATCAGTTTGTGGAAAGAAGCTATTAAAGTAGAAAATCTTCAGGTATCTAAAGACCTCTACAGTGAAGGGGTGGGATTTTGCTCTAGTGTCTGCGCTGCAACTGCCACTTAATCACTGGTTGCCTGAAATTCTACTAACCTGAACAACCTGCATCTCCTTGCCGGAATTCCAATGAGGAACCAGATTTATAAGAGGGGCAAACTGAGTGGGAAGTTGGGCAGTAAGATTTTTATTGACGTTATGTTTAAATTTCTGCATGTTGGTACTGTCGGGGAAACAGGAAGCAGGAAGGGAATCCCAAAGGCAATCAGTTTGAGGAAAGAAGCTATTAGTGCAGAAAATGTTCAGACATCTAAGGACCTCTACAGTAAAGGGGTGGGATTTTGCTGCTAGTGTCTGCGGTGCAACTGCCGCTTGATCGCTGGTTGTCAATCAACCTGAGCAACCTGCATCTCCTTGCCGGAATTTCAATGTCAATAAGAGTGGGGGGTGTCATTCTCTAGCGTTCTGGTCTATAGCTGTAGTCTGGTTTCTTCCTGAGATATTGTTAGGGATTGAACATGGCTAAGGAAGATTCTTCTTGATTTCAGTTGTTCGGCTGGAGAGTTACGTCCGTGAAGTAGATGGCGTTCCTCACTGGTAGCCTTAATGATCTCTACTCTGCTGGCAACTTCTTGCCTTACATCTGCAAGAGAAAAGGCCAGTAAGGTGATGTTGGTTGTTCAGGTGGGTAGGCTTCAGGCAGCCAGTGATCAAGCAGCAGGTGTTGTTCAATGCTGTGATCAAGCAGCAGGTGTTGTTCAATGCTGTGATCAAGCAGCAGGTGTTGTTCAATGCTGTGATCAAGCAGCAGGTGTTGTTCAATGCTGTGATCAAGCAGCAGGTGTTGTTCAATGCTGTGATCAAGCAGCAGGTGTTGTTCAATGCTGTGATCAAGCAGCAGGTGTTGTTCAATGCTGTGATCAAGCAGCAGGTGTTGTTCAATGCTGTGATCAAGCAGCAGGTGTTGTTCAATGCTGTGATCAAGCAGCAGGTGTTGTTCAATGCTGTGATCAAGCAGCAGGTGTTGTTCAATGCTGTGATCAAGCAGCAGGTGTTGTTCAATGCTGTGATCAAGCAGCAGGTGTTGTTCAATGCTGTGATCAAGCAGCAGGTGTTGTTCAATGCTGGGTCTAATTTATTGGCATGGATTGATCTCTTCTAAACAGGCTGATGCAGAACTCAAGTGGTTTCCAGGCCACGTTAATGTTTAATATCCTGTAACAGTTATTTTATTTATTTATTTTTTAGCATTAAAGGTCACCGCTTATCAAGGCCAAAACGCCAGTCGAGGATAAGAGTTAAAGAGTTTGATTGGTGGATCGTGAGACAACATCGCGTTCACCAGTACGATGGTTGTAGCAGGGCAGAAATTGATTATTTACAAGGACGGTTCAACAAGAACTTGTTTACATTGGACTTGAAGACGACCATATTGTAGTCGGCAGGAAAGCAGGCTTGCGGCACTGTGTTCCACAGACGGGCAGTTTTAGGAAAGAAGCTCTGCCCATGGAAGTTTTGTTTCGTCTTGGGCACGCAGAGGGAGAACTATGATTACGATCTATTTTCTTTTGCGTTAGTTTATCCGCACTCGCGGAGTGATTGACACATTGTCCGGTCAAAATATTTTAGTTCTGTGTTAGTAGCTGTCAGAGGAATCCTTTATTTAAAAAAAAAAAATGTTATACTGAAATAAAGTGAATAACATGGACATACAACATAAAATAAAATGAACAAGAACACCCATAGTGAAACTGATGTCCATTTTGGAATGTTTCATTAATACGATTTTTGTTTTGTTTTTGTATATGTTCTTAAATATCTTACTTGCAATATGTGTACATTCATTTTGTTCCGAGAAGTTCTGCATCTGAATCAACTCCTCGCCCCAACATTTACACGTAACACGAATTGGAATAAATACATAGAAGATACCGCCAAGTCTGCTGGAAAGAAGAGGAGCTCCCTCTACCGGCCGAGAAAACTTATCACACCTGCCAGTATCCTATATCCCTACAAAGCCACCATCTATGCATGCATGGAGTATTTCTGCCACATCTGGGCTGGTGCACCAACCACTAGTTACTCCCTCTTGGACCGGGTCCGAAAAAGAGTCTACGAGGTTCCACACTGTCTACCAAGCTCTGTCCCCTGTCACATCGCCGCAATGTTGCATCCATGTGCTTGTTTTACAAGTACTTCAATGGAATGTGCTCCGATGAACTTGCTGAACTTGTGCCCCCTTGACGTAAGTAGCCCCGACAAACCCGACAAGCAACAAAATCACACCCCTTCACTGTAGAGGCCCCCAGATGCCGGAGGGCTTTCTACTCTTATAGCTTTTTTCCTCGAACTGCTAGCCTTTGGAATTCTCTCCCTGCTCCCTGTTTTCCCGACTGTACCAACATGCAGAAATTTAAATGTAATATGAACAAGCATCTCGCTCCACAATGTGCAACTCCCCACTTAGGATGCCTCTATAAATCTGGCCCCTAATTCACAGTAGCCCCTTATGTCTCAGTGGCAGTGTGCCTTACTTGGGGTGAATTGAATTTTTTTTTTTAAATTGTTAATAGCAGCTTTTGATCGTCCCCTTTCTTTTTTTCAGTCGGTTGAGTGCCTTCCGCTGGACCCATGGTGCTTCTGAGTCAGGATAGAAGGGATTCAATACGATTTTTGGTCCATATCTGTAGTCTGGTTTCTTCCTGAGATGTAGGGGGCTGAACATCACTGAGGAACCTTCTCTTTGACGTCAGTCGTTCACGTCTGTGAACGAGATGGCATTCATCACTGGTAGCCTTTGTGATCTCTACTCAGCTGACAATTTCCTGTTTCATATCTGCAGGGGAAATGCCAGTGATTAGATGCAGTTTGCTTTAGACACCCTAGTGATCAAGCAGTCGGTATTTTTTAACACTAGGTCTAGCTTTTTGGCATGGGTTGATCTCTCCAAGCCTGGACACGAGTACTCTACAGAGGAATAACACAGGTAGTACAGCTTAGTGCGTGTGCTGTCGCTTGCCATTTGGAGTTGGTCAGTTTTCATGGGATGTTGTTTCGGGAGTTGACTTTCAATTTGGTGTTTTTCATGTGTCCAGGGGGTTTTTTTGTTGGTTTTTTTTTACTAAAGAGTCGCCACTTATCAAGGCTCAAAGGCCA
The DNA here is from genome assembly GCA_963556195.1 of Sepiola atlantica. Lineage (NCBI taxonomy): Eukaryota > Metazoa > Mollusca > Cephalopoda > Sepiida > Sepiolidae > Sepiola > Sepiola atlantica. The sequence continues at coordinate 22,344,733 of OY744528.1, forward strand.
CTCGAGGATAAGAGTTAATGAGTATCAGATGAACGGTGATGATTGGCAACGATGGTGGAAATTGGGCAGAATTTGATTATTTAAGAGGACGGCTCAACAAAAATGTGTTTACATCGGACTTGAAAACGATCATGTTGTCGTCAGCTGGGAAGCAGCCCGTAGTATTGTGTTCCACAGACGGGCAGTTCTAGGAAAGAAACTTTGCTCATGGCAGTTCCGTTTAGTTTTAGGTACAGATAAAAAGAGAAATTATTGACAGTGGTTGTAGCTAGACGAGTTTTTGTTGTAAATGTTTTACAAGGTGGGGGGGGGGACATAGATTGAAGCTCAGTCGAGCACCTGCCATGAAAATAATGATAGAGCAGAGAAAGACTAGCAACGTCTCTTCTGTGACAAATAGGCTGAAAGGTGGACACCCCCACTAGATTTCAAAGTCGGTTTTGTACTCTGTCAACGCAGGAAAGGTTACTCTGATAAGCACCTCCCCAGATGTGGCAAGAGTACTCTATCTTAGGACGTATGCCATGATAGACAGGGTTAGTGCAGTTTTCAAGTCGTATTCCAGACAATGTTAATTATCCCATAGTCGGTGGCAGAGGAATCATTTGGCTGTTTTTTTTTAATACTGAAATAAAGCAAATAAAATGGACGTACACCATAAAGTATAATGAACAAGATGCCTCGAATTGAAATGTGTTAATAGTTTTTTTTTTCTATATGTTTTAAAAGTTTTGAGGCAACCAGTGATCAAGTGGTAGATGTTGTTCAACATTGGGTCTAGTTTACTGACATGGGTCTTCTAAACAAGGATTCCTAAAAATGTTGTTTAACTTGATATGAGATTTGAACCATTTTATGACTAGATAAATACCTAGGAAATAAATTGGCCATCAAAAATGCAATTTTATCTGAACACCTTCTCACTTCAGACTTACAGAACACTAGGGACCTCCAAAGCGTGCCACAAAATCGATGACGTCATCATTATTTGCGTACTTTACATGAGATGCTTAAATGTGTTTTTAATTCTTTGTTTTTAAATCTACCCAAAATAAAGTTATATATATATATATATATATATATATATATATATATATATATATATATATATATATATATATATATATATATATATATATAGGAAGTTGTTTTAAAGTAAAATAGTTTATTTAAACATTAAATTATCGAACTGGGAAAGTAACTCATTCTTTATCTTGAGATTTTAGTACGAAATTCGATTTTTTCTACAGGGGGGTGTGGGGTGGGGGTATTGTTTACACTTTTTATTTATGAATTCAGATACTTTACCCAAAATTGGGAACCAATAAAAAGAAAAAGTAAATCTGATTTGTCATTTTAAGACTCTTTCGCTTTATATAACATTAAAATTTCGATCGATCAGAATATATTTTGTTCAGATTTCATAAAATGAAATAAGGGGGGGGGGGGGGTCACGTAGAAAAAATATTTTCCCTAATATATTTTACGAAAAAGGCATTTTATAGATACATTAGTCCAATAATGAATAAGTATCGAAAATTTCGTGAAAATCTGACCATTACTTGATTTTTGCTAGATTTATTAAACAAAAAGTGGTCACTACATAGGAACGTTGTTTTAAGGCGTAAATAAAGTACACATGTTTTTAGTTTTTCATTTTCATCATTTTCGTACGCTGAAAAGTTTTTTCCAAAATAATCAGCAGTTTATTTTATGTTTCTTCTTTTGAATGGTAAAAAAAGTAATGATGATAATATAAACCTATATTAAAGTTACATCGTGTTACATATGTCGTATAGCCCCTTAATAATTCATACCTTCGTTTCTTCTCGGTTTGCTCTGTCGTCTAGTGGTTGAGTACTTTCTTCGTCTCTGCACTGTAATGGCCATCTCCGTGAGTTGTCTGTAACAAAAGACCTTTCTCCCCCGCTTCATAAGACAACAATCTTTTCATTTTAATTACTTTTTATTCGGCGTCAGTTTCTATTGCCCGTGGAGATGTTTTGCTATCGTTGAGAGAGAGAGAGAGAGATTTACGAATATCGTGGTTAATTCTTAGCTAGCTTATTGTCTAATCATTCCTTTGTTATTTGAGGAGACAGGGGAGAGAACGACATCTTGTACGCCAGTATTCTTTCTTAGGGAAAAATATTTCCCGTTCTGACTTGGCTACATCTTAATTCCTTCATCCGACTTCTGCGCCTCCTAAGTCCGAACTGGTTTTAAAACTCCAATTTTCTCACATATCAAAACTGTGACGTAATATCACGTGAGTGCCACACAGGTGCAGGATGACCTTTTGAACCAGGGTCAACTATCGTCTCGTCACTTATCACATTTCGATTCCCGGAAACAGCATCGCACTCTATGCACTCGGCGGCATGCACTAAGTCGCACCAGCCAAACCAACGACCCCACACCCGTTCTCCACCACATACGTCCATCATTATATAACATTCTCATGAATGGTTTTTATAATCCCACAAGTTACGTCCATCATTATATAACACATAAAGGGGTGGGGGTAAATTCTATGGTTAGCTTTGGAGGTCCCTACAGAACACAGTGACATGTAACAGGCAGACTTTTGTGTCTGCTTGTTGTGACTGCAGCGTAATGACAAATCCATGATTAGATGGATCTGCAATGTAAAATCTGACCGAACCCAACGCATTAGGTCAGAGGATTTGCTGAAAGCACATTTGCCCTGAATAAAGGTTATCCTAAGGACGAATCGATTACTCTGGTTTGATGATGTGGAGCGTTCATTATCATGAGTACCCCGTAGTAGAGCATAGATGTATTGAATCACAGGAAGGTTGGCTGGTCATGGAAGAATTGGAAGCAAGTGATTGAAAAAGACTGTACAGAGTGGAATTTGGAAACAGTTGACACTCTGAATCATGAGGACTGGAGGGTGAACTTACGAAATATAAAAAAACATCTGATTCTTGGACAAGAGAAAAGTGAAGCTAAATGGAAAGAGAGAGAGAGAGAGAGACGTTTTATATATCGTGTTAAAACAAAAACGTCCATCTCGATCTCTCTATTATAAGATTTACTTTAAATATTATGGAAAATTCAGGTAATACAAGAAAATGGTTCGCATTTGCTTTTTTTTCATCATTTTGTTTCATGAGTCGAATACACAAGAAGATATTAACTTGGTTCATTCGGTCATCTTGGATTAACTACATCTTTTAAGACTACGGTCCAAGGGAAGTAACTCTTAGTTCAGAGGATTTGCTGAAAGCACTACATTTGCCCTGCATAAAGGTTATTCTAAGGACGAATCAGTTACACTGGTATGGTCATGTGCAGCACTCATCTTCCTGGATAAACCCTTGCAGAAGCATGGATGTCTTGGATTGCAGAAAGGTTGGCCGGCCAAAGAAAACTTGGAAGCAAGTGATTAGACAAGACTGCACAGAGTGGAATTTGAAGACAGTTGACTCGATGAACCGTGATGACTGGAGAATGAGCTTGTGAAATATCAAAAAAACATCTGACGAAAAGTGATGTTAAATGTTTTGTTTTTTCTGGCCAATCAATGACATTTTAGGCTCGATATAAGCAGGTGTATTTCGCCTATTCATGTTAGTTTGGAAATCAATTTCTAAAAGTCGTATAACACGTGCCAGCATGTAAAACGGGTGTTGAACCGATGATGATGATGATGATGATGATGATGATGATGATGATGATGATGATGATGATGATAATGCTGATGCTGCTGCTGCTGCTGCTGCTGCTGCTGCTGCTGCTGCTGATGATGATGATGATGATGAGTCAGTTTTCTGACTACTTGCCTCTCAGTTCTACTCGGTATACATTGTAAGTTTACTCCCTGATAACCAGTGTTTGTTGAAGGTGATGTTCATTGAAGACCCTTCTTTACTTCATTCGAAGTTTGAGTCAGTTAATCGACCTTTGGCTTTCTGCGGGTTCCATTCGATGACCTATCGGAGTCAGGGTACAAGCAGTAAGCCTGATACGCCTGTATTTACTGCACAAAATCTTGTATACACATGTACAACATCTCTTTTACACACACGTAAATAAATATTATTTTGTTATCGTCAAACATGTTTCATTGTTCACTTTACCATTTCATTCATCATTGGCCTTCAGAAGATAATTTCCTTTTTGGTGTTAAATATCCACAGGTCATCTGACAGGAATAAATGCACTTAACAAAGACACACACCTGGCCGGAAAATAAACAATATAACATGATTGATTATCGAAAATGAAATCATTTTTGAGTCAAGCAACCTGGTCAGGAGAAACAAACACGGTGGATTGTCAGAAATAAAATAATTGTTGATCGAAACCACCTGCAAATGTTAGCAGCAGAAGGAAATATACTGTCACTAAATAACTGCCCTAGTGGCATGGCTACATTGACAACGAAATCCCACAATGGGCGTTTGCAGGTAGATGCGTGGGTGTCACAAATTATTATATAATAGCAACCCAAAATTGATATCGTCAGTCGTTTGGTGATTTGGATCTGATAAAGTCACCTTGTCAAGTTCATGTGTGTGCGTTCTCCTTCCTCACTAACCCCCACTTGTTGACCGGCACCGACAATAAAGGTATATCATGTATTTTTATACATCAGAGTTGTCGTCATTCTTTTCAGCACAGTGGAAATACAACATCTCTACCAACCTCTAAATATTACTGTTCGCATTTCTTAAAGCAGGAAGATAGCCGTTTTTTTTCTCTCTATGCAATGTGGACAGACAAAAGATGATCGTGTAACCTTAAATATGAAGACGAGTTTAGTTAATAAGTAAAGTAAATTTGGCAAGCAAGTCCACAGCAAACTGTGTCCGGTCAAATTCAGTTCCCGATATTAAACTTTATCCGGCGAGAATTTAAGTTTCTCAAATTTATTAATTTATTTATTAAATTGTTAGGTGAAAGTAGAGAATAGTTAACAAAGCCTCATCCCCTCCCTATGTTAAGAATGGCTTTCTAAATATTTTTTATTTATTAATCTATTCATTAAATTGTTAGGTGAAAGTAAAGAATATTTCACAAAGCCTCATCCCCTCCCTATGTTAAGAATAGCTTTCTAAGTATTTTTTATTTATTAATCTATTCATTAAATTGTTAAGTGAAAGTAAAGAATATTTCACAAAGCCTCATCCCCTCCCTATGTTAAGAATGGCTTTCTAAATATTTTTTATTTATTAATCTATTCATTAAATTGTTAAGTGAAAGTAAAGAATATTTCACAAAGCCTCATCCCCTCCCTATGTTAAGAATGGCTTTCTAAATATTTTTATTTATTAATCTATTCATTAAATTTTTAAGTGAAAGTAAAGAATATTTCACAAAGCCTCATCCCCTCCCTATGTTAAGAATGGCTTTCTAAATATTTTTTATTTATTAATCTATTCATTAAATTGTTAAGTGAAAGTAAAGAATATTTCACAAAGCCTCATCCCCTCCCTATGTTAAGAATGGCTTTCTAAATATTTTTTATTTATTAATCTATTCATTAAATTGTTAGGTGAAAGTAGAGAATATTTCACAAAGTCTCATCCCCTCCCTATGTTAAGAATGGCTTTCTAAATATTTTTTATTTATTAATTTATTCATTAAATTGTTAAGTGAAAGTACAGAATAGTTAACAAAGCGCCCCCCCCCCCGCCTCCCTATGTTAAGAATAGCTTTCTAAATAATAACGTTATTATTTTAGCACGGTTAGTAAACCGCAGAAGATTATTTAGAAAGCCATTCTTAACATAGGGAGGTGGGGGGGGGGGGATTTGTTAACTATTCTGTACTTTCACCTAACAGTTTAATAAATAAGTTAATAAATAAATATTAGTACAAAACTTGGCAAACCACAAGAATAAGCGACCCAAAACAGAGAATCTTTAATATCAGGAACTGAATCTGACCAGACACCGTTTGCTATGGACTTTGAGTCGGGGATTCTTCTGGTTTGCCGTAAATTTATACACATCAGCATTTTTTGACTGGCTTGATTATTCTGTTGTCTGCAATTCTTTCCTCGGTTCTTTCTAAGAGAGGTTGCTAGTCTTTCTCTACTCTATCGTTATTTTCATGGAAGATGCTCGACTGAACTCTAATCTATAGTCCCCCTCCTGTAAAATATTCACAAAAAAACTTGTCTAGTTACAACCACTGTAAATAAATTTCCTTTCTTCCTTTGTGTACCTAAAACTTAATAGAACTTCCATGAGCAATGTTTATTTCCAAGAACTACCCGTCTGTGGAGCACAATACTGCAGGCTGCTTTCCAACTGACTACAACATGGTCGTTATCAAATCCAATGTTAAGAAATTCTTGTTGAGCCGTCCTCTTAAATAATCAAATTCTGTCCAGTTCCAACCTTTTTCCCCACAATCCTAACAGTGTTGTCTTACCGTCCACCTGATAAATTCACGCACCCTTATCCTCGAGTGGCCTTTGGGCCTTGATAAGTGGTGACGCGTTAGTAAAAAAAAACAAAAAAAACATGGTACTTACAGGATGGACTACATGAAGGTTGCCAACATCCATAAGTGTAAAGTGGTACTATGGAACGAACTGGATTCGAACTTGGCACACCCAGTTCATCAATCCACGTCATTATCTACTTCACCACTGAAACCTCTCAGTTTAACTAATATTATTGGTTTGGTTTGGTTTGGTTTGTTTTACGGCATATCAACCTCTTATGGGTCATTTAATGCCGAAACATTAGTTGTCATAATATAGTGAAAAGTGTTTATGCTTCCAGTTCTTTATATGTTCAAGTATTTATTCATGGTGTTTGGTTGAGTGAAAAGGGGGGAGAGGGAGAGAGGGAAGGGGGGATTGTTGGTTTTTTTTTTGTTGTTTTGGGTTTTGCAGAACCTGATTGAGTTTTGCAAAGAGAGAAAAAAAGAAGAATAAAACATCAATGTTAGGTGCATTTTGGGTCAGGAAGCCGATATCTTCAGACAGCCTGATCTGGTAGCACCAGTTATTTATATATTAATGCGATAGCGTGTGTGTTCGCGTGTCACGCTTACATCAAAAGCTCTGCGCATGCGTGCCGCACCTAGATTTGGAAAATCATTCAAGTCACCTAATTTTCGTAATATCTTTCAAGTATTTTCCTTTGTCGCAACGGTTAGCGACGTAGGATTTTAACGGCGGTGTTTTTTACGTCGGCCCGACTGGTTTATAGTTCGATCCCAACCATCCAATAAGATTTTTTTTCTACATCTAACGGGGGGGGGGGGGGACGACCGGGGAGAAACATATTAAAAGTTTTGTAAATTGTTTCATGTATTGTTCATTTTTTTTTAAATAAATATAATAGTCAAATCTTATCATATTTTATTCAAACATGTATAGGTTAGGAACAATATAATTATTATTGAAAACATCATTTCGTGTAATTTACACGGTCCCCCCTCCCCCGCTAGTTTAATATTAAGTTAATAACAAATCTAAATGATTTCTAGTTTGACTTTTCTTCTCGTGCTTAATCACTGTTCTTTTTGGTGTATTCACTGTTAACAGTTTGCGTTTCTTTTTTCTTCTTTTCACCTGCTTCACCTGTTGTTTGTTTTCTGCCTCAACATCTGGCGACAAGACAACATCGACCGCGACGGATTCTTCTTCTGTTACTTATTTTCCTTGTGCAAACATAACTTCATAACAAACACCCAAACATCAGGTGCTGTTATTCGCCATATCAAAGCTATTATCCCCCCCCCCCCGCTCTCTCTCCACATAGTGGCAACAATGGGGCTTTATTTGCTACTGAAGTATAGTATGCTAAGGTTTCAAGGTTAGAGGAATGGGTGGGTGGTGCTCCTCACCTTTGGTGGAGAAAGGGCTGGGCGAATCAACAAGAGCATTGTTATCAGGACCGGCGGGACAGTTATAAAAGTGTGTGTGTGGGGGGGGGGGAGGCTCCTAAAAAGTGGGTGGGGGGGGCGGTTAAACACATGCATATATAACTTCATTATTGATGACCGTAAAGTGGGGGGGGGTCAAAAAGTGTGTGTGTGTGTGGGGGGGGGGGCTTTCCTGCCCCCCCTGCCCCCCCCTGCCCCCCCTGCCCCCCCCCGGTGCCGCCGTCCATGGTTATATCTGAAATAACGTACACATGCATACAGTAAGGACAGCATTTATCCTTTTGAATTAATGTAAATAGCAAAGGTTAACAATACAGTAAGTACTTATCTAAATCGATTATCGATGAGTAGATCTGCTTGCTTATACGGCATTCGTTTGGTCCCGCTACACCACAACAAGCATGGCTAGGAACAAAGTGCAGCATCTGTTCTGATGCTACACTTAGTCTATTATGTCATCGGTCAGTGAAGGAGAAGTCCTTCTAGAGCGAGGTAATTTTTATTTTTTGTTCCGATCCAGAGTGCCCCTTTTTGGGGAACCAACCTTGTGTCTAACTTTGCCCTCGTGGGGAAGCAACAAGAATCAAATGTCAAAACGTGCATCTCTCAGTTGTACGAATTGTGTGTCGGTGAATTTGAACAATCGCTACAGGAATGTGCACGGGCAACAATTTCTCATTAAAACAAAAAGCATTTCTTATTTAAACAAAAAGCATTTCTTATTTAAACAAAAAGCATTTCTTATTTAAATAAAAAGCATTTCTCATTTAAACAAAATGCATTTCTTATTATAACAAAAAGCATTTCTTATTTAAACAAAAAGCATTTCTCATTAAAAACAAAAAGCATTTCTCATTTAAACAAAAAGCATTTCTTATTTAAACAAAAAGCATTTCTTATTTAAACAAAAAGCATTTCTTATTATAACAAAAAGCATTTCTTATAACAAAAAGCATTTCGTATTAAAACATCAAACATTACTTATTATAACAAAAACATTTCTCATTTTAAAAAAAAAGGTATTTCTTATTAAAACAAAAAGTATTTCTCATTTAAACAAAAAGCATTTCTCATTAAAAAAAACATTTCTCATTAAAACAAAAAGCATTTCTTATTAAAACATAAAACATTTCTCATTAAAACAAAAAGTATTTCTCATTTAAACAAAAAAAAACATTTCTCATTTAAACAAAAAGAATTTCTCATTTAAATAATAAGTATTCCTCATTTAAACAAAAAGCTTTTCTCATTTAAACAAAAAAACACATCTCATTAAAAAAAAGTATTTCTCATTTAAACAAAAAGCATTTCTCATTAAAACAAAAAGTATTTCTTATTTAAACAAAAAGCATTTTTTATTTAAACAAAAAGCACATCTCTTTAAAACAAAAAGACTTACTTATTATAACAAACACAGTTCTCATTTTTTAAAAAAAAAAGCATTTCTAATTAAAAAAAAGTATTTCTCATTTAAACGAAAAACATTTCTCATTAAAACGAAAAGCATTTCTCATTAAAACAAAAAGCATTTCTCATTAAAACAAAAAAGTATTTCTTATTAAAACAAAAAGCATTTCTCATTAAAACAAAAAGCATTTCTCATTTAAACAAAAAAAGCACATCTCATTAAAACGAAAAGCATTTCTCATTAAAACGAAAAGCATTTCTCATTAAAACAAAAAAGCATTTCTTATTAAAACAAAAAGTATTTCTTATTAAAACAAAAAGCATTTCTCACAAAAAAAGCATTTCTCATTAAAACTAAAAAGCATTTCGCATTTAAATAAAAAGCACATCTCTTAAAACCAAAAAGCATTTCTGATTAAAACGAAAAGCATTTCTCATTAAAACAAAAAGCATTTCTCATTTAAACAAAAAAGCACATCTCGTTAAAACAAAAAGCATTTCTTATTAAAACAAAAAAGCACATCTCTTTAAAACAAAAAGTATTTCTGATTTAAACAAAAAAAGTATTTCTGATTTAAACAAAAAAAGCACATCTCATTAAAACGAAAAGCATTTCTCATTAAAACGAAAAGCATTTCTCATTAAAACAAAATTGGGTGGGTGGATTGGACCCAAATTGAGGGCCCTTTTATGGCATATGAGCAATGGTTGTTGAGGTCAGCACTTCTATTTGGGTAACTAGGATTTCCAACAGAAAATGACAATGTGATGATGATAAGACGTTCGGACGGATGCACTTGTTTACACACACACACACACACACACACACACACTCACCCCTCCCCCACACACGAACTCGGGAATCTTTATGTCAAACTCGGAAATCTTTATGCCAAATTCAGGAATCTGTATGGAATCTTGAACTGAACTTAATCTACGGGGATAGATTGTTTTCGTTCCATCAGCCATGATCGGGTAGAAGTTTTAAGTAATTCTTAATTATATTCTGAGTATCGTCTGTATTGATTGAACCTTTTTGATTTTGGAGTTTTACTCTGAACATAACCAAACTTGTTTTCATAACTTTTTCTCTATTCCCCTGCACGGAATGGGTGAGAGACTGATACTATGCAGTTTGATACATAAAAATTGTTATGTAACGTTGCTGAACACTAAAAAGGACTGTACAGAATACTAAAAAGAAAATAAATCTACAAAGAAACCCGGAGCAAATAATGGTGTTGTTTTTAATTACGGAGAAGAAAGAAGGCAATATACATGCATCATCAAAGAGAGAAAGATAGACAAGCTAACTCTACACACTGTGACAATCACGACGATTACTGTGGTTACCAACGTGTCAACTAACATAGTTGTCTATATGCACGGTGCCAATTGTTGGGACTTGCAGAATTTCTGACGGTTATCCTATTGTAGAGCAGAAGTAAAAAAAAAAGTATGATAATAAGTGACAAATAGTAAAATTTGGATCATCAATTGTTTGAAATCTGTTGTTAGTATTTATAATCAAGGACAAAAGGAACATCTATTTGCTTTTGGATTATTTAAATTACTGTTCTCATAACGTTTCGGCCGACGTAACCTTCAACCTTCTTCATGTGTGTCTGGTGAAACTTGGTAATCTGTACAGAATTTCGATCTGAATTCTTTATTTAATCCACATGGGTAGATTGTTCTCGTTCCATCAGCCATGACCGGGTAGAAGTTTTAAGTAATTCTTAATTATATTCGTAGTACTGCAGCGTAATGACAAATCCATGATTAGATGGATCTGCAATGTAAAATCTGACCGAACCCAACGCATTAGGTCAGAGGATTTGCTGAAAGCACATTTGCCCTGAATAAAGGTTATCCTAAGGACGAATCGATTACTCTGGTTTGATGATGTGGAGCGTTCATTATCTACCGTAGTAGAGCATAGATGTACTGAGGATTGAACCTTCAACCGCCAAAGACTATCACTTAGAATTAATTAATACTTAGCACTTTTATCTGTTGCGCCACGGGTCCATGATGAGAACAGTAGTTCGAATAATCCGAACAATACAAAATCTCTAGATTTGTTTCGACTTATTAAACGATTTAGATCTGTTCCATCATCTTATCAAATTGCATTTCACGAGGGATTCACCTTGGATGTCGACCCCAAAATAAGAGTGGAACTGTTATGAATCAGGTTTACCTTTACCTGGGATATCTTCCAAGCTGTGGACTTGCGGATATTTTTTGGAAAAATTCTAGATGATATTTGATGGAATTCGGACATATCGTTTTGTACTAATAAGTGTCTATTATTATTCCAACAGTGGTAGTACCTTGGTTGGGTTGCTTTGTTTAACGGCATATCAACCCTTTTTTGGGTTATTTAATGCCGAATCCGGGAAAGTTTTTATGCTTCAAGTTCTTTATATCTTCAAACATTTATTCATGGTGTTTGGTTTGGTCTGGTTGTTTTGTAGAAGAAATTTGTTGTTTTTGTTTTTGGCTTTGCAGAACATGATTGAGTTTTGCAAAGGGAAATAAAAAAAAGAATAACATCGATCAATTTTTTGGTCAGGAAGCTAGTATTTTCAGACAGCCTGATCTGGTAGCACCAGTAGTAGTAGTAGTAGTAGTAGTAGTATCATTTTAATCCTTTGTGACACACTTGGTCTCAAACGGTTTTTCATGCAAAATTTGGTTCAATTTTGAGAAATAGTTTTAGAGCCTATAAGCGTTCATTTTTTTCTTTTTAGTAATAGAGGTTAACAGTAGTAGTAGTAATAGTAGTAGTAGTAGTAGTAGTAGTAGCAGTAAGAAGAGGATGAGGAGGAGAGAGAGGGGGATTAGCAGTAGTAATAGTATATTGGAATTTTGACTCACTTCTGACACGTCTGGCATGTCAAGAGTGCTTCATGTCAAATTTGGTGTAATTCTTACCAATAGTTTTCGATGTTTATTGTTTTTAGTAGTAGTAGTAGTAGTAGTAGTAGTAGTAGTAGTAGCAGCAGCAGTCCCTCTCCCCTCCGATGACATGCATTGTGGCTCGAGGTGCTTCCTACCAAATATCGTTTATCACTATTTAAGTATGACACGGACCAAAAGAAACATTAGAATTGTCAGAGTCTCAGAGGTAGACTTAATTATTGTCAAATCGCCGCAAATCTTGGGATTCTACTTTCCACTGTTAACCGAATGATTGTTCAATTCATCAAAGGGGGTTGATTAACTATTCTGTACTTTCACCTAACAATTTAATAAACAGAATAGTTTATTAATCCCCCACCTCCCCATGTTAAGAATGGCTTTCTAAATTATAACGTTATTATTTCAGCCCGGTCCGTAAACTGCATAAGTACCCTTTCTTTTTAAATTTATTTTCTTACTAATTCTCTGGATTTTCTTTATGGGTTATGGTTACAACAAAAACAAAAAAAAACAGTTTGAATTATCTCCCCTTTCAACTGACTCTTCTAAATTAAAGATGAAAATTTCATATGTCCCCAATAATACAGAAACAAAAACAAACGACATCATCCTCTAATGGGATTTTTTGTTTTTATTGAAAAATACAATTACAAATATTCCCTGCTGAAGTAAACAATTCTTCCAGTTTCATGATAGTATAACTTAGTTAAAAGTTGCAATAACAAAAATAACCAGAGTGTAAGGTCTTTAAAAGAGGATGGGTTATTACAACGTGTATCTTGCACAAAACAATAGCACTACCAGTAATCCAATAGGATTAACCTAATACACTTGAATACCGTCACATACTCCGCCGGTCTGTGGGTTTGTCCTGTGCAGTTTTAGGAGGTCCACCCTCCCAGGCTTTGCCTCTCCTCTTTGGGGAGAAGTAAGTTTATTGCTTACTGTCTGAGGCGCCCCTACCGGGGAATGCCGACGGGGCTGCCCAGGCAATTTTTAAAGGTCATAGGTGCTCTTCCTCTTGGGTGCTGACTTATCACATCCCACTTTCCGACCTTGTGTCACATCTTACTGCTGTGGGAGGTAGATAAATAACCTGTTTGTAGTCATATATATATTCTATAGACTGCTTCACTTCTTTAGTGACTGAAGGGAGTCCGGTATCCCATTACAACACAAGACCACAATAGTAATAATTAAAAGTGAGTGAATATTTTTTACAGTAATTGCTTGGCACATTTATGCACTAAAATAATCTATAAAATAATATTTTGACAGATGCAAGATATTTAATTATTTAACCATCTTTTTATGCTTTTATTATTTTTTTTATAAACTATGTTTGATTTATTAATACAATTATTTAATCTTAGCAATTAAAAATATGCACATGAATTCAAAGTTATTACTCAGTAATAAAGTTGACATTGACAGTGCTAATATTTCAACGTTTTCATTTCTTCAGCCTGGAAAACCAACAGGTTAAAACGTTGGCATTCTCATTGTATGCACAAACCTTTGTATATATATATATATATATATATATATATATATATATATATATATATATATATATATATATATATATATATATATATATATATAAAATATGCCAAATAAAAACAGCACTAGCGAACCATTACTGGGAACTCGGATGTTCACCAATAATCGAATGGAAAATAATATGACAGTCCAGTACATGTAGAAATTTAGACGACCCGTGTAGATTATGTCTGAATGAGAAATTTTAAATCCTAAACTTTAAAGACCCCCCAAACCTATTAAACTGTAGAAGTGAAATAGCAAACAACTGCTTACACAGAATAAAATTTACTTTAGGTTAACAATACAGAATAAATAAATAAATAAATAAATAAAAAACTAAACTAACACCTAAAAATAAAAATACAAACACGCACATGTTTAAAATAAGGTCACCTATTAATTCGACACAACAAAGAAACAGGGATGGGTCACCCTATACAAAGCAGAGCAATAGAATATGAAGTAAGATCAACCGAACCTTTGTTTGTGAGAAGCCCAACGATTGGCTAATAGAAAAATTAACCCATGGGAGGGAATAACAAAGAATCTGATTGGTTAACTAGCTAGACTAAACACCACGTGTGTATATATAAACATCCGGCAACACAAACTCCATGCATTTTAGCCTGACAATTCCCTACGGAGATGAAACGCGGAAGCCTCTGTGTAGCTTAATTGCAATAAATATATTTTCATAACTTACTACATATATATATATATATATATATATATATATATATATATATATATATATATATATATATATATATATATATATATATATATATATAAGCTGTACCTACCTGGTGTTGCCCAGAAGTAAAAGAAAAAATGACTGACATGTTTATGAAGAAACAGAATTTAATTTTGTATTTATTTTTGAAGAACTCAAGGGAGAGAACTAAGTATAATTGCACACAATAACTTCCCTTTAATCTGTTTCGGCGAGTAAGGGAAAATATCTCTACTCTAACAGGAATAAGTATTTTCAGAAAAAAACTAAAGTTAAATAAAATAGTGGAAGTAAAAAACGAAAAAAATAGGCGCAAGTCTCAAGTATCGATATGTCAGATGGATTGCGATTTAGGTCTTATTTTAGATGACTTAAAAATAAATAGTATTTTCATCCTCAGCTAAGCACACATATATAGTAGAAGAATGCCCAACTCAAGACAAGTAAAATCAATTCCCGAACAGAACATTTTGCACCACTTTTATGTCCCCTTGCGAAAATTAAAATCAACACATAATGCTACTAAATTTTATGTCTAGAATCCTTATTCCAATTGTGATCAAAATCCATTACATGATCTTGATTTTAGAAAATGTCTAAAATTTAAAGGGTTAGGGTTAGGGTTAGGGTTAGGGTTTAGGGTTAGGGTTAGGGTTAGGGTTTAAAGGGTCTTGAGAAGAAATTGAAATCTAGGGAATCTTGCTTAATTGATGTCTAATCTGTGAGTGGGGGGGGGGGTCAACGTTCAGTTAACCGACATGCCAAGAAGGTGGGGGTAGGTCCCTTAATGGAAAAATGTGCTATTTTTAAAAAGTACCTGGTACCTCTCAAGAGGGGGATCATTCCTAAAATGTGGTAACCAAGTGAATACCCGGTATAATTTATTGTAATTTAACTCTTGTAGTTCTTAATTTTGGACAATAAATATAATAAATAAAATTATTCTAATCTGCAATTTATTTTTATTTTGAAGTCCATTGCATCTATTGGCATACCACAGTTAAATGAGTGAGTCATCATTAACTTATAAAATGACTTTGATTAAAAGAATAGAAAAGGCATGATGATGGATTTAAGGAAAATTAGAATTTGGTAATTTTAACAAAATAGTCGATTATATATATATATATATATATATATATATATATATATATATATATATTGTTACAAATGGAGGGGGGGAATAAAATTAGAGAAATAAAATGTATTCCATATAAACATTAAATCAAAGTCTATTTTATCCCGTGTCTCTATATTTGTCCTTTGAACCCAAGCAAACAATAACAGAGGAAAGGAATGTTGTATCCGGTTGAAACGACACCGCAAACCCACCCACCCCCTGCCCTGCACTCACAAGATGCGAATCTTGCATCCAATTCGCAGCACCCTGCCCCGTCCCGAACCTAACCGAAAGGAAATCAGATGATGCAGCTGGTCGCTATCGTCTCTCAAAACATCTACGAAAGTAATTGACCTCGCATCAAAGGCCCAAGTACTGTTGCCTTTTAACTCTTATTTCTGGTAAGTGACATACTCTCCCCCAATTCTAAACCCTTAGGCAAAGATATATTAAACGACAGCCAAACCTCCATGAGTGCCGTGACCGCAAATCAGTGCAAAAAGTCATCGCCTGACAACTCAAAGAAACTCTTCACACACCCACCTAACCCGCCCACGCATATCGGCAGAGAACATATAAAAAGACAAGTTTGCAAGTCGAACAGAGAGTTCCTATCAGTCGAAGAGTGAGCTGCCGGTCGAGTAAACCTGTCACCACCAGAATATGCGCTGTGAGAAATGAAAAGAAGAAGAAGAAGAAGAAGAAGAATCTTGCATGTATGATTTCTGAACATTTGCTCCTTGAATTCTGCTAATGACTTTTCCATCCAAAGATCAGTGAGGATCTTGGATGAGTGTAACTTGTGACATCCCTGGATCGTTGAACTTTTCAACTCCTGTGGGGAGTCTTGTAACAACCTTCTAATCCTGTGAGTAACCCTTTTTCTTCCATGATTTGATTGGGACACGATTTTGTTCATGGATTTTGCTTGCCATTACTTAACATTAAACAGTATCCCTCTTCTCTTAAAATAGTACTTTGGTTTTCTTTTTATTCGTTTTATATATGTTTATCTCTTTTCCTATTATTTTATAAATAAATATAGTTTGAATCTCAACTTGGTGTTTGAGTCGTCTTTTACCTGTCCGTTATTCTTCCTTGTTTTCTATGTGATGTCTTGAATTGGAGAATCCCCTTTCCCCTATATTCTGTTGATAGTATTGGGACCTAGGGACCTACGAGCCACTTCCGGACATTTTTACTTTTTTTTATATTTATCATTGTCACATGCTTGCCGCTGTGGTCCTGACGAAGGCTGTGTGTGACAATATATATATATATATATATATATATATATATATATATATATATATATATATATATATATATATATATATATATATAATTAACTTGCTACAAATATCCAAGGGGTATAAATCCAAAGGAAGTTGAAACCGGGTTCATGAGAGTGCTCAATGAAAATATATCAACTAAATATATATATATATATATATATATATATATATATATATATATATATAATAAGATAATATATTATGTGCATATTTTTTGTTTAAGTATTTACTTCAACATTGCTCAATTCATGGGTAGAGCTCAGTACTAGTATAAAAAATATACTTATGACAGGTGAGCTACACAGAAACATTTGTGTTTCATTTCCAAAGGAAATCATCAGGCTATACACTAACGTTTCTGTGTGGCGCACAAGCCACAACTATATTTTATACTGTGTGTGTGTGTGTGCATGTTTCTGTGTGTGTGTGTGTAGTAGTAGTAGTAGTAGTAGTAGTAGTAGTAGTAGTAGCAGCAATGATGGACCAAGCCTCCAAGCGTTTGAAATTTTGAAAGCCACAACTATATTTTATACTGTGTGTGTGTGCATGTTTCTGTGTGTGTGTAGTAGTAGTAGTAGTAGTAGTAGTAGTAGTAGTAGCAGCAGTAATGACGGACCAAGCCTCCAAGCGTTTGAAATTTTGAAATGTTCAAATTTTTTTCGCATCTATTTGCTAAACGTTAATATAGCACCCCTCAGAGAATTCCCAGCTAAATATTTAACAGCTAGTGGACAATATATTTTTTTATTGCTGGCGCCTTGACCTTGTCCATTCAGGTCACCCGGTCACTGCCTATATCTCCTCAGAAATATTTGTATTTTTTGGTTTGAATTTCTTTAAACTTAGTGCTTTAAAATGAATTGAATCAATTTTTGATTCATGGAAAAGTTGACTTCCAAACTATATCTCACATAACTATTTTCACTAGGCGTGTTGCTTTGGTGAGATAAAATTACGCAGTTGTATTTGGAAATATATGTTTAAAAATAATTATATTCTTTTTCCTGAATAAGTCCTTAAAGTTTTATTAAAATTTGATAATTATACCTGATATCTTTTAAAGATTTCCCAAATATCTCTGGTTAATAGAAACATTTGTTTTAATAATGACACAAAAATTGTTCTCGGTCTTTGAGCTGGAATCAAAGTGGAGCTTTAGAGGTATGAATAAAATTAAATTTGTCAACATTTTAGGGATATTTTAAGTAGTATGAACCCTTAAGTAAATGTGGTATTGTGGTGACTACAACGATTCTTCTCTAAGAGTAAGATAGACAAGTAGTGTAGACAAAGGGATGACGAATGACACCCATATCAGCCCCATTTTTAATGGCCTTGT
Organism: Sepiola atlantica; assembly: GCA_963556195.1. Taxonomy (NCBI): domain Eukaryota; kingdom Metazoa; phylum Mollusca; class Cephalopoda; order Sepiida; family Sepiolidae; genus Sepiola; species Sepiola atlantica. The sequence continues at coordinate 22,362,975 of OY744528.1, forward strand.
TCCTAATTTTTCAAAATGTATATTGGATATTTTTTCGAAAATAAATAATCCAACATGCAGTATTTCAATGAAACTGTTAAAATTATTTTTATATATATATATATATATATATATATATATATATATATATATATATATATATATATATATACAGTATCTACAATAAGTGAGTACACCCAACGAATCTTTTACTTTTTACTTCATAGAACTTTAATTTTTCGTAGGATTTAAATGAAACTCGGTGTGAACATAGCCATGTAGTGGTTTAATAGCTTTATAAACTATGAAGGAACAAATATCTTGTCAATGCAAAAGAATTGAACAAAAACATTTGGAACAAGTAACAAAAAGTGAGTACACATGAGCATTTTAAACAAATAATCTTATTTTTAATACGTTGTATGACCTCCATTGTTATCAATAACAGCAGACAACCTCCTAGGCATTGATTCGACTAGTTTATGACATGTGTCCGCCGGAATTGCGTTCCATTCACATTTGATGACCTACTTCAGTTCGTTATTATTTCTCGGATATTTCCCTTCAATTTTCCGTTTCAGATGCTCCCACAAATGCTCTATTAGGTTCAAATGAGGTGACATACTCGACAATGGTAAGGTATTAACCCGTTTACTGTCTAAGAACGCCTTAGTAGCCCGAGATGTGTGCTTAGGGTCGTTATCTTGCTGGAAAACTCCACGTCTGCCAACACTTGTTAGACTTGGTAACATTTTTTCCTCCAATATCTGGCAGTAGAGTTTGGAATCCATTTTTCCTTCGATGAAACAAGTCGTCCAACTCCTTTGGCACTCATACACCCCCAAACCATTAAGCTCCCACTTCCATGCTTTACAGTTGGCACGACACACTTATCTTTGTAAGCTTCCCCTTTTCGTCGCCACACACGCTTAACGCCATCTAATCCAAATAGATTTATTTTTGTCTCATCAGACCAAAGGATTTTGTGCCAAAACTGCATGTCTTTGTCTTTATGTTCATTAGCAAATTCATAGCGCTTCTTTTTGTGAGAAGTTTTAAGAAGAGGCTTCCCCCGAGGCATGCAGCCTTTAAACCCATCTTCATGGAGAATGTTGCGCACTGTCTGAGCACTCACAGTTACGTTTAAATTGTGCAAAATTTCTTCTGCGATGCTAGCAGCACTCCGACGTCTGTGTCCCTCTATTAGTTGTTTGATGCGCCTCTTAGTTCGATCAGAAAACTTATTTGGTCGACCGGGACGGCGGCCATTTTTGACGGTTCTAGCTTTTTTGTACCGTTGAACAACTATTGCTACCATATTTCGGCTGATATTTACATTGTCACTAATTTCCTTATATGAATGACCACTCTTGAATAAATTAACAATAGTTTCACGAGTTTTTTCATCTAAATCATTGTCATGAGGAGCAATTTCCAAGAATAAACGGACAATTGAAGGAAAAAATCCGAGAAATAATAACGAACTGAAGTAGGTCATCAAATGTGAATGGAACGCAATTCCGGCGGACACATGTCATAAACTAGTCGAATCAATGGCTAGGAGGTTGTCTGCTGTTATTGATAACAATGGAGGTCATACAAAGTATTAAAAATAAGATTATTTGTTTAAAATGCTCATGTGTACTCACTTTTTGTTACTTGTTCCAAATGTTTTTGTTCAATTCTTTTGCATTGACAAGATATTTGTTCCTTCATAGTTTATAAAGCTATTAAACCACTACATGGCTATGTTCACACCGAGTTTCATTTAAATCCTACGAAAAATTAAAGTTCTATGAAGTAAAAAGTAAAAGATTCGTTGGGTGTACTCACTTATTGTAGATACTGTATGAGTGGATGAATAGTAAAAAATGGCACAAGGAAAAATATAGATGAAAATCTCACAATGACTTTATTAAAATCTTGGATACAATACATGAAGACCAACCATAAGTTTGTCAAATTAAAAATAAAATTATATCTACATTTAAAAGTAGATGAAGACCCTCAGTTAAATTCCCCCCTCTCCTAAAAAATGAGATTTTACTTTTTAGGCGATTACGTGTGAACACCCTTAAAACTTAGGGAAAAGGAATTGGTGCTCTTGTATTAGAACGGTACCAAATTCCTGCCCTGATAACCGTTAGATAACATGATATTATTTTATCCGGTGTTAAGGGGGAAAATGACCTCTCCTCTGACATTAACTGTGAGCTTTTGATAAGTTTTTCCTAGCGGAAAAAAAAGCATATCTTCTCATGAAATTAACCGTGACTCTTTGATAAATAATTAAAAAAAAAACAATATTTAATAAATATTAGTTATTAAAAATAACAAGCAATTTGAACGCCATACAATGCATTTAAGTTTTATTAACTTTTTTTTCAATTGAATTTTCGAAGATATACTTCTTCATCAGAATTAAAATAAAGATATATAAAAATACCTTTCATTTTTTTTTTTTTTCCTTTTAGATCTCATCTTGTTTTTTTTTGGTGTTATCAGTTCGATGTAAATGAACGAATGAGAGTCTTTTTTTTCCGGACGGCACGTGGCGGTGCAATTTGAATAATATGGTTGTTGTCCTCGGTTAGAAAGCATTGTTTATATGGAAATATTAGTTATTAAAAATAACAAGCAATTTGAACGCCATACAATGCATTTAAGTTTTATTAACTTTTTTTTTTCAATTGAATTTTCGAAGATATACTTCTTCATCAGAATTAAATAAAGATATATAAAAATACCTTTCATTTTTGTTTTAATTAATTCCTTTTATATTTTGACAATTTTTGTATTTTATTGATCTGAAAAGTCTGTGTGCTTTTTTGATCCGTGTGCTCTTTTAAGAACCCCCTCCACACAGAGTGATCCGATATTTTTATTTTAAAAAAAACTGTGAACTAACCCTAAACTAAGTTTTAGGTTTAGTTCGACAAAAGTCGGTTTAGTTTGGTTCGTATTGTGTAGAAGCACACAGTTATATTTAAGTAAGTTTAGTCCGGCAAAAGTCGGTTTAGTTCGTCAAAAGTCGGTTTAGTTCGACAAAAGTCGGTTTAGTTTGGTTCGTATTGTGAAGCACAAAGTTATATTTAAGTAAGTTTAGTCCGGCAAAAGTCGGTTTAGTTCGACAAAAGTCGGTTTAGTTCGGCAAAAGTCGGTTTAGTTTGGTTTGTATTGTGTAGAAGCACACAGTTATATTTAAGTAAGTTTAGTCCGGCAAAAGTCGGTTTAGTTTGGTTTGTATTGTGTAGAAGCACACAGTTATATTTAAGTAAGTTTAGTCCGGCAAAAGTCGGTTTAGTTCGTCAAAAGTCGGTTTAGTTTGGTTCGTATTGTGTAGAAGCACACAGTTATATTTAAGTAAGTTTAGTCCGGCAAAAGTCGGTTTAGTTCGTCAAAAGTCGGTTTAGTTCGACAAAAGTCGGTTTAGTTTGGTTCGTATTGTGAAGCACAAAGTTATATTTAAGTAAGTTTAGTCCGGCAAAAGTCGGTTTAGTTCGACAAAAGTCGGTTTAGTTCGGCAAAAGTCGGTTTAGTTTGGTTTGTATTGTGTAGAAGCACACAGTTATATTTAAGTAAGTTTAGTCCGGCAAAAGTCGGTTTAGTTTGGTTCGTATTGTGTAGAAGCACACAGTTATATTTAAGTAAGTTTAGTCCGGCAAAAGTCGGTTTAGTTTGGTTCGTATTGTGTAGAAGCACACAGTTATATTTAAGTAAGTTTAGTCCGGCAAAAGTCGGTTTAGTTTGGTTTGTATTGTGTAGAAGCACACAGTTATATTTAAGTAAGTTTAGTCCGGCAAAAGTCGGTTTAGTTTGGTTCGTATTGTGTAGAAGCACACAGTTATATTTAAGTAAGTTTAGTCCGGCAAAAGTCGGTTTAGTTCGTCAAAAGTCGGTTTAGTTTGGTTCGTATTGTGTAGAAGCACACAGTTATATTTAAGTAAGTTTAGTCCGGCAAAAGTCGGTTTAGTTCGACAAAAGTCGGTTTAGTCCGGCAAAAGTCGGTTTAGTTTGGTTTGTATTGTGTAGAAGCACACAGTTATATTTAAGTAAGTTTAGTCCGGCAAAAGTCGGTTTAGTTTGGTTTGTATTGTGTAGAAGCACACAGTTATATTTAAGTAAGTTTAGTCCGGCAAAAGTCGGTTTAGTTCGTCAAAAGTCGGTTTAGTTTGGTTCGTATTGTGTAGAAGCACACAGTTATATTTAAGTAAGTTTAGTCCGGCAAAAGTCGGTTTAGTTCGTCAAAAGTCGGTTTAGTTCGACAAAAGTCGGTTTAGTTTGGTTCGTATTGTGAAGCACAAAGTTATATTTAAGTAAGTTTAGTCCGGCAAAAGTCGGTTTAGTTCGACAAAAGTCGGTTTAGTTCGGCAAAAGTCGGTTTAGTTTGGTTTGTATTGTGTAGAAGCACACAGTTATATTTAAGTAAGTTTAGTCCGGCAAAAGTCGGTTTAGTTTGGTTTGTATTGTGTAGAAGCACACAGTTATATTTAAGTAAGTTTAGTCCGGCAAAAGTCGGTTTAGTTTGGTTCGTATTGTGTAGAAGCACACAGTTATATTTAAGTAAGTTTAGTCCGGCAAAAGTCGGTTTAGTTTGGTTCGTATTGTGTAGAAGCACACAGTTATATTTAAGTAAGTTTAGTCCGGCAAAAGTCGGTTTAGTTTGGTTTGTATTGTGTAGAAGCACACAGTTATATTTAAGTAAGTTTAGTCCGGCAAAAGTCGGTTTAGTTCGTCAAAAGTCGGTTTAGTTTGGTTCGTATTGTGTAGAAGCACACAGTTATATTTAAGTAAGTTTAGTCCGGCAAAAGTCGGTTTAGTTTGGTTTGTATTGTGTAGAAGCACACAGTTATATTTAAGTAAGTTTAGTCCGGCAAAAGTCGGTTTAGTTCGTCAAAAGTCGGTTTAGTTTGGTTCGTATTGTGTAGAAGCACACAGTTATATTTAAGTAAGTTTAGTCCGGCAAAAGTCGGTTTAGTTTGGTTTGTATTGTGTAGAAGCACACAGTTATATTTAAGTAAGTTTAGTCCGGCAAAAGTCGGTTTAGTTCGTCAAAAGTCGGTTTAGTTTGGTTCGTATTGTGTAGAAGCACACAGTTATATTTAAGTAAGTTTAGTCCGGCAAAAGTCGGTTTAGTTCGTCAAAAGTCGGTTTAGTTCGACAAAAGTCGGTTTAGTTTGGTTCGTATTGTGAAGCACAAAGTTATATTTAAGTAAGTTTAGTCCGGCAAAAGTCGGTTTAGTTCGACAAAAGTCGGTTTAGTTCGGCAAAAGTCGGTTTAGTTTGGTTTGTATTGTGTAGAAGCACACAGTTATATTTAAGTAAGTTTAGTCCGGCAAAAGTCGGTTTAGTTTGGTTTGTATTGTGTAGAAGCACACAGTTATATTTAAGTAAGTTTAGTCCGGCAAAAGTCGGTTTAGTTTGGTTCGTATTGTGTAGAAGCACACAGTTATATTTAAGTAAGTTTAGTCCGGCAAAAGTCGGTTTAGTTTGGTTTGTATTGTGTAGAAGCACACAGTTATATTTAAGTAAGTTTAGTCCGGCAAAAGTCGGTTTAGTTTGGTTTGTATTGTGTAGAAGCACACAGTTATATTTAAGTAAGTTTAGTCCGGCAAAAGTCGGTTTAGTTTGGTTCGTATTGTGTAGAAGCACACAGTTATATTTAAGTAAGTTTAGTTCGGCAAAAGTCGGTTTAGTTTGGTTTGTATTGTGTAGAAGCACACAGTTATATTTAAGTAAGTTTAGTCCGGCAAAAGTCGGTTTAGTTTGGTTTGTATTGTGTAGAAGCACACAGTTATATTTAAGTAAGTTTAGTCCGGCAAAAGTCGGTTTAGTTTGGTTCGTATTGTGTAGAAGCACACAGTTATATTTAAGTAAGTTTAGTCCGGCAAAAGTCGGTTTAGTTTGGTTCGTATTGTGTAGAAGCACACAGTTATATTTAAGTAAGTTTAGTCCGGCAAAAGTCGGTTTAGTTTGGTTTGTATTGTGTAGAAGCACACAGTTATATTTAAGTAAGTTTAGTCCGGCAAAAGTCGGTTTAGTTTGGTTTGTATTGTGTAGAAGCACACAGTTATATTTAAGTAAGTTTAGTTCGGCAAAAGTCGGTTTAGTTTGGTTCGTATTGTGTAGAAGCACACAGTTATATTTAAGTAAGTTTAGTCCGGCAAAAGTCGGTTTAGTTTGGTTTGTATTGTGTAGAAGCACACAGTTATATTTAAGTAAGTTTAGTCCGGCAAAAGTCGGTTTAGTTTGGTTTGTATTGTGTAGAAGCACACAGTTATATTTAAGTAAGTTTAGTCCGGCAAAAGTCGGTTTAGTTTGGTTCGTATTGTGTAGAAGCACACAGTTATATTTAAGTAAGTTTAGTCCGGCAAAAGTCGGTTTAGTTTGGTTCGTATTGTGTAGAAGCACACAGTTATATTTAAGTAAGTTTAGTCCGGCAAAAGTCGGTTTAGTTTGGTTTGTATTGTGTAGAAGCACACAGTTATATTTAAGTAAGTTTAGTCCGGCAAAAGTCGGTTTAGTTTGGTTTGTATTGTGTAGAAGCACACAGTTATATTTAAGTAAGTTTAGTTCGGCAAAAGTCGGTTTAGTTTGGTTCGTATTGTGTAGAAGCACACAGTTATATTTAAGTAAGTTTAGTCCGGCAAAAGTCGGTTTAGTTTGGTTTGTATTGTGTAGAAGCACACAGTTATATTTAAGTAAGTTTAGTCCGGCAAAAGTCGGTTTAGTTTGGTTTGTATTGTGTAGAAGCACACAGTTATATTTAAGTAAGTTTAGTCCGGCAAAAGTCGGTTTAGTTTGGTTCGTATTGTGTAGAAGCACACAGTTATATTTAAGTAAGTTTAGTCCGGCAAAAGTCGGTTTAGTTTGGTTCGTATTGTGTAGAAGCACACAGTTATATTTAAGTAAGTTTAGTCCGGCAAAAGTCGGTTTAGTTTGGTTTGTATTGTGTAGAAGCACACAGTTATATTTAAGTAAGTTTAGTCCGGCAAAAGTCGGTTTAGTTTGGTTCGTATTGTGTAGAAGCACACAGTTATATTTAAGTAAGTTTAGTCCGGCAAAAGTCGGTTTAGTTTGGTTTGTATTGTGTAGAAGCACACAGTTATATTTAAGTAAGTTTAGTCCGGCAAAAGTCGGTTTAGTTTGGTTCGTATTGTGTAGAAGCACACAGTTATATTTAAGTAAGTTTAGTCCGGCAAAAGTCGGTTTAGTTTGGTTCGTATTGTGTAGAAGCACACAGTTATATTTAAGTAAGTTTAGTCCGGCAAAAGTCGGTTTAGTTTGGTTTGTATTGTGTAGAAGCACACAGTTATATTTAAGTAAGTTTAGTCCGGCAAAAGTCGGTTTAGTTTGGTTCGTATTGTGTAGAAGCACACAGTTATATTTAAGTAAGTTTAGTCCGGCAAAAGTCGGTTTAGTTCGTCAAAAGTCGGTTTAGTTTGGTTCGTATTGTGTAGAAGCACACAGTTATATTTAAGTAAGTTTAGTCCGGCAAAAGTCGGTTTAGTTCGACAAAAGTCGGTTTAGTCCGGCAAAAGTCGGTTTAGTTTGGTTTGTATTGTGTAGAAGCACACAGTTATATTTAAGTAAGTTTAGTCCGGCAAAAGTCGGTTTAGTTTGGTTTGTATTGTGTAGAAGCACACAGTTATATTTAAGTAAGTTTAGTCCGGCAAAAGTCGGTTTAGTTCGTCAAAAGTCGGTTTAGTTTGGTTCGTATTGTGTAGAAGCACACAGTTATATTTAAGTAAGTTTAGTCCGGCAAAAGTCGGTTTAGTTCGTCAAAAGTCGGTTTAGTTCGACAAAAGTCGGTTTAGTTTGGTTCGTATTGTGAAGCACAAAGTTATATTTAAGTAAGTTTAGTCCGGCAAAAGTCGGTTTAGTTCGACAAAAGTCGGTTTAGTTCGGCAAAAGTCGGTTTAGTTTGGTTTGTATTGTGTAGAAGCACACAGTTATATTTAAGTAAGTTTAGTCCGGCAAAAGTCGGTTTAGTTTGGTTTGTATTGTGTAGAAGCACACAGTTATATTTAAGTAAGTTTAGTCCGGCAAAAGTCGGTTTAGTTTGGTTCGTATTGTGTAGAAGCACACAGTTATATTTAAGTAAGTTTAGTCCGGCAAAAGTCGGTTTAGTTTGGTTTGTATTGTGTAGAAGCACACAGTTATATTTAAGTAAGTTTAGTCCGGCAAAAGTCGGTTTAGTTCGTCAAAAGTCGGTTTAGTTTGGTTCGTATTGTGTAGAAGCACACAGTTATATTTAAGTAAGTTTAGTCCGGCAAAAGTCGGTTTAGTTTGGTTTGTATTGTGTAGAAGCACACAGTTATATTTAAGTAAGTTTAGTCCGGCAAAAGTCGGTTTAGTTCGTCAAAAGTCGGTTTAGTTTGGTTCGTATTGTGTAGAAGCACACAGTTATATTTAAGTAAGTTTAGTCCGGCAAAAGTCGGTTTAGTTTGGTTTGTATTGTGTAGAAGCACACAGTTATATTTAAGTAAGTTTAGTCCGGCAAAAGTCGGTTTAGTTCGTCAAAAGTCGGTTTAGTTTGGTTCGTATTGTGTAGAAGCACACAGTTATATTTAAGTAAGTTTAGTCCGGCAAAAGTCGGTTTAGTTCGTCAAAAGTCGGTTTAGTTCGACAAAAGTCGGTTTAGTTTGGTTCGTATTGTGAAGCACAAAGTTATATTTAAGTAAGTTTAGTCCGGCAAAAGTCGGTTTAGTTCGACAAAAGTCGGTTTAGTTCGGCAAAAGTCGGTTTAGTTTGGTTTGTATTGTGTAGAAGCACACAGTTATATTTAAGTAAGTTTAGTCCGGCAAAAGTCGGTTTAGTTTGGTTTGTATTGTGTAGAAGCACACAGTTATATTTAAGTAAGTTTAGTCCGGCAAAAGTCGGTTTAGTTTGGTTCGTATTGTGTAGAAGCACACAGTTATATTTAAGTAAGTTTAGTCCGGCAAAAGTCGGTTTAGTTTGGTTTGTATTGTGTAGAAGCACACAGTTATATTTAAGTAAGTTTAGTCCGGCAAAAGTCGGTTTAGTTTGGTTCGTATTGTGTAGAAGCACACAGTTATATTTAAGTAAGTTTAGTCCGGCAAAAGTCGGTTTAGTTTGGTTTGTATTGTGTAGAAGCACACAGTTATATTTAAGTAAGTTTAGTCCGGCAAAAGTCGGTTTAGTTTGGTTCGTATTGTGTAGAAGCACACAGTTATATTTAAGTAAGTTTAGTCCGGCAAAAGTCGGTTTAGTTTGGTTCGTATTGTGTAGAAGCACACAGTTATATTTAAGTAAGTTTAGTCCGGCAAAAGTCGGTTTAGTTTGGTTTGTATTGTGTAGAAGCACACAGTTATATTTAAGTAAGTTTAGTCCGGCAAAAGTCGGTTTAGTTTGGTTCGTATTGTGTAGAAGCACACAGTTATATTTAAGTAAGTTTAGTCCGGCAAAAGTCGGTTTAGTTTGGTTCGTATTGTGTAGAAGCACACAGTTATATTTAAGTAAGTTTAGTCCGGCAAAAGTCGGTTTAGTTTGGTTTGTATTGTGTAGAAGCACACAGTTATATTTAAGTAAGTTTAGTCCGGCAAAAGTCGGTTTAGTTCGTCAAAAGTCGGTTTAGTTCGACAAAAGTCGGTTTAGTTTGGTTCGTATATTTAAGTATATGAATGTCATTATTGGATTGTGACTGAACGGGAAGCAAAATTTGACTCCATGTTTCATCTTCGAACTGTCTTCGCTGGATTATCGTCGCCAGCAAACCTAGAAGAAGAGTTGCAACAAAAATGTAATAGTCTCGGCGAAGAATACGCTGGGGACTTAGATGTTTCTCTGTCGCCTTCGGAAGTTTTTTGTATTCACGACTTTTTAGCAGCAGTTTTCGAGGAGGAAATTTGTATAAGCCAAACAGTGATCAAAAAATCATCGGCTATTGAATGGCCGAGATTGATCCATCGATGGCAAGTGCAAGAAACAGTGTCAAATATTGTTATTGCTCTGCAGTTGTTTTTGACTCGTACAGTTCCTGCTGTCATCGCAGAGAGAAGCTTCCACAAAACTAAAGCTTGTAGCAGACGCTACCATGTTGTGACTTTATTTCTTTGTTTACTCAGCCCTTCTTCGTCTCTGGGGTAGAGAAAAGGGGGTGATCTCGTGAAAGCACGTTGGCCGAAGATTCCGGCCAATCAGGAACCAACAGGTCAGCTTGACCATGCGTGATTTGACTCCCTATAAAAAACAAGTCACACACCCTTTTCTCTCTCTTTTTCTTCCGTTTTCTGGCCGAACGCACGCAGAGGAGATCGTCGCCCCCCCCCCCCCGGCTCGATCGAGGAGGTGGGGGAAGCAAAAGGTAATCTCTTTTAATTCCTACCACGAATAGCGAACTTTTCTTCAAACACACACCATTTCAATTGCCACAAAAATCACTTTACATCAAACACCATCGCATATACACATTCGTACAAACATGAACTTACAAACAGAACTGTCGCACTCCTTAAAAACATGAACTCTACAAAATGTCTTAGTCAAACAAATTGTTTTGTTTTAAATATAAATGTTTTACTCTTAATTATTAATTTTACAAAATACCATTCTTAGCTTTATTATTCCTTCGATTTCTTTCTAATATAATTTCAGATAATAATAATAATGTTCTCTTTCTTCCCTTTGTTTGTTTTAACCTGTTAATTTTATCCACACATGGTCGGGCCATCCGAACAGTGGGAATGACATGCCGCTACAAAGGCCTCCATCCCATAACCATTTGTCCGGCCATCCATCGCCACATTGGTTCATCCTTTGTTCGATCGAGCATGTCGCAAGGTCGCAGGTTTGGCATGAAACACATGTGTATATGGGTTAATTTTAAAATAGTATTTATAAATAATTATATATATATATATATATATATATATATATATATATATATATATATATATATATATATATACAGGGTGGGCCAAAATAAGGGTCCTATCTTTAAATTTGAATAACTTGAATTTGAATAACTTCCACAAAATAAAAGTTAAACTCACCAAACTTTATGTGTGTGTAGACTGACCCTTCCGAGATTTTTTGAAATAAACAAAACAAATTTTAGCCGAAAAACACTTCTTAAAACTTACAAAAACTAAAGTATTGTTTTTTACACTGTTTTGAGTTTTTTAAGCAAAAATAATGTTTTCTAAATGAGGGTACGTTCCTTAGGGCTAATACGGCTCATGCTTGCTTCGGGCTTCGGAAGGGGTCCTTTACTTATTCTAAAAAAAAAAAAAAAAAAATCAATAAATAAAAAAGTTATGAATTTTTAAAAATAGGACCCTTATTTTTGCCCACCCTGTATATATATATATATATGTAGGTAGGTAGATAAGACTGGGAAAATTGGGGTAGGGAGTAACAACACGAGCTTCAAAAGAAAGAAGGTGAACATTTTTAACTGAAAAGTAGAAAGAAAGAAAAAGGAAAGAAAGGAAACCAATCAATATCGATGAAAAGTATTGAAAACAATAAATGAACGATCGATAATTGAATGAATGTTTCAAATAGATTCAATGCACTCGTGTTTCACAGTGAGGCCAGATGTTTTCTGTTTTATTTACCCCTCTCTCTCTCTCCCCTCCCCCCTTCCCTCCCCCTCTCTCTCTCTCTCTCTCTCTCTCTCTCTCTCTCTCTCTCTCTCTTTACGTCAGACAGTTTAAAGAACATATTATGCAACTTTTTTATTTGCAGACTGAAGGACACGGCGGAGGGTCTACTCATCGCAAACGCACACAATTAGAACAGATAGGCCTTTTTCCTACAAACATATCACCTCACTACAAAAACAGGCGGCGAATTGAGAGTTTATTTTCATAGTGTAAGGATGGTTTATAATGTTGAATTGAGATGTATAAGAATCCTGAGACTGTAAGTAGCCTTAGCATTTTAACGCCATCAACGAAAGCGGATCCAGGCGGCTGTCTGCCAGAGGAAGAGGAGATGGAAGGGGGGGGGGGGGATGGCACAAAAATTAGAATATTTTTATTATTATTATTTTTATTTGGAGTGATGGTTTTCATAAAGCTTTGAGAAAATTTAGGAAATTCTCGTTGATAGAAAAGAGAAAAGAAAAAATAAATTCCGTCATTAGCAACATCAGTTAATTTGTCTTTTCCTAGCCAAAATGGCGGACAATGAATCGTCTGCATTTTTCTGATTTTTTCCGACCTCACTAATATTTGGAGTTACTTACTCATTTGTGATGTCGGAAAAATGCAGACGATTCATTGTCCGCCATTTTGGCTAAGAAACGACAAATTAACCGCAACACCCTAATACAATATATAACAAGGGCGTAAACATCAAAACATAATTTTATTCAAAAGACGATATGCTAAAAAAATTGTATTTTTAAAGATTATAACATGCTGAACGTATTGGCATTAAAATCTATTGAATATTACGTATGAAAAAGGAAGAAAAAAAAACACTTAGCAGACATACTGGCATATTTCCAATATGGCCGGTCTGTAAAACTAGTCGATATGAAAATTGTAACGTATAATATGTCAGACGAAAAGAAGTAAAGTATCTTAGTGAGTTATATAAGAATAATTTATTTAAAACAATTAAAATATTTATAAAAATATTTGTTTCACAACATATTTCTTTTGTTTTCGCAACACATATTTAAAAAAAAAAATATATTAACTGTTTGTTTTTTTAATTGATTTTGATGTGTTGCGAAAACACAAGAATTATTTTGGGAAACAAATATTTTCATTGCTGATATTTATTGTTCATAAGAAACTTTATTTAAGAGTTTAAAATGTTTTCATTATTTTAAAACAGAATTGTGTTGCGAAACACACAGGTATTATGTTGTTAACTAAATATTTTTATAAATATTTTGTGTCATATTTGGGCTGGTGAATCTCTATCCCATTTGAGACTTCTTGATAAAGTGCAAAAACGTATCGGTAATTTGATTGGCCCACCACCCTTTCTTCTTCTCCACACCCCCCCTCTCTCTCTCTCTCTCTCTCACACACACACAGACGTGATGTTGCTAGTCTCAGCCTTTTCTATAAATACTATTATGGCATGTGTTCTTTGGAATTGTGTGATCTATTCCCTGCTTCTTTTGTTTCAGCTCGTTTGACTCGTTAGTCTAGTGGTTCTCATCAATCCGCTCATTATAATACTACTTCCTATTCCAGTAGCTTCTTTCTAAGAACTGCAGGTTTGTGGAACTCTCTTCCTGCTGACTGTTTTCCTCCTACCTATAGCCTTGGTCTTTTCACGACTAAGGCCAATATGCATTGTGATAATCATATTTGTTCTTGTTAGCTCCTTACATAAGTGGCTGCATGCTTTGTCTGGAGCGATTTCCATAAAAAATAAATTGTTAAAAAATTTTTTTAAAGAATAATAACATTTTTCAGCTACTGCATATCGCCTTTCTGATAAAATTATCACGTCAAGAAACTTTGCGTTTACCAAAAACGGTTTCCTTCCTTTTCCTCCTAGCATAACTATCTCCTTTCGTCCATTGTAACAATGAATTATCTCCCTTGTCTTCCAAAATAGTCCCGTCTGATTGTTCAAGGCGATTCTCTTTGACCAATCACCAAGCACTTAACTTTAGCGGGATAAAAGCGAACAGCCTTTGTCCCTCCTCTTTTGAATGCTATCTCCGCCCGGAGAAGATGCTCAGGACCCACTCTCTCCCCTTTTAAATTAGCGTTCACTTGAATTCGACGCACTCGGTCATTTAGTTACGATGTTAAAGGGACTCATTTTCACAGTAAGTTGATCTTTTAATTAAGCCACAAACACACTTAGTTTTGTTGTATCATAATTTAATGCATAAAACATGTCATTTATCACTGTCTTGTTTGGCTTATTCTCTACATTTGATTTCAACATTTCACCAACGTTCGGCAAACAGTAACCAAAACATTTTTTTTACAAGAACCACTTCAATACCACATTTTCTCTGCTAACCTCACTTGAAGCAAAAGAGAGCTGTCTAGTTAAAGAGACTCATTTCCACAAAGTTTCTAGTGCTACCAAATCAGGCTGTCTGAAGATTCCGGCTTCCTGGCTTAAAATACACCAAACATTGATGTTATTGTTTTTTTTCTATTCCCTTTGCAAAACCCAATCATGTTTTGCAAAGCTAAAAACAAAAACAACATTTTCCTCTAGAAAACAACCAAACTAAACACCATGAATAAATATTTGAAGATATACAGAACTTGAAACATAAAAACTTTTACCAAAATAACCGGATTCGGTATTAAATAACCCGAAAAGGGTTGATATACCATAAAACAAAACAACCAAATCAAACACCATGAATAAATACTTGAACATATAAAGAACTTGAAGCATAAACACTTTTACAAAAATGACCTGATTCGGCATTAAATAACCCGAAAAGGGTTGATATACCGTAAAACAAAACAACCAAATCAAACACCATGAATAAACATTTGAAGATATAAAGAACTTGAAGCATAAAAACTTTTACCAAAATGACCTGATTCGGCATTAAATAACCCGAAAAGGGTTGATATACCGTAAAACAAAACAACCAAATCAAACACCATGAATAAACATTTGAACATATAAAGAACTTGAAGCATAAAAACTTTTACCAAAATGACCTGATTCGGCATTAAATAACCCGAAAAGGGTTGATATACCGTAAAACAAAACAACCAAATCAAACACCATGAATAAACATTTGAACATATAAAGAACTTGAAGCATAAAAACTTTTACCAAAATGACCAGATTCGGTATTAAATAACCCGAAAAGGGTTGATATACCGTAAAACAAAACAACCAAACCAAACCAAACACCATGAATAAACATTTGAACATATAAAGAACTTGAAGCATTTACTAAAATGACCTGATTCGGCATTAAATAATCCGAAAAACAACCAAACCATCCATTTTTTTTTTTTTAACCTTTGTTCACCCCAGATAAAAGATATTGCCATGGAGACATAAGGGGCTACTGTGATTAGGAACCAAACTTAAAGAGGGCATCTTAGGTGGGGAGTTGTGTAGCAAAATATTTGTTCAAATTACATTGAAATTTCTGCATGTTGGTATAGCCGGGGAAACAGAGAGCAGAGAGGGAATTCCAAAAGCAAGTGGTCCAAGGAAAGAAGCTATTAGATGTAAGGAGCTAACAAGAACGAAATATGATTATCGCAACGACAGGAGATGCCTATTAGCTTTAGTCGTGAAAAGACCAAGGTTATAGGTAGGAGGAAAACAGTCAGCAGGAAGAAAGTTCCACAAGTTTGCAGTTCTTGGAAAGAAGCTACTGGAATAGGAAGCTGTATTAAAATGAGGTAACAAAACAGTGAATTGATGAAGACCACTAGACCAACGAGTCAAACGAGCTGGAACAAAAGAAACAGGGAACAGATCACATAATTCTGAAGAACACATGCCATAATAGTATTTATAGAAAAGACTGAGACTAGCAACATCACGTCTGTGAGAGAGAGGGTGCAGAGAAGAAAAAAGTGGGCAGCTCTGTCGGCATTCCCCGGTAGGGGTGCCTCAGGCGATTAGCAATAAACTAATCTCTTCTCAAAGGGGGAGAAGGCAAAGCCTGGAAGGGTGGACCTTTTAGAACTGCACAGGACAATACCTTAGATCAGTGGAATGAAGCATCCATCAGAACAGATACTACACTTTGATCTTAGACAAAAGGCCAAGGAAATATGTTTCACTAATTTTTGTTAAAAAACTTGTATATTTTAATTTGGTTTTAATATTTAAATGTTTTTTCTTTTTTAAAACTTTATTTCACTCCAAACAAAGCATATTGCCACTGAGATGTAAGTGGCAACTGTGATTAGGGAAGCAGTTTTATAATGGGCATCGTAAGTGGGGAGTTGTGCAGCAAGATGTTTGTTCAAATTACATTTAAATTTCTGCATGTTGGTACAGTCTGGGAAGCAGAGAGCAGGGAGGGAGTTCCAAAGGCAAGCAGTCCGAGGAAAAAAAAATTGTAACAGATCATTTTTATTTTGCTTGAAGATTCGAACAAATTGCTAAACAAAAATAGTTGAAAAAGTTCAAGTTTTGAAATTTAAAAAAATCTCAATTTCTGAATTTTCTGAAACAGTATTGTCAACCGGGGGCTACTTCGACATTGGAAGCGACGATGATAATCCTATAATTTTCGCTTTTAACTGATCAACTTTGATTTATTTGGCCGCCTAAAACTGGGCTGTAACATACGTATGATACAGCTGTAACATATTCTATGTTTCCCGCCAATGCTAAGCCAGATGCTCGCGGACTTTATTCAGATGAGAAAACATCACAAAAACGTGGACCAAAGATAAGTCCAGGAACAGCTAATTCGCGTCCATCTACGTCTGGCGTGATAAAAGGCAAAAGAGCTCCTCCAGAACCTGAAAGTTCCGGTGAAGACGAAGATTAAGTTTGCCCCATTTACGATCGCTGCAATCCTCCTAGTGTTGGAAAATGAAAAAGTGAATTGGGAGGGATGTGACGAATGCGATCTATGGTATCATAAAATGTGTCAGTGCTTCTCCATGGTAACACCCATATGAAATATTGCTGTTAAAAAGAAAATAACAAGAAACCTTTATGAAGTACTTACTTGTGATAGAAAAAAATACTGTTCACCAAAATTTACTGAAATTAATCCAGTGTTTTTTTTTTTATTTATTTACATAAATTCTACTTTTATCCGTAGCCGGAATTTCGCCACCATTATTGTCGTCATTATTAATTTCGTCACTGTTAACCCCCCCCCCCCCCCCCGCAATATACCTCTTCATAAATAAAGATTTAAAATTGTATCAAACCAAGAAAAAAACACGCTTTGTTAATTATTAAACTGGATTATTTTCTGTAAATTTTGGTGTACGCTAATATTTTTCAATAGAAAGTAAGTATTTCATAAAATTATAATGTTAATTTATTTAAAAGTGCAATTTTTCATATGGGTTTAACCATGCAGAAGCACCAATGCGTCCTAGTGAAAATGGTGAGTTGAGTGGGACTGTGTCTCGTCATCTTGTTCTGTTCTGAGGAATGTTTATGTGCCTTGTTACAAGGCGGGGGGTACAATAATGTATGATGGGACTACTACACGGTGGGCAAAAATAAGGGTCCTATTTTTTTAAATTCATAACTTTTTTATTTATTGATTTTTTTAAATTTTTTTTTTTAGAATAAGTAAAGGACCCCTTCCGAAGCAAGCATGAGCCGTATTAGCCCTAAGGAACGTACCCTCATTTAGAAAACATTATTTTTGCTTAAAAAACTCAAAACAGTGTAAAAAACAATACTTTAGTTTTTGTAAGTTTTAAAAAGTGTTTTTCGGCTAAAATTTGTTTTGTTTATTTCAAAAAATCTCGGAAGGGTCAGTCTACACACACATAAAGTTTGGTGAGTTTAACTTTTATTTTGTGGAAGTTATTCAAATTCAAGTTATTCAAATTTAAAGATAGGACCCTTATTTTGGCCCACCCTGTATAATAATGTATATTAAAATGCATTAACATGCTATAGGGGCTACTATGATATATTGACTCTGTTCTTGGCCTTTTGGCTAAGATCAAAGTGTAGTATCTGTTCCGATGGATACTGCACACCATAGACTGGTATTGTCTTGGCCTTCGGGGCTTGATTTACGCCTGTCTATGGGTCTGTCCTGTGCAGTTCTAGGAGGTCCACCCTCCCAGGCTTCGCCTCCCCTCTTTGAGGAGGAGTAAGTTTATTGCTGACTGCTTGAGGCGCCCCTACCGGAGAATGCCGACGGGGCTACCCAGGCAATTTTTAAACCCCACTTTCCCAACCCGACCTTGGGTCACATCTTACTTGTGGGAGTAAGATAAAAACTGGCCTTGTGCCTAACTCCTGGAGAGGAGTAAATCAATACTATGATATATTGTTACATAAAAAAAAATATATAAAAAGCTGAAATAGATTTTTTCTTCATTTTTTCGAGAAGATCAACACCTAAATGTTATTCATTCAGTGAAAAGACTTTTTTGTGCAACGAGAACGACACATTAGGAACAAATGCGGCGCTTGTGTAGACGGGGTTGTGAATGCAGGGGGGGGGGGGTAACTAGGATTGAATAAGCATATTTTCAAGAGACAATTTGGGACACTGAAATAATCAATCGAACAATGAAGTAATGTTAGATAAACAAAAATCAAATAAACTTGGACAAAACAGTAAATAAAGTGTAACATTATTTTTAAGTGAAAAAATGTTAAGAAAAAAAATCTTGTATACAAATTAGGAATTAAAAAAAAAAAATGATTAAACGATTGGCATGAGACCAAAAACCTTCATTTAAAACTAAAAAATTGGGCACTTCTGCATTTCAACCATCACTTGGACTTAATTTGCTCTCCTCTTTTGAAGGCAGGGGCAGACAACCAACCGGAAGTAACCGAATTAGATATTTTTTAATCAAAATGACAATATTAACAGCGAAGAATAATAACAGCGAACAATGTATCGTTATTGAATATGAAAATATTTTATTTAATAATTTAAAAATTTATAAAAATAATAAAAATGTGTTTTTTTTATTGTATGAATTAAAACTTTCTCAAAATAGTCAACAGTGATTTTTAAAACGAAAATTTATCATTTTAATGAATAGTCAGTGATTTTAGTCAGTGATTTTTTTTTATTGTATGAATTAAAACTTTCTCAAAATAGTCAACAGTGATTTTGAAAATGAAAATTTATCATTAAAATGAATAGTCAGTGATTTTAGTCAGTGATTTTGTTTTTTGTATGAATTAAAATTTTATCAAAATAGTCAACAGTGATCTTTTAAAACGAAAATTTATAATTTAAAACGAAAATCCAACAAACAGTTAACATTGTTTTTTTTTTATATATATATATAATTTACAACTTTGGGATGTTTGATTTTTTTTCTTTCTCAGGCTCGCTTGTTAAACTACCAATATCTCGCAGATTGAGGTTATTCAGATCCATTTTGGGAGAAAAAAAAATTCAGTCTGGCACTTCCGGTTGACTCGGTGAAATGAATGGAACTCTTCAATTATTAAGTCCAAGTGACGGTTGAAATGCAGAAGTGCCCAAAAAATTTTTTCTTTATTTTAGTTAATCGTAAATACTAATTAACATATTGTATTCTTTAATAATTCAAAACATAGTGTTGCGGTATCTGTTCACCGCTCCCAATGTTTACAAATATTACGAACTTATACACCTCTTTCAAAGCAACGCCTCTAAAAAAACCAAGGACAACTTTACAAGTGTACTTTTCCACTTAGTGCACCAGCAGCAGCCATGGTAAATTTCCACTCCTGCGAAAGATAAGAATCAGTCGGGTTTACCATCGGCCACACAATTCAGCTTGCTACATCGTTTTCTAACAATAATCTGAAATACCAGCATCTGAAAAGTGACCGAAATTTATGTAAACACAGTCAACGAATTTTCTAGCTATTTTGACCGTGATAATTCGACAAGGAATTAATTTCAGTTGTTTCTGTACTTCATAATGTCAAAAAGCTTGTCTTGATTATCCCCGACCCCTGCCTCCCCCTTACATAACGGGCGCTATGCCTAAGGTCTGGTGAATTCCCAAGGTTTGTAAAATCTTCATTTGTAGATAAAGATGAATTTTCTCCGAGGGAATACACCTGCCTAAATAACTTTCTGACGAGGGGGCTAAGATCAAAATGTAGTATCTGTTCCGATGGATACTGCACCCCATAGACTGGTATTGTCTTGGCCTTCGGGGCTTGATTTACGCCGGTCTATGGGTCTGTCCTGTGCAGTTCTAGGAGGTCCACCCTCCCAGGCTTTGCCTCCCCTCTTTGGGGTGGAGTAAGTTTATCGCTTACTGCCTGAGACGCCGACGGGGCTGCCCAGGCAATTTTTAATGGCCAGAGTGCTCACTTTCTCGGGCGCTGGCTTTTCAAACCCCACTTTCTCGACCCGATCTTGGGTCACATCTTACTTGTGGGAGTAAGATAAAACTGGCCTTGTGCCTAACTCCAGGCATTTTTTGAGTGTGACAAGTGCTCTTCAAAAAAAAAAGAAAAAGTCCTCTTCCTCTAGGGTGCTGACTTATCAAATCCACTTTCCGACCTTGTGTCACATTTTACTTTGTGGGAGGTGGATAGATACCCTTCATCCAGGGGATCAAGAGAACCCAAACTCCGACTGTGTGGACCAGTCACCGAGCAATGAAACCTAACAAGACCACAGGGGCAATCAAACGGCCCTTTTCAGCGCCACACTACAAACTACTCACAATGCGATTCACACTTTGCTGCATACTCCATCCACCTGGCTCCTTCCCCTTGTTCCAACAGCACCATGTTCCTGTCGATCCAGCCCTTGGCCACGTCTACACTAACCGGACCTACCTGAGGCATCTCATCACACCTCAAGGACGTCCATGTCAATCTCCGTGTAACATCATCCCATGCTGTCCAGGTTCAAGTTTCCCCAATTCCTGTCGATCTAGCCTTTTCCTGCTGTCCAAGTTCCGGAAACATCCTTCCTGCCATCCAGATTCCATTTTTCCATATTCCAGCCTTTCCTGCTTCCAGTGACGTCACTCCTGTCGTTCTAGCCTTTCCTGCCTCCAGTGACGTCACTTCAGCTTTCCTTAACACGTTGTTACTTTTATGGTAAATAAACGATTTTTTTTAACTGTTCATCTGCGTTTGTCTTCCCTTCTTTGCCATTGTAAAAGGAAGCGATGCTGTCCTTTATCTATGTTTCAGTCACGAAATGAAATAACAAAAACCTCTGCTTTCAACAACAACGAAAAGGGTTTATTCAAAAAGGTTACCTATGGTATAGTGGAAGAAAGTTGGACAGTGTCCGAGAGAGGAAGAGGAAAGTAGGAAGTTCTTAGGGCTACCGGAAGTCTGTCAGCAAATATCTTCAGGAAAAGATAGTAGGTGCTGGAGCGTCCAGTGGACAAGGATGCAGGAGATGTTTCCTCGCTGCTTGCAGAAGTCTCTCTGAGGCGATCCTTCTTGGCTGGTGCCAGGGAACCGTCCGGCGATCACCTGCAATCTCCTAAGGGGGCTGAAGTAGTCCCCTAGGGAACTAATGATATCAATGCGCCCTGCGAGCTGATTGGCCAACATTTGGCCAAACCACCTCACGCATTACAAAGTAAACCTCATTTATGATTGATATGGCCATGTACAGATGGATTAATGATATCGCTCTATCCAAAAAGATATCGAGCACTTTAGTTGTCCAAGGTCTGCTGTCTTGATTTGGTTCTGTTGTTTTCTCGTTTATATTTTCAATTTCATCGAGCAAATTTTTATTTTTCGATTCAAATTCTGGATTTGATTGTGAATCTATCCAACTGCCATTACCAAAAAGAAGTTTTTGTTTGGTGCTTATTGACAAAAATACACAGGTGAAATATGGCAGTTCAAAATGAGTTAACAGGAAAACTCTTTGATATACTTACGTATCAGGCAAAAATAGATATCTACACCAAAAATTACGGAAAATTATCGAGTAAAAATTTTATGAGAAATAAAATTAATTTCTTACTCATATACGTTGAAGCTACACCATTATGCGTTTTTAAGCCAGCACGTCGTCGTAGAATATTATCTCCCTTCTTCTAATATGAAGATGCCATGCGGTGTTGTGGGTCGGAGTTCGTTGACTACGAATAGTAAATTACTTTTATTTGAAAATGAGGCATCCGTCTTGGCTGGTGTCAGGGAACCGTCTGCAATCTCTAAACTGGCTGAAGTAGTCCTTTAGGGAACTAATTGGTATCAATGCGCCCTGCGAGCTGATTGGCCAACATTTGGCCAAACCACCTCACAGGGACACTGATACGCATTACAAAGTAAACCTCATTTATGATTGCTACACCATTGCAGTGATTTGCCTGTGTCCACTTTCTTAGTTGTTAACTGACCACCCCGGTGCCCGTACCCTGCAACAATAGAAATTTCAATGTTAATTTATTTTTAAACGTATATTTATCTTAAATAATTAAAAACATATAAAGTTCGATAAAAAAACAATTAAATTTTTTTTTTCCTAATTTGTAAGTACGTGTGAAAATAACGTACTTTTTTAAATATGTTTTATTTTTGTGCGTTAATTAACAAGTTTTTTTTTTTAATTACTTAACATTGTTTGATTGTTCGAAATTGTCTCTTGAAAATATGCTTATTTTCTTGGTCAACCCTAATTATCTCCCCTGCATTTACAACCCCGTCTACACAAGCGCACGATTTTTTTTGCACTTATTAAATTCTCGAATTTCTCGTTTTTTGGGGGGTTTTTTTTTGTTTGTTTGTTTGTTCTGTTTTTCTTGTTTTCATCTTCCTCAGTTTTTTTATATGGTAAACGTAAAGGAATGTCGTTTATTTATTAAGAACGCATTCTTGACATTGAAGAAAAGAAAGTTTTCTCCGATGTGAAAAAAGAAAGTGGATGATTATGTGTGATGGTGAGTAAGCCTTCGGGAGGGGGGGGGTATACCACCAGGAGCGAAGTGGACGAATCAGAAATAGGGTGGGACAGGTTGTCACTACCCTGTAAATTTAGGTTCTGCCATTCTCTTGCAGAAGTCAGCTCAGTGGATAGCGGACTCTGCACCTTTGCTCTAGCTGAAAATTCCGTTCTCGACAAAGAACATATTATTAACTGACCCTGTTGGGTGGGTCGCTAAAGAGCATTTCTTTTTAGGAACATTTCTGCTGCTTCGGTCCCCAAAGAGCATTTCTTTTTAGGAACATTTCTGCTGCTTCGGTCCCCTTACAGGGACCAGCCAGGAAAAGATAGTTTGTTTGAAATATTTCACATATTTTTCTTAACATGCAAGGGGGATAACTCTTAAATAGAAAGGCTGCGAATAATGTCCCTTGCTCAATAATAAAAAGAAAGACACACACACACACGTATGTGATATTTAATAGTGTCTATTTACGCCTCACGACCTCCCCCCCCCCCCCCCACCTCCACCAACCCACAAGGGCGAAATTAAAGATGAGGCCCGTTTTTAATGTCGGGTAAATTCTGGGCACTTTGGATTGGGACAAAAATGGTTAAAAATTGATTCAGTCATGAAGGATACTACACTTTGAAAAGATTATTTGCACAAACTAAATTTATATAAATTAGGCATTGCACCCTAAAAGTGTAGGAATTGGGGAGGGGCTTGTGGTCATCCTTTGTCTATCCTACGTGTAGAGTTGGGAGAATATCACTATTTTGTACTCGGGGTTGCTGCATAGATATCCATCCTTCTGGCCTTGTTGGATGTGAAGAAAACGAATCACTAAGTTTTGGTTAAAAGAACAAACGTCTTCTACAATTTAAATCAATTTTATTTAAACAGTTTCAACACAACAAACATCGTCGGGAGAGAGTTATAAAAACAGGAATATAAAATAGGTTGAGTCATGACTAAAGACGAGGGAAGAATTATAACGTCTGTTCACATCGACATCTTAACTGGAACTCCTTATAAATCATGTGAAAAAAGGTTTAGATGCAAGCAGAAGTTCGCTTCCTATGCAAATTGTGTTCTTGGCAAACAACGTATATATCACTCTGCAAGTGAGATCATGCAAGTGTGTTCTTACCGAACCACATATTAATAACTCTGCGAGTGAGAACATGTAAGTGCAAAAGGAAATAGATCGTAATTATGTAACTGCTACATTACCCCCTGCTTAAACTTATAGCCTATAAATACAAGATCTGCTTTATTAACAGTAGCAACACAAGTGTTGGAATTTGTTAACGCCCCTCTCACTGATTGGATGCTACCTTGTCCTTTAAGGGTCTCACAGATTGGCTGTCAAGCATTCAACCCCTACTCCCTTAGGTGTCACGTGAGTCAGCCCATAAAAACGTTTGCACGCTATGTTCCTGCTTCTTTTCGATCCCTCCTTTCAACTCAGTAGGACCGTGGCTGGATCCCTTGGTGACAAAGCGCACGACGGCAGTCCCAGAGTGCTTCCCGCTCCCTCCTGTTACCCACTGTAGAATCGATGCTTAGGGCTCAACTGTACGACCAGTTGAGCAGCAAGATAAGTCAAAGTGCCAAGCACATCAAAATGTCTGTTTATAATAAGGCTAGAATGTTCCATTATGCTCAGAAGGGCAAGTCTATTCTCTGTGTTCTGATTGGTTGAGATTCATAAGTGGCCATTCTAGTGTATAAATGTTCATTCATTCGAATAAGTATTCTTCTATGAGATGGATGCCAGTTGAGGCCTTTATGCCGGTAAGTGTTAGTTTGATTCTATAATCACCATCTTGGACTGTGGACTACAACTCAAGAGCCCTACAGTAGTTCGAATTTAGCCAACCCTTGTTCCTGGATTCCCGACCTTGGATATTATCAGCCCGCTTGCATTGCATCAAAAGTCCTCGAAGACGGCACCTGCAAAAGGCTTTCATCTTCCTTCGACAAGAGCCAGAATTGAGGGGCGCACACGTGCAACCTGTTAAAATAAGTTTGCGAAGCACTTATTCGCAACCCAATTTAACCACCTCCTTTCTGAACTTTGAAACCTCTGTCCTTTGTATATATATGCCTTCATTTTTCTCACCAAATAAAACTGCTTTAAAGTTATATACATGTGTTGTTGTGTTCCTTCTTACAAAAGCTGTCACCCTATTTCTATTTTGCACTTATCTTCCCAATTGTAATTGCATTCTCACGTGAGAGAATTAAACTTTCTTAATCTTAACACAAGAGAATAAATTTTAATAAACAGGCTTATTCCAATAAAAGGGTAAATACACGTTCAGATTGATATGAAATGATTCCTCTTTGCTGAATAGAGAAAAGTGTCTGTTTTTTGCTGAAAAGAGAAAAATGTTCTTTTGCTGAAAATAAGAACAAATACAAAAAGAGAAAAAGGTTCTTTTGCTGAAAATAAGAACAAATACAAAAAGAGAAAAAGGTTCTTTTGCTGAAAATTAGAACAAATACAAAAAGAGAAAAAGGTTCTTTTGCTGAAAATTAGAACAAATACAAAAAGAGAAAAAGGTTCTTTTGCTGAAAATAAGAACAAATACAAAAAGAGAAAAAGGTTCTTTTGCTGAAAATAAGAACAAATACAAAAAGAGAAAAAGGTTCTTTTGCTGAAAATAAGGACAAATACAAAAAGAGAAAAAGGTTCTTTTGCTGAAAATAAGAACAAATACAAAAAGAGAAAAAGGTTCTTTTGCTGAAAATAAGAACAAATACAAAAAGAGAAAAAGGTAACATTTAACCAAGTAGCAAATATCATATTCAAAAGATGCCATTGTAAATGGAAAATGTGATAATTCAAATATAGACAGTCTTGCATAACTTTTTTGTCCAATGGACATGTCTATCAGAACGTGTAATGGTAAAGTGTGTTAGAAGATATGATTTAGCTGTCTCTGGAGGTTCCATCTTAGTTGGCCCAGAAAAATTGAGAGTGGATGGAACATATGGTTCCTGAGTGTCAGTGTCCAGAAAAGCTTGTTTCAATCTATCGACTGACATAGTCTCTTTTGTAACCCCAATGTCCAGAATAAAAGATTTTTTGGTTCACGTGTTGGGAGGATTTTACTACCCTGCCCTTTATTTTGTTTGGTCTTTTTGTTTTCCCTTATTTTCGGGTGTTTTTCTTTTGTTGTCCTATTCGCCATTATTTTTCATGAAATTGTAAATAATTTTTTTAAATAAAATTCATTTGAAACCAATGTTTTCTTTCGCAGAAAGCTCAAAGCAAGAATAAACTTGAGAAGAAAAAACTCAAAGCAACATTTAAGACATTTGTATTATAATTTATTTCACCTTGGACGGAGCCGAGATTAGTCAGATGCGACCTAAAAAAAAATGTCCACAGAGTCTATGCACTATTAGGGTGGGGGAAGGGGAGGCGGGAGAAATGAGGAATGAGGTGTTTACTATTTTGCTGACCCTGGCTGTGGGGCTAACCCCCATTCTACCCCCACCCCGTCTAGCTGCACTATATATATATATATATATATATATATATAATAAATATTTGTTTTTGTTTATTATCTATGTATGTATATGTTTCGTCCTTTATAATCGGGACTCATCAGCATAGAGATATGACTATTCACTACCGATCATGCGATTCAAAACCCCGGATTATGAGTATTTTGCAACTCAAATCCCGACGCCCCGAACCACTCGGCCATGTTGAACAGCGAATAAATGGTGATAATTTTAACACTTTATGTGGCGGCTTGACGTCATAAGAGCGTTCAACTTAATGAAAGGAACGATACATTTATGGCTAGCGACGTCATGCTGTGTTAATACTACACTTACAGTGCTCTTCTAGACGAGTTTTTCTAGGAGCTACAAATACAAATATATATATATATATATATATATATATATATATATATATATATATATATATACATACATATATATATATATATATATATATATATATATATACAAGTATCATTAAAAATAACGGACATCTTGTGTCTGGTTATTTTTTCTAAGATCCTTTCCGTTTTTCTGATTAGGTTCTTAGTTTCAGACGGAAACTGGCTGATAAAATTGCCATAGCTTCCCCCGTTCGCATATCCGTAAACTTCTAGTAGATAACACAAAAATCATCGCACAAAATACTAATACACTTAAACTCCACATACTCGAAGCCCTATACATTAAAACAGAAAAACCAGCTATTAACAAGATTAACTATACTATTAGTACTAATATACTCAAATGCCTATAAATATAAATTTAAATTAAACACAGTCCTTTATTTTCCCGCCTAAATAGAATATATATTCACTCCTAGGTCTATGCCTGGTTAACATTGCTCCACTGACGATGGACCTGGAAGGGTCCGAAAGCGCTTTGGGAAGCTATGGTAATTTTATCAGCCAGTTTCCGTCTGAAACTAAGAACCTAATCAGAAAAACGGAAAGGATCTTAGAAAAAATAACCAGACACAAGATGTCCGTTATTTTTAATGATACTTGTATAAAAGAAAAGATGCTGCCAAGATACACACACATATATATATATATATATATATATATATATATATATATATATATAGTAATGTATTGTAATATGTAGTAATAAGTAGTGATCTGTAGTGATTAATAGTAAGACTACACATCTAAGATACAAGAATAGGTTTAAGGCTCCAAAAATTCATACTAGAATTGTCCATAAGGACCCGTGGCGTAACGGATAAAGTACTAAGTAAAATTCAGTTCTAGGTGCAGTTTTTTGAAGGTTGAAGGTTCAATTCCCAGTGCTGACGGAATAAGAGCATGCAGGGATTAAATAAAGGGTTCCGTTCGAAATTCCGTGCAGATTCCCGAGTTCGACAAGATACACCTGAAGAAGGTCAGAGGTTACAGCCGTTGAACCGTTGTGAGAATAACACTCAAGATGGGAACAAAATCCAAACTCCAAAAATCTCTCGTAACAGTAGCGTTAACTAACAATTCATAAAACTTTAAAAATTAATGAATTTTTTTTTTTAGTGAATACACATAAAATTTCATCATCATCAGCATCATCATCATCATTATCATCATCATCATCCTCATCATCATCATCATCATCAGCATCATCATCATCATCAGCAGCATCAGCATCAGCATCATCATCATCATCAGCATCAGCATCATCATCAGCAGCAGCAGCATCAGCATCATCATCTGCAGCAGCATTATCATCATCATCATCATCAGCATCATCATCATCATCAGCATTATCATCATCATCATCATCAATAGCATCATCATCAGCATCATCATCATCATAAGCATCATCAGCATCATCATCAGCATTATCATCATCAGCATTATCATCATCAGCATTATCATCATCATCAGCAGCAGCAGCATCATCATCATCAGTTTAACATCCGTTTTACTTGTTGGCATGTGTTGGACGGCTTTAAGAAATTGACTTCAAGTAACCTATCTCTGCCAGATCTTTATTTATCCCTCTTTCCCTCAGATCCATTTTTATCACTTCCTCCCATGTTTTCCTGGGTGTTTCCCTGTGAACTGAACCTGCTACTTCAACTGTTCTACATCTACTGATCCAACAACTTTCATCCATTCTTTCAATGTGATCAATGCATCGAAGTCTCCTGTTCTGCACACATCTTCTTATACTGCCCAGATTTGATCTTCCTCTTAGGTCATCAGTTCTAAGCCTATCTTTAAAACTCACATTACACATCCATCGTATAATTCTCATATCATTTCTCTCCATGCAACGCATATCCTCAACCCTCATTGGCCAAGTTTCACTTCCATACATCATCACATTGCATACACATGCCTAATAGACTTATCCCTTGGTCGACGGTGTTAATACTTTCCTGGTTAGAAATGGCAGAAGTTCCCTAAACTCACTTCATGTACTCTTAAGTCTTGCAATCACATTAGCATCTGCTCCACCCTGTGCTCCAATGCTATCATCAAGATAACAAAACTTCTTGACAACCTCAATAGCTTCGCCATCCAGATATACTTTCTCCAATCTGAGTTCTCATTGATATAAAAATTAACGAAAATATTTTTTATTCAACTTTTAAAAGGTCTGTATTTCCAAATTTACAAATAATCACTCATGTGTTTTGTCTCCCTTGCATAATATTTGACCTTGTGTCAAGAAAATTGGCTTTGTGCTTTTTTTACCCTTTGAAGAAATAATGTGTGCATTCTTTTATTGTATGGGAACAATGTATTTAATTGTATGTTTAATCTATGTATACATGTCTCATTTATTGTCCTTATAGTTTGTTGTAGACAAACTATTAATAAATGAAATGTCTTTGTTCCCCTCGGTTTTTTAACTTTGTTTTATTCTCCGGCAAATGCATTATTGCCAACATAATACACAGTGAATTTAGTAATTTTGTTGAGAAACAAAATATCTTTGTCTCCCACAGCTTTGTGACTGTATTTTATTTTCAGACATGTGCAAAAGTAATACACAGCAATTCTCATCAACATTACACGTGCTCACAGAATTAATTTAACTTCTCTACCCATGCGTTGCTAATCTTAATCAAATGTAGTACTATGAACTGCCCCAATCCCCCACAGCTGGGACCACCGGGAAATATTAGCTAGAAAGTAGATGACAATACAAAAGTGATGCGGAATGGAATGACAATGCGAAAGTTGATGACAGATCGATTGTGTTGCACAGACGAAGTGACGCCATGAACAGCCAGGGGATGGGTCGGGTTAGAAAATTCAGAAGGGAGTATTTATTTCCGGTTAAGGTAAGCTGAAAGTACCTGGAGAGACTGGGAGACTGGACGTATTTGATGTCTGGTAAAAAGTAGATATTTAAGAGACGGCAAACGGGTTGAGTAGACGAGTTTGAGGAGCGAGAGATGAGTTTGAGTGGACGTCAGTGAATGGTCTTGATAGGCAGATGGGTTTGTGAGATCTCCATTAAGTCTTAGCTGATATGCTGGGTTTGGGAGATAAGAGGCTTTGCTCAGAAGAGTGACACTAACGATGGGGCCCTAACGCCATACACACACACTCACACACGTGTTCAACAAGTCAAGATTATACAATGTCTCTATGTCTATGTTGTTACTTATTTTGAATGCAAATTATAAACTGTGCCTGTGCAATTGCCAATACTAGAAGAATAAGAAGCTGAAGGAGAAATCCATGGCAGGTGCGTTTTGGGGTTCGGCGATCGTGAAATAGAATATGAACTATTTTAAATCAGCATACATATTTCCAAAGTTATGGTGTGTAATCACGCAAAAAAAAATAGTTTCTAATTTTTATTTTTCTGCTAACAGCATGGGAGACAAAGTGTAAAATTTGACCTTTATTCCAAATCTACAAACTCTGAATTTTTTTGCTTGCAAATTTTTGGTCGTAGAAAAATGCATTTCTTCTGATTTTAATTCAAACTTTAAATAAACATGGACTATTTATGCAGCTTTAAATAGATTAATAAAAAAATATCTATATTAAAATTATCGTAATTATAAACAAAGGTAAACAAAGTTACTATTAATTATTAACCCTTAAATGCTTTATTTTTTATATTGGTTTGACATCAAAGATATTGATTACCCATTTAGCAGGTGGGCTGATGCAACATCATACTAATACCTACTCACACTTGCCAACATGCTCGTTGCAGATGTGAAAAAAGTTGCAGTTTGACACATTTTCATTGAATATTATATTAAATATGCATGTTGTTGGAAACAAAAAGCATTTAAGAATTATGATATTCCTTGGTTTTGGGATTGAGTTATATTTGGAAAAAATGCATTTAATTATTAATTAACTACTGACTATTAATAGTTTACTAAAGTAGACCGCTCGAATGTGAGTAGCAGTTACATGACTAAAATCTGTTATAACGATGTGGGCGTTAGAACACTCCTGTCCATGCGTGCTTTTCCTAATTTCCGCCCAACCTGAGTTTGTGGGCAAATACAGTTTCCAGCCCGGATGTAGACATCAGAAGATGTCAAATTCCTGGCTCGCCTCTTGTTGTCATTTAAATGAGTTAGAAAACTTGGAGAATTACATTTCTGCCGAACCAACTTGCCTTATGTGCCTGTATTCTTGTGTTCCTGTTCAATAAAGTTGATTTTATTGTAGAGAAGATGTTGGTATCTTGTTTGGAAATCTGGTGACCTTTTCCTCTTCATTTCAAGCCAGCTCCGTCCGATAAATGATTTGGTTTGGTTTGGTTGTTTTGTTTTACTGCATATCAACAACCTTTTTCGAGTTATTTAATGCCGAATCCAGTCATTTTGGTAAAAGTTCTTATGCTTCAAGTTTTTTTTATATCTTCAAATATGTATTTATGATGTTTGGTTTGGTTTGGTTGTTTTGTTTTACGGCATATTAACTCTCTTCAGGTTATTCAATGCCAAATCTGGACATTTTGGTAAAAGTTTTTATGCTTCAAGTTCTTTATATCTTCAAATATTTATTCATGGTGTTTCGTTTGGTTGTTTTGTAGAGGAAAATTGTTGTTTTTGTTTTTAGCTTTGCAGAACAGGATTCAGTTTTGTAAAGGGAAAAGAAACAAATAAAAACATCAATGGTTGGTGCATTATAAGTCAGGAAGCCGGTATAGTCAGATAAATATAGACACGGCCGACTCAACAATATGGCTATCTCCCATCTGGACAGTACACTCACACCAACTCCTCACTCTATAAGACCTTTGATCGAATTTAATTAATCTGTGTCAACTGATTTGTTCTCGTCTCCGGTTTGAGCGATCACGTGAAAACTATCAGTGTGATTATCTATCAAGAGGAAGTCGAAAGTAAACATCGTTCAAGTTGCGTCGTGAAGAACCATCATCGTTAGTTATCGATCTTTTTTTAGGTAAGATTTTGTTGTTCTCTTCTTATTTTATTGGAGTTCGATCATCAGAACAAAGCATTTGTACGTTTAACTTTTGTAAGTATGGATGTTCGAAAAGGTAATAATCTCGGTAAAAATCTAATGGCACTCTGCGCGCGTGGCGCTAAATCTACATTACGTCCAAGTGTACATTTTGTTCGTGTTTTTGATTTCCCCTGTTAGATCACGTCCATATATCGTCATTTTAATTGTGCTTTCAAGTTATGGATAAAAATTGTATGTAAAAAACATTCCATTATGTTAACTTTATCTAATATCATAAAAATAAGATTTTTACCGAGATTATTGCCTCTTCGAGCATACTTACAAAATATTATGTAATATTTTTTTTTAATTATTTAATTTTTATCAATATCAATAAAAAAAAAAATTGTAGTAAAAAAACTTCCATTTATCTTATATCATAAAAATAAGATTTAAGATTTTTACCGAGATTATTGCCTTTTCGAACATACTTACTAAATATTATGTAATATCTTAAAAAAAATAGTTCATTTTTATTAATATTAATTAAAAAAATTGTAAATAAAAAACATTCCATTATGTTAACTTTATCTAATATCATAAAAATAAGATTTAATATTTTTACCGAGATTATTGCTTTTTCGAACATACTTATACAATATTATGTAATATTTTTTATTTAATTATTTAATTTTTATTAATATTAAATTAAAAAAATTGTATGTAAAAAAAATTCCATTGTTAACTTTATGTAATATCATAAAAATAAGATTTAAGATTTTTACCGAGATTATTGCCTTTTCGAACATACATACTTACAAAATATTATGTAATATCTTGAAAAAAATAGTTAATTTTTATTAATATTAATAAAAAAAAATTGTAAGTAAAAACATTCCATTATGTTAACTTTATCTAATATCATAAAAATA
Source organism: Sepiola atlantica (assembly GCA_963556195.1). Classification (NCBI taxonomy): domain Eukaryota; kingdom Metazoa; phylum Mollusca; class Cephalopoda; order Sepiida; family Sepiolidae; genus Sepiola; species Sepiola atlantica. The sequence continues at coordinate 22,395,264 of OY744528.1, forward strand.
AGATTTTTACCGAGATTATTGCCTCTTCGAGCATACTTACAAAATATTATGTAATATTTTTTTTTAATTATTCAATTTTTATTAATATTAATAAAAAAAATTGTATGAAAAAAAATTCCATTATGTTAACTTTATCTAATATCATAAAAATAAGATTTAAGATTTTTACCGAGATTATTGCCTTTTCGAACATACAAAATATTATGTAATATCTTTTAAAAAATAGTTAATTTTTATCAATATCAATAAAAAAAATTGTAGTAAAAAAACTTCCATTTATCTTATATCATAAAAATAAGATTTAAGATTTTTACCGAGATTATTGCCTTTTCGAACATACTTACTAAATATTATGTAATATCTTTAAAAAAATAGTTCATTTTTATTAATATTAATTAAAAAAATTGTAAATAAAAAACATTCCATTATGTTAACTTTATCTAATATCATAAAAATAAGATTTAATATTTTTACCGAGATTATTGCTTTTTCGAACATACTTACAAAATATTATGTAATATCTTGAAAAAAATAATTAATTTTTATTAATATTAATAAAAAAAATTGTAAGTAAAAACATTCCATTATGTTAACTTTATATAATATCATAAAAATAAGATTTAAGATTTTTACCGAGATTATTGCTTTTTCGAACATACTTACACAATATTATGTAATATCTTTAAAAAAAAAAATTTAATTTTTATTAATATTAAATTTAAAAAATTGTATGTAAAAAAAATTCCATTGTTAACTTTATGTAATATCATAAAAATAAGATTTAAGATTTTTACCGAGATTATTGCCTTTTCGAACATACATACTTACAAAATATTATGTAATATCTTTTTTTTTTTAATTTAATTTTTATTAATATTAATAAAATAAAAAATTGTATGTAAAAAAAAATTCCATTATGTTAACTTCATGTAATATTTAAAAAAAAAGTTATTGACCTGGATTTTAGATTTTTATCGAGATTATTACCTTTTCGAACATCCATACTTACAAAAGCTAAACATACAAATGTTTTGAGGACCGGACTCAATTTCCGAATTACCACTTTATTTATTTTGCCTCTTTAGGCATCTCAAATAATCTTATGGAAACTTCAAAAGGAAAAAGGGGATTTGTTACTATATCTAACACAACAAAAAAAAAGCGAAAAAAATAAAAATGTTACCAAAGGCAAGTTAAGTTACTCTTCTACCTATCTGGATAAGCTTTTTTGGGTGCTTCTTGCTTAAAAGTCCGAAAAAAAGATTTATTTGTCTTTTACTGTTTAAGAGGTAAATAAGGGGCAGTAACTCTTATCAACTGTTGTTATTACATGTAACGTAATTTACAGAAAATTAATTAGTAATAAATGAACAACAAAGTATACAGCAATGGAAAATTTAAGAATTTATTGTGTTTATACTTGGGTTTTATACTGAATAAAATTCAGCAATTTGTTTGCAAATTTGGGCAATTTCTGCCGCCACATGAATTCTGCGAGATAGGAATCCACCATTTGCGTGTGGGTGCCACATTCAATTTTATTTCTTTCTTTTTTGCTTCACACCACATACGTTCAACGTGGTTGGTGGTGGCCCCGGTTTGTGGATCAACAAAATTGTACTTGTGATTCACACGCAAATGATGGAATCCTTCGGCACCAAGGCGATCGTATGCTCGTAAAATCTGGCTCAAAATTACAATTAAGAGTTACTGCCCCTTATTTACCTCTTAAACAGTAAAAGACAAATAAATCTTTTTTTCGGACTTTTAAGCAAGAAGCACCCTTTTTTGTGTTTCAAATTATTTTAAAGCGTTTTTAGTTCAATACAAAACTAGTGTCAACTCTGTTAAGTCAGAACAAAAAAATAATGGCCGACATTAGGCGGTCACGTGAAGTCTCGATAATCGCTCAAAAATCGAAAATTACACAAAAATACTGGTAATAAAAATATACAGTTCGGTTGAGCATCACATTTTCGCACGATTGGTGACAGTTATTAGCTGTGATTCTCTTTAATTTTTTTTTAAATTTTCGATTTTTGAACAGAGTTAGACCTAAGATCGGTTTTTAATGTGGGGAAAATACAGCTCCCCAAAATGGAGCATTCTGGATTGGAACAAAAAAAATCACCTTAGTCTAGAAAGATTTCTCCTTTCCTGAGTTCTTCTTCTTCTTCTTCTTCTTCTTCTTCTTCTTCATCCGATTTATTTTTGAACAAGCCTTTGATTAGTCCTCTATAAGAGGATGGAGCCTGCCTATCAGTCTTGATCGAAGTCTTCCACTCCAGGCTCGGCGGTCGCGAGGATCAAAGTTTGTATTTCTCAGAGCTGCACGGTCACGTTTACACAGCTCATCCCAAGAAAGCAAACAGGAAAAATGAAGTGCAGTATCAGAACAGATACTACACGTTGCTCCGAACAAAAAAAGTCCAATCTCTTCTCAATTTATTTATTGTCTCTTTGGCCATCTCGATAATTTCGTGCAAACATTAAAAGAAAAAAATCTAACAGAGAAAATTTCCTAAATATTTCATCTGATAGACCTAAAAAATGTCCCTGAATTTTTTTTTTTACTATTATATCTGAATAACTCTAATAACTCTAATAAAATTAATTTTAGCAATAAACGGGATGTTTATTGCTAAAATTAATTTTATTAGAGTTATTTTTAACATGATAATGACATTTGTTCCAAATGTATATTGGTTAGCTTTTAACCTTTGTCCTCAAGCTGTCAATGTAAAAATAAATATGAGATTCTATATTTTTGTGCGATTAAAAGTCAACACTTTGAAAATACGTGAAAACTGAAAATGTTTTGTTTATTTCAAACTTTCGAGTGGATGTCCATTTTAATGTACAGGTTAAACATAGAAAACAATCACACAGTTATTGACCACATAGCATAGGCCAGAATAAGTGACCATTTTTTGATATTTCCAAACAAAGCACCATCTCAGAACTATTAGTATATATTAGAGAGGTAATATGAGAAAAAATCCAACAGATACAATTCTCCTAAATATTTCATCAGATAGACCCCAAGAATATCCGTGTAAATTCATTATTTTATAATTATTTTTGAATTAATCTACTTTATATTTTAAATTATTTACATTAAATTTATTATGAATTTTGTTTCAAATATATATATATATATATATATATATATATATATATATATATATATTATACATATATATTATACATATATTATGCATAAATATTACACATATATTATACATATAAATTATATATATATTATACATATAAATTACACATATATTATACATATAAATTATATATATATTATACATATAAATTACACATATATTATACATATAAATTATATATATATTATACATATAAATTACACATATATTATACATATATATTATATATATATTATACATATATATATATATTATACATATATATTATACATATATATCATACGTATATATTATACATATATATCATACGTATATATTATACATATATATCATACGTATATATTATACATATATATCATACGTATATATTATACATATATATCATACGTATATATTATACATATATATCATACGTATATATTATACATATATATCATACGTATATATTATACATATATATCATACGTATATATTATACATATATATCATACGTATATATTATACATATATATCATACGTATATATTATACATATATATCATACGTATATATTATACATACATATCATACGTATATATTATACATACATATCATACGTATATATTATACATATATATCATACGTATATATTATACATATATATCATACGTATATATTATACATACATATCATACGTATATATTATACATATATATCATACGTATATATTATACATATATATATATATATTATATATATATTAGATATATATATATATTATATATATTATATATATATTATACATATATAGGGTTATTCATTCAATCCAGAGCAGCGACGGGGTTTTCCTATCTCTTCCTCTTTTTTTCATTTAATATCACTTCAGCTTGTTATCTATAAAGAAAGAAATATTTATACTGTGCAGATGCTACTTTGGCTTGATGTCTAGAAAGGAAGAAATGTCTGTCTACACTGTACACCTCTCATTATTTTCAATATACGAATCTACGTGTCAAACGATAATTTTTCAATGTCTTGTGTTTGTGCTCCGGTGTTGGGATTGACAAAATTTTGCTGATGATTTACAGAAAAATGACGAAAATTACATTGGTTTAAATTAGCGTAAGCTCTCCATTCGTCGGAATAGATTACTGAACCATCAGTGACTTCTTGTTGAATAATTGGTTGAAGTGTCGTACGGTCTCTTCTTTCAAAGTTAGGGTTAGAAGTTAAGGTTAAGATTAGGCGTTAGGGTTAGGGTTCCAGGCTCGGTAACCACACTTCTTTCAAAACGAATTAGTAGAAGTGTTTTCCTTGCTCCTGTACCGTGTTAATTGAAATACAAGGTGTAGATATCATACCAAAGTAGATTCGTGATACGTAGGTAACAAGCCAAAGCGGCACCATTTTCTGTTGTCTTGGAGCATGTAAGACGTTTATAACATTTTGCAAGCTCACTTTCCAGTCCTCACGGTTCTGCAGATCAACTGTTTCCAAACTCCATTCTGTACGGTCTATACAATCACTTGCTTCCAAGTCTTCCTTGGTTCGTCAACCTTCCTGCGATTCAAGACTTCCATACTTCTACAATAGTTTATGCGGGAGGTTTAACACTGCACATGACAATACCAGCGTAACCAATTCGTCTTTAGAATAACATCTACGCTGGGTAAATGTGCTTCCAGCAAATACAAAGATGTAGAGGGGGGGACAATTCTACGATGCTAACAGAGGCAGCAGCTCTTCTAGTATACATATATTTATATATTAATGTTTGTATTACAGAAGATCAAAACAACATCGGTACCGTCGGTTTCAAATTCTAACAAAGAGGATCCTTTACCGGACTCTCCTCAGCCTCTGTTTAACAAATATGATAAACAGAGGCTGAAGAGTGTCCGGTAAAGAGGTCTTGTTAGGATTTAAAACCGACGGTACCGATGTTGTTCTAATCTCGGTAATCTGTGAGGAATTTTGAATGGAACCCTTTATTCAATCCACGGGGGTAGCGTGCTCTCATTCCATCAGCCATGGCACAATGGATACAAATGCTAAGTAATAATCAGTTTTAAGTGACAATCTTCTGGGGGTTGAAGGTTCAATCCTCAGTGTGGGTAATACGAATAATACAATTACAAATTACCTAAGACTTCTACCCGGTGAAAGAACAAGAGCAATCTACCCCCGTGGATTAAATAAAGGGTTCCATTCAAAATTCTGTACGGATTCCGGAGTTTGACATAAGGATTCCCGAGTTCAAGAAGAGGTATCTGAAGAAAGTCGGCCGAAATGTTGTGAGGACAACATCCAAGACGAGAACAGAAGTAAAAATAATACAAGTTATCAATCTTCATCTAAAAAATTCCGAAATATGGATTGGATAGTCAGAATCAAATATCGATTTGTCAGATGCATTGCTATTAAGGTCTAACATGGAAAATCTGACATAAAACAACATGGACGAATAATTAATGAAAGAAAAGTGCCATATATATATAATTATTCATGTAAGAAAATGTGAATGATTATTACATATTTGAGCATCCGTGGAGTTTACAAGTGGTGAAGATAAAATTTATGTACCCTGAAAAATAGTGGAATCCGGTGATTCTGGTAGCAGTAAGATGATTTACTAGATTTTTTTGTGTAGCTTTTTTTATGGGGGGCTATTCTAGTCATTAAAATCGGGGGAAATCTCACTTTATCTTTTATATATATATATATATATATATATATATATAGAACTAGCATATCACGCCGACTAACTTGCCATCTCGCCTCCCCTCAAAGTTCCATTTACCAAAACCTGATAACATGTAGCATCCCCAAAAATGAATTCAGGAATATTTTAACCAAGAACACGGCCATTCTTGCAATTTCACATTGCAGTATTCGTCTCCCCATAATGGAAGCGTTGTTTATTCAAGTTAATAAACCTAGTATCAACCATGCTCATTATGAGGGGGGCGAAGGTATGTTGAAGTGTTGTTGAAGTGGTATTGAAATGTTTTTTAAAAGCGTCTTCTTAATAAATTCACTAATTTTTTATTTTGCATACTCATTGATCCGCCCGAAGATGACCGACGTCGGTCAAAAACGTTCGTGAAAATATGGCAATTTTTTATACAACATGGACGACAATACCAAATCGGTCATGCGACGAATCGAAAAAACGAATCAAAAAATAAATAAACAGAAGCTGGCGCTACTGTTTAACCAAACATGCATAAGAGAAGGAATGCTGCCTAATTACACAAATATATATATATATATATATATATATATATATATATATATATATATATATATATATTTATATATATATATATAAATTTATGATTATTAATAAACTCATCATAGCAAGGAATACAGATGAAACCCCAGTTAAAATTGGTGATGAACAAATAAAACATGAATGAATAATTAATTAAAGAAAAATGCCAACGTTTGAAACACATATTTTATTGTTTCACAAAAATAAAACAATTTAAAATAAAATTTTAACAATACAAATCTTTTATACAGCAGAGAATCTCCCCAAATTTGTTTTGTTCTGATCTTTGTCTAAATTCTGTCTGGCGGGAGGGTAATGAATCATCGCTAGTTCTACACTGACGAGGAATTTTTTTATTACTTTCAATCTCATTTATCTCGACCTTCGTCGGCGTATCATCCTCCATTATGTTGCAGTGTTCTTGTGCTTGTTTTGCGTTGTACTGTTCGCAAATCTCCTTTAAGAAATTGCACCAGTCTGATACAGTGTTTTTGTTGATCGTTGTCTCGTGAGCTATATCACATTGAGAATAGCCGCGCGACCACATATATATAAGGTAAATGATATCGTTCAATGGCAAGTGGCTTTTCTGGAAACACGATTTTGTGCGGACTGATCGTTTAAATTTGTCTTTGTTGCAGCGCCATGTCCAACCATCGGTTAAATCTGTAGACCTGTCGAGTAGAAATTAAACTTTTCAAAAAGATTTTTTTTTAAATGAAATTATGCAAAAAATAAAAGTAAATAAACAATGAAATTTGTTAATAAAACAAATAAATAATTTAAATTTTCAATAAAAAAATTTATTTTCAAAAAGAAAAAAAAAAAAATGGGAAATTTACCCACCCACTCCCCCTAATAATTAAAAAAAAAATGATGATCCGATTGTAATAACATTTTCGGTAGACATGTAGAGTCGAAAATTAATTTTTTCAAAGAAAATCAAAATTCAAAGAAAAAATAAAAATAATCTGATTGCAATAAGATTTTCGATAATCAATTTTTTTTTAAGAGAAAAACAAATGAAAAAAAAGATGAAAGAATTTAATTTTTTTTTTAAATGAAACAAAAAAATATAAAAATAAATTGATAATCTGCTTTTCAGTCAATGCAGAAATTTTTAAATGAAACATTTTTACATTAAATTGTTTGCATTCAAAATGGAGGGTAGGGCAGATTCTATATTTCTTTATAACAAAATTTTTAAAAACCTTTTCTTTAAAATTTGAAAAAAAACAACAAAAAAAACGATATTCATGCAAGTCTAAAAAACAAAAAGGTTTATACAAATTTGTGAATATTTCATTTGTAAAGTTTGGGAGGGAAATATTTTTTTAATATTCTTTAAAATTGAGAAAAAATTACAAAAAAGATATTTATGCGTATATATATATATATATATATATATATATATATATATATATACACGCTGATTTGTTGTTATTGTTGTTACTGGCGATAGTGCACCAGTGTTTTACCGGTGCGTTTGTTATTTGTCACTTTTAAAGAATATTCATTCGCCCTTAATCGAACGTGTCATCAATTTTTGTATATATATATTTTTTCATTAATCAATTTATAAATTAATTTTTTTGCGTGCATTTATAAATTAATTAATTAAAAAATGCACACATAAATTAATTTATAAATTGAATATATATATATATATATATATACTAATGATAATAGAATTAACGATAAGCGAAATATCGTAGTGATCTATCTCGATAAAATAAAGCTCAATACGTTGAGTAGAGCAATCAATATTAAAGAAAGATGAAGATAAAGAATTGTACATAAATTAATACAAATTTTATTACATCGAAAGTTCAGATGCAAGGAGTTACATTAATCCTTAAACCATGGTTTTTCAAAGATAAAACTCTTCTCGTCAGAGGATAAATCTGGTAATATGGTATTTATATCAATTAAATATTACCTAGTTCCATTTCACTTTGAAAAAATTGAAGAATAAAAACCAAAAGGGATTGGGGATAAAGAAGTTAAAAAATAAAATAAAATAAAATAAAAAATAAAAAATAAAAGGCCGGGAAGTGAAAGTTAGCAGTATTGGGAGGTGATTTTGTAGATAGTTAATAGCTAAAGTAACGTTTTGTAGAATTGAAGAAAGTTTTTTCACAAATAAAAGGTGGAGGGTTCAAAATATCTCACTTGGCCCGTATGGATTCGTACTCCGTTATAGTATATTTCCGTGGAGTTACAAGTAAAAATCCTGTACTGGTATTTTAAATATCCAATTCGGCAAATCCGAGGTTAAGATTGTCTGTTTAAAGGCGTTATGCGGAAAAGTTCATG
>OY744528.1:22411504-22532456 GCA_963556195.1 Sepiola atlantica
ATTTATATATATATATTTTATTTATATATATATATATGATAATAATATTTATTTATATATATATATGATGATAATATTTATTTATATATATATATTTATATATATATATAATATTTATATATATATATATATAATATTTATATATATATATATAATATTTATATATATATAATAATAATATTTATATATATATAATAATAATATTTATTTATTTATATATATATATAATAATATTTATTTATATATATATATAATAATAATATTTATTTATTTATATATATATATAATAATATTTATTTATATATATATATAATAATAATATTTATTTATATATATATATATAATATTTATTTATATATATATATATAATGATATTTATTTATATATATATATATATAATAATATTTATTTATATATATATATAATAGCATTTATTTATATATATATATATAATAATATTTATTTATATATATATATATATAATAATAATATTTATTTATATATATATATATATAATAATATTTATTTATATATATATATATTATAATAATATTTATTCATATATACCAATCTTTAACATTTCCACGCTGCAGTGCGTTTCCCATATTCAAAAACAAGAGACCAGTATATAAAAAAGAAAATAACATCTTCGTCCTTTTTCACTCCTGACGGAACACAAGGTACTAGTACTGTTTATAATATCTCTCTGCTTGACAAGGCTATGTTTTTAGCGAAATGATTGCAAAACTTACATGATATTTAAAATGAGAAAAAAAAATTGATTTATTTTTTATTATTGTATTCTGCATCCTCTGTGCTTTTAGGCATACACCTATATTTTATGCTAAATTTTTTAAAGAATATGAAAAAAAAAAACAATCTTTAACATATATATATATATATTTACATATATATTTCCAAGCAACTAGTTAAAAAACACTCCCTGCTTTATCTACATTATTGCATCATACTTAAAATGAAATACCCGCGTGAATGAAAGAAAAATATCACGCAACAAAAAAGAAACAAATGGCCGCGTGACTGAACAAAGATTAAAAAATAACAATAGGATAAAATGCAAAAAGTAGAATAATCAAAAAACAAAAACAAATAACAATTTACAAAAAAAAAAAATACAATGCAGTCTCATTATCCCCCCACCCCCCCACCCGTTTCAGAAACTCGCGTTCAAAACAAGTTTCCAAATTGTTTAGATCTTTGTATCATTTGGATTATTCGAATGGGCGATACTAAAAATACAATTACCAATTACTTACGACTTCTACCCGGCCATGGCTGACAGAATGAGAACAAGCTACCCCCGTGGATTAAATAAAAGGTTCCGTTTAAAATTTCATACAGATTCCCGAGTTCGACATAAAAATTCTCAAGTTTTCACCTTAAGATGATCTGCAGTTTCATTGGTTGAAACGTTGTGATATTAACATCCAAGATGAGAGCAGTAGTCCAAAAAATATAAATTTTCAAATAAGTTGTTTTGAAGTAATACCCAACCTCAATAACAACTGTGGAATTTCCTCCTTCAAACTAATAAATTACCCCTTCATTAGCAATTTGGTTGGATGGGATAGGGGCTTCATCATTTTTTACACATGAATTAAAAAAGATTTTTCCTATAAAATTGGGAAAGAAACCATGAAAAAGATATCTATACATTTTTAATTTCCAATTTCCTTCATAAGTGGTACAAGCTTTTGAACAAATGCCAGGTAGCAGTCATAAACACTGAAATTCCTTTCCTCTTGCAGAGGGCAGCCCTAGTGAGGTGATTGTGTCACACAATGACCAATCAGCCTCCAGGGCATATTAATTTCGACCGAACCTTTGAAGGACTACATCCAGACCTTTAGGGAATTGCACAGCAATCAGAGAGCTTCCAGGCACCAACGATAAAAGATGTCTTCTCTCCTGTCTTTGTCAACTTGACATCCGAGCGAGGCTATCTTCACTTGAAGATATACTGCTCTAAGTAAAGACTTTCAGCGACCAACCTCTTTTACTTTTCTATTCCTTACTTCACTGCGTTAATTTTCGGCAATCTATATCCAACAGTGTAGGTCACTAAAATAATTTCATTTGACGATTCTTTTATTGCAAACTAACACTGTGGCTCCATTGCCTAATTAAGATATAGAAAAAATCTTTTATAGGAGTTGGTCTTACATTACAATTTAGGTCACAATTAGCTCCCTATAAAATGGGTGACCCCCCCGATAGCCCCACTTCATTAATAGGTTGACATTAACTTTTTAAAGGAATCCTAAAAATTTCACTCTGGGTTAGAACAAAAAGTTAAATTGCCTCAGTCTAGAAGGATTTCTCCTTTAATGTTCGAGGGCAAAAGATGAAGTGTACTATCAGAACAGATACTATACTTTGCTCCTAAAAGGTCAAAGAAGACAGAAGTGTTAATTTATCTTATTCTTAGTTATTAGTGCCTGTAGTAAGGATTGAACCTTCAACCTCCAGAAGACTGTCACTTAGAACTGATTGTTAACCAACGCTGTTAACCGTTATGCCATAAGTCCATGGCTGACGGAATAAGAACATTCTTCCCTCCTGGATTAGATAAAGGGGTGTTTGAAATTTGGTCCCGGTTCTCGAGTTCAACATAAAGATACCCTGTAGCAGACGCTACTATGTTGCGACTTTCTTTCTTTGTTTACTCAGCCCTTCTTTGTCTCTGAGGTAGAGAAGAGGGGTTGATCTTGTGAAAGCACGTTGGCCGAAGATTCCGGCCAATCAGGAACTAACAGGTCAGCTTGACTACGCGTGATTTGACTCACTATAAAACAAGTCACGCACCTTTTTTTTCTTCCGCTTTCCGGCCGAACGCACACAGAGGAGATCGTCGACAATCCCCCCGCCCACCCACCGGCTCGACCGAAGAGGTGGGGAAGGCAAAAGTAAAAAAGTGGGTAATCTTTTTTAATTCCTACCACGAATAACGAACTTTTCTTCAAGCACACATACCCATTACAATTGCCACAAAAATATATCAAACACACTCGCATATTACACCTTCGTACAAACATGAACTTACAAACGGAACTTTTGCACTCCTTAAAAATATGAACTCTACAAAATGTCTTAGTAAAATAAATTGGTTTGTTTTAATATAAATGTTTTACTCTTAATTATTGATTTTACAAAATACCATTCTTGCGTGTTAGCTTTATTATTTCTAATATAATTTCAGATAATAATAATAATGTTTTCTTTCTTCCCTTTGTTTGTTTTATTCTGTTAATTTTATCCACCGGGCCACTTCAACCAATCCACACCTGGTCGGGCCATCCGGACAGTGGGAATGATATGCCGCTATAAAGGCATCCATCCCATAACCATTTGTCCGGCCGTTCATCGCCACATTGGTTTATTCTTTGTTCGAACCCCCGGTCATAACCCCAAGTTTGAAAAGATGCATATGAAGAAGGTCGGAAGTGACATCGGCCAAAACGTTGTCAATATAAACAAGATAAAAAAAGTAATGTGAATAATCCAACTTATTTCATAAACACCATTATATTTATTTATTTATTTTTGTTGAGCAAAACTACGTTAATATAATTGAACATAAAAAAAGTAAACAAAACATTGAATATGGTTTCGTGTGGTTACTTTTCGGTTACTGTCGAAACTTGTTACGGATTTTACAGAACAAATATCGTCTGCCATGCGGGATGATTTGTAAAAGCACCGAAAGTTTTAAAGTTTTGGCCTTTTGGCTGAGATCAAAGTGTAGTATCTGTTCCGATGGATACTGCACGCCTGTCCTGTGCAGTTCTAGGAGGTCCACCCTCCCAGGCTTTGCCTCGCCTCTTTGGGGAGGAGTAAGTTTATTGCTTACTATCTGAGGCGCCCCTACCGGGGAATGCCGACGGAGCTGCCCAGGCAATTTTTAAATGGCCAGAGTGCTCACCTCTCGAGCGCTGGCTTTTCAAACCCCACTTTCTCGACCCGATCTTGGGTCACATCTTACTTGTGGGAGTAAGATAAAACTGGCCTTGTGCCTAACTCCTGGGGAGGAGTAAATAAAACTTAAATAAATAAAAAGAAGAAAAAGCGGTAAATTTGTAGATTAACACCCTCCGTTGTATTCCCCTCTTAAGGGAGAGTCTACATTTTTGAGGCGATCAAGTGTGAACAGTAACACTCTGAAAAAACTTGGCAGAAAAGAAAACAATGAAAAAGCAAAACAAAAAATAAAACCAATCAATTTAGAATTTATGGTGAAGGATCAGTCTCATATATAAATTTAACGTAAAATTATCCCCACTCCCAGGCCATTGTAGCTTTTTAGAGGAGTTAACCAAATTATTTTACCACTAACCCTAAGTCCGAGTCGTTAGATCGTAAAACTATACGTAATCACCTAAAAACGTAGACTACACACACACAAACAAACGCACAGGATTTACTTTCCATAGAAAAAGAAAAAAATGGTTAACTGTCATAAAACCGCATTATACGTTAAATTTATATGTAAAACTGATTCAACCCACCACCAACAACAACAACAACAACAATAATAATAACAATAATAATAAATAAATAAATAAATAAATGGTGCTATTTTACTTATAGGCCGATCAAGTTAATTGGTTTCATGTAAAAGCATTATTTTGTACTTACTCAGTCATATTTTATCTCTCACGCCCCGAAAAAGAATTTAAAAATATCAAGCAGAACTTTAATTAGAACGATTTTTCCATTTCGATGTTCAACCTGTATTTGTGCCCGAGCCGACATTTTGGGCTGTGAGCGGTCGGTAGAATAGACAAGGGCATTAACTCCGTTTTTATTGTTAGGATTATAAAAAGAAAGAAACACATAAGCAATAATAATAAAATATATATTTATTAAATTAAAAAATAGAAAATTAAATAATTATTTTTACTTTGTTCACCGGGATACTTTCCACGATATAACTTTATTGTTTTTTTTTGTTTTTTTTCATATTTACATGGTAACAGCGACCTAGGGGACCCAATTTCGCGACACTTATCTGCCCTTAGTTAGCTAACCGGCCACTAACCGGCCACTCCGAAAATCGCAGACTCGCCATTTCATATAACCCTTATGGAAATGGAAAAATCGTTCTAATTAAAGTTCTGCTTGATATTTTAAAATTCTTCTTCGGGGCGTGAGAGATAAAATATGACTGAGTAAGTACAAAATAATGCTTTTACATGAACACAATTAACTTGATCGGCCTATAAGTAAAATAGCACCAAATAAATAAATAAATAAAATAAAATAAAAACTTGTTTAACTAAAAACGTAATAGTTTGTAATTTTCTCTAACCAAGTCAGATTAAACCGAAGATATGGAATTTGGACGTAAAACAATAATTGGTACTTTTACGCAATACGAATCAACCCGTCTTTTTTTTTTACCCTAAATCTAACCCCAATCTAAGTTTTAGATTTAGTTCGACAAAAATCAGTTTAGTTTAGTTCGATTCGTATGTCTAACTATGCCTCAGTGAGGAGACACGTAAATAGGGACTCTTTAATTGTTTCATCTTGGAGATCGATCAATCTCCCAGCCCCATGCCACTTCTATTATTTTAGAAAACGCTAGCTAAGGAAGAACGATAACTTAAGTTACAACATAACTTTATGCATTAATTATATTTTATGCATAAATTAATCTTATTATCCAATATTTAAAAAATAAAAACGCTTAATATTTTTTAGGTATTGTTTCTGCTCCAGAAAATGCGATAAATGCCGATTTTAATACAAAATAAGTTGTTTTGAAGTAAAATGTGGAAAGTGATTTGCCCGTAAATAAAAAGCGACTATAAGCTAGTAAATTCCCGCACGACGTACCTGTTCAGTGTGCAGGGTTCGTTGCAGACTTCGCAATAAATTGTATTTAACAATAAGCTGCGCTTGGCCAACCACTTAAGCATGTCGAGGTCATCCGACAGTTTAAATGAAAGCGACAACAATGTATTTGTTTCATTGATAATATAATCATTTTCATAGAATTCTTCAACAATTTTTGAGGGCATTTTACGGCGACCGGCCATGGCGAACGCATTTGGTAAACTTGGGCCGGACGTAACTAGAGTTGTCTCCCTTCATACGATGGAAACGAATAAGAAGATTGCATCCTGCAAAGAGTTTGACAAAAGATGGATAAAAGTGTCAAGTCTATTTACTTGCCTTATCTCCCACTATAGCAAAGTTGGACACAAGGTCAACTTATAATAATAAACTAATCCCCCTTTCTCCTGAAAGAGGGGTTAATACTTAGAGGGTGGCCGCCTAAGACCGAACAAAAACATGATGTTCAAAGTTCGTTCTCTGCCTGGATATACATGCGACCCGAGTCTTCTCCGAGACTCCAGCCCGGTTAAATGAACCCTGCCGAGTACCCCCACTAGTGTGTGCCTCAATAAAGAAAAACAAATAATAAATAAAAATGAAGACATACTGGTGTTATGTATGTGACCGGGACGGAACAAAGACATCGTACACCAAAAATTACGTAAATTGAGCAAGTAGTTTTTTTTTTTATCACATATATAATCAAATTTTGTCATTATTTTCCATGCTCGCTTGTCACGCCGCCATCTTTGAAAAACAAGAGACGTAAGTCAGGCCAGCGTTACAAGCCCAGCTTGTCGTGACAAGCGAGCGTGAAAAAGAAATGACAAAATTTGATTTTCTGTGATAAAAAAAAAAATACTTGATCAATTTACGTAATTTTTGGTGTACGATGTCTTTGTTCCGTCCAGGTCACATACATAATACAGGTATTTATTGTTTGTTTTTCCTTATTGAGACTTTTCCGAAGTTACACCTATTTTCTTTTTTCACGCAAACAGATCACAAAGGAGTAGATAAAAAAAATAATAAAATAAATTTTTGTAATGATTTCTCAACTGTATTTTCTTTCAAATAATTTATGTCGCTAATAGTAACGTTCGCTAAAATGTTGTTTTGCGAACCCCCTTTAAATAATTTACGTGACTGAAATAGGAATTTCCCGCGTTCGCTCTACACCTGTTGGTGGGACTATTTTGATTGACACAATTTGTTCTCGTCTCCGGTTTGAGCGATTTTATTTAGGAAAAAGTAACGGTTACAGCAAATATTTAATATGGGAATAAAAAACAATGCATGCAAATGTTCCTATTCGCCTTAGACACAAGGCCCGAAAGGTTATGGGAGGGGGGAGTCGTTGGTCATACAATTGGTCTATGTGCACTTTACCCTTTTTATTTATCTACCTCCCACAAGGTAAGATGTGACACAAGGTCGGGAAAGTGGGATTAGATAAGCCAGCGCTCGAGAGGTGAGCACTCTGGCCATTTAAAAAATTGCCTGGGCAGCCCCGTCGGCATTCCCCGGTAGAGGCGCCTCAGACAGTAAGTAATAAACTTACTCCTCCCCAAAGAGGGGAGGCAAAGCCTGGGAGGGTGCACCTCCTAGGACTGCACAGGACCAGCAACCCCCAATAGACCGGCGTAAATCCAGACCCAAAGGCCCGGACGATACCGGTTTATTAGGCGAGGTAAAAAAAAAACCTGGTTGAACCTTTACCCTTAGCTAGGCTCTCTCACCAAAATACCCCATTCTCTCTGTGTGTTGGACCTACTTAGGTGATCCCCAATTTATATTTAAAAAATGTATTGGTACTTGTCCAGATATTGAACCTAATTTCCGTGACTGCCCGGCAGCAGCGAGCCGACAGCTATCGGAAGCGTCCGAGACCTGCCGAATCGAAAACGAGGCTGGCGTCAAGCAGCCGATAGCGATTTGAAGGAGAGATGCTTGCCAATTGCAGAAAATGAATTTCGAAGTGCTGTGTCGTACAATTGGCTCTCCGGAGCAGTGCATTAACTTTTGCTTTGCCGACTAGCACCGCAAAAGCCTGTGACGGAGAAATATGCATGGAGATGCCCCACCCAGGAATGCGGGCTTGGATTTCGTTGCGATCGGGGACGTTTTTTTTTCGCGGTCAAAACTAGAAATTGCAACAATTTTAAAGATGATATACCTGTGGTCCCAGGATATGACGACCGGTAAAAACTTACTAAAAGAATACGGTGTACTGTCTCGAACCACGCAAGTGGACTGGAAAAATTTTCTGCGGGAGGTGTGCATCGAATACCTAGCGCGAAACCCCAGACGACTCGGAGGTCCAGGGCATACGGTTGAGATAGACGAGAGTCTGTTCAACCGTAGAAAAAACAACGTCGGCCGTGTTCTTCAGCCGCTCTGGGTCTTCGGGGGATACGACCCCGCAGAGAAGGAGGGTTTCCTGGTGACGGTACCAAACAGGAATGCCGAAACCCTCCTTCCAAGTTTAAAAGTTAAAAAAAAAAAAAAACAGTTTATTATTTTAGTTACAAAAAAAATGGTTTAAAAAAGTTTTAAAAAAAAACAGTGGGCATCTTTTACGAGACTCAGCAGAGTAAAAACGCTAAAAAAACAAATATACAACAAATAAAAGTAACTGTAAGCTGTAAAAGTTAGTTTCAAACTTGCATGTGCTATTTGTTTGTATTTTAAACCCGTTTGAAGTGCTATTTATTAGAAATTTAAGTTCGACAGACGTTCATCGAAGAAATCAAAATGGCCGCTCTACGTAATAATATCGAGTGACTGGCCGCCATTTTTCTTTGAGAAAGTAGATGTTTTAAAAAACAAGAAATTTTTTTTAACATCTAATAAAAAGCCATTTATACTACGTAAAAATACAAACAAATTACATAGGTAAGTAGAAAAATGTCTATTCTAGACATAAGTCAACTTTACTTGTTGCAAATTTATGTTTTTAAACTCTTTCTCGTTCTTTTTTTTGGACCCCGTTTGCGCCTCTGCTGAGCGTCGTAACATATACCCAAGTTTTTAAAAAATGGTTAAAAAATAATAATAATAAAAAGTTTATTTATTTCAGCTATGGGTTTGTTCATTTATTTCATTTTTTTGTATAAAAAATATATGCATTTCTTTTTCATTACGTATATTCATCGTCTTACATTGTTGTCGTCTGCCGACTCGGCAGGTCTCGGGCGCTTCCGTTAGCTGTCGGCTCGCTGTTGTTGTGCAAAACGATCATCGCGATTTAAAGGTCTTTGTTTGTTTTTTTCTTTTTGGTAAGTTTTTTTCTTTTTGGTAAGTTTTTTTTTTTGTTTTCACTTATTTTTTTGTTGTTGTTGACGACAACATCAATGCTTTTAAAGAAAATACAGTTGGGTAATTCGTCAAAAACAACAATTTATTTTGGTTTTATATATACTCATTTGTGACAAATTTGCTTTTTAAAATGTTAATATTAAATTGAAAATACCGTAAATATTGGTTGTAAGTAAAAAGGGTCAGATATCTTGGTTTTTTTTTAGGGGGGGGGGGTCAGGAAGTAAAGGTACCGGACCATGGCCACCGAGAGTTGACACGACCGGACCCCTTATTACTTTACTCACGACCAATAATTACGTAACTTAAAATGCTTATATCTTAATAATAATTACTATTAGCGATATAAATTATTTTAAAAGGGAATACAGTCGGGAAATTATTCAAAAAAACAATTTCTTTGAGTCATGTTTGCGTTAAAAACAAAATTCAATATCTAAAAGAAAGTTTTTAGCAATTTTATTTGCCGTAAATAGAGACGGCGTAAAATTATCCGGTTGTGTATTTACTTCATGTAATGGCTAAACGCGGATCCTTTTTTTTTTTTTTTTTTTTTTTTTAATTTATCTACCTCCCACAAGGTAAGATGTGACACAAGGTCGGGGAAAGTGGGATTAGATAAGCCTGGGCAGCCCCGTCGGCATTCCCCGGTAGGGGCGCCTCAGACAGTAAGCAATAAACTTACTCCTCCCCAAAGAGGGGAGGCAAAGTCGTGGAGGGTGGACCTCCTAGAACTGCAGAGGACCAGTATTGTGCAGTATCCATCGGAACAGATACTACACTTTGATCTTGGCCAAAAAGCCGACGTTTTACTCAGTCAATATTTACGGCAAAATTAAATTGCTTTCAACGTATTTTAAATATTAAATATCTTAACGCAAATAGGTCACAAATGAGTAGGTCAACCAAAATGGATTGTTTTTGACTAATTTCCAAACTGCGTTTCCTTTAAAATAATTTATGTCGCCAATAGTAACGTTTACCTTGGTCTCTTTTGGGCATTTCACTACGATCATGTAAACTTTCAAAGACAAACAAGGTAAATTTGTAGATCAACAACCTCCACTGCTCCCCCCCCCCAAAAAAAAATGAGATTCTACTTTTTTTAGGCGATTACGTGTGAACATCCTGAAAAAGTTGGCGGAAAGAAAAAAACAACAATTATTTTAGATTTTAGAGTGGGGGATCAATTTTGCATATACATTTAACGGCCATTCTAATTTTTTAGAGATGTTAACTAAATTCTTGAGAGATAAATGGTTAAATTTGTCGTTTCTTACTCAAAATGGTGGACAACTCTGTCGTCATTAAATCGTCTGCTATTTTCCGACCTTACAAATGAGTAAGTAAACTCAAATAAATTGTTTTGGACTAATTTCCCAACTCTATTGCGTTTAAAATAATTTAAGGTAAATTAAAATTAGTCCCAAACAATTTATTTGGGTTTACTTACTCATTTGTGAGGTCGGAAAATAGCAGACGAGAAATCCTGTGCGTTTTTCTTTTTTGCGGGACGCCCGACGGGATAGATTCGACTTTTTAGGCGATTACGTGTGGTTTTACGACCTTGCCACTCGGACTAGAGTTAGTGGTAAAAAAAAATTGTTAACTGCTCTAAAAAGCTCAATTAGGCTAGAAATGGGGAACATTTTACATTAACTTTATATACGAAACTGATCCACTACTCTAAATATTTTTTTTTTTTTTTTCGTCTTTCCGCCAAGTTTTTCAGGGTGTTACTGTTCACACGTAAAAAAGTAGAATCTCGTTTTTATTTAAGGGGAGGGGGTGATGCAGCGGAGAATGTTAATCTACAAATTTACTTTTTTTTCTTTTTTTTTTTTTTACTTCAAATGAAATATTTAAATTTCAGTTTATTTTTATCAGTTAAAATTTGATTACGATTAAGTAAATTTGTTCTTGTTATTATATTTTTTTTTATTTATCTTTATTTTGTATTTATTTTGTATTTTTATTTTTTTACTTACTATGATTTTTCACATGAGTCATTATCAGTGATTACCCATTAGCAATATCAAATGGTGTTCACTGGAGTCTGAGTGACAACATGTCTCCCTAAATTTCCACCACTCTCCACTTCTTTTGATAACCATTGCGAATCACTTTGCGTTATCACAACAGCCGTGTACTATTGATTTATTGCTGATAACGACTGTTGGCTCTTTCTTGAATTTGAGTGGCAATAAGTCTCTCCAAGATTCCAGTACTTTCTGTATGGTTCTCTCCCTCCTCACTATTTCCATCCTCCTTGGCCCTTCGTGACCATTTCGTGTGGTACCAACCGAGGTTTTTTGGATGGATGGGGGACAGATTATGAAATTTCTGGCAGTTTCGCTTTCTTTGGATTCTATTTCTATCTCAACTTATCTGTGGTTGGTCGGCGTCACCTGGTTATGTGCACTCAAGGATTTTCCTTAATTTTTTTTCTTTTTTTTGTATTTATCTACCTCCCACAGCGGTAAAATGTGACAAAGGTCATGAAAATTGGATTGAAAAGCCAGCTCCTTGAAGAAAGAGCACTCTCGTCTACAAAAAATGCCTGGGCAGTCGCGTCAGCATTCCCCAATAGAGGCGTCTCAGGCGATTAGCAATAAACGGACCAAGACTAGAATAAGGACCCCAGATCATTAACACAAGACGCGGGACATGTTTTGGAAATCACCGGTTGACCTCGCAATACACGTGGTCTCTATTTACAAAACACTTGTAAATAAATCTTTTATTTATTTTAATAAATGCAGTATATTTCGGAATTTTTTTTCTTTTAACATGTTAATATTTATTTTAAGGCAGAGAGTCCATAAATAAAACAAATAAAATATTAACATGTTTTCTTTTAAAACATGTTTTTGTGTCACTATTTACTTGCCTCCCCACGAGGGTAGAAATGGGGGGGGGTATGAAATATTTATCATCGTACTTAAGTAATCTTTCGTTTTGTAGGGAAAAATCAAGCTTCCCAAAAAGGGGCATTCTGGATCTTACCTCAGTTTAGAAGGATTTTTCCATACTACACTTTGCTCCTAGCCCGAGGAGGCAAAACGGAAGATTACGCAAGTTATTTTAATAAATAAACGAAATATATACGCTTTTTAAAAAATCGCCTGCCTTGTAATCTTTCGTTTTGCCTCCCCACGAGGGCGGAGTTAGACTTCAAAAATCAGTTTCTAAACGGAAGCAATTTAAAGTTTATGAAGTTTTTGTCCTTTTTTTCTCTAAGCAACAAATGAAATAAGATTTAACAAATACAAAGTTTTATTTATTTGTTTATAATTGTTGCTTACAGAAAAAAAAGGAAAAAACTTCATAAACTGATTTTTGATGTCTAACTCCGCCCTCGTGGGGAGGCAAAACGAAAGATTACAAGTCAGGCGATTTTTTAAAAAGCGTATATATTTCGTTTATTTATTAAAATAACTTGAGTAATCTTCCGTTTTGCCTCCTCGGGCTAGGAGCAAAGTGTAGTATGGAAAAATCCTTCTAAACTGAGGTAAGATCCAGAGTGCCCCTTTTTGGAAAGCTTGATTTTTCCCTACAAAACGAAAGATTACTTAAGTACGGTGATAAATATTTCATACCCCCCCCCCATTTCTGCCCTCGTGGGGAGGCAAGTAAATAGTGACACAAAAACATGTTTTAAAAGAAAACATGTTAATATTTTATTTGTTTTATTTATGGACTCTCTGCCTTAAAATAAATATTAACATGTTAAAAGAAAAAAAATTCCGAAATATACTGCATTTATTAAAATAAATAAAAGATTTATTTACAAGTGTTTTGTAAATAGAGACCACGTGTATTGCGAGGTCAACCGGTGATTTCCAAAACATGTCCCGCGTCTTGTGTTAATGATCTGGGGTCCTTATTCTAGTCTTGATCCTAATAAACTAACCCCTTCTCAAAGGGTGAGAAGGCAAAGCCTGGGAGGGTGCATCTCCTAGAACTGCACAGGACAAACCCACAGACCGGCGGAATCAAGCCCAAAGACAAATACGGTACCGGTCTACAGAGTGTAGCATCCATCGGAACAGATACAACACTCTGATCTTTCAGCTGTTTTTATCACTGACGTGCGTTGTATGATGTCAATCCTACTTTTGATTCCAATTTCTGCTCGTCTTTTTTTACAGCTTTTGTTCGGAACCGCTAACTGTTCCCAGTACTTCTACAATTATTGGTATTACAGTTATTTTATTCATATTCCCTTGAGCTCTCTAGCAAGCT
Organism: Sepiola atlantica; assembly: GCA_963556195.1. Taxonomy (NCBI): domain Eukaryota; kingdom Metazoa; phylum Mollusca; class Cephalopoda; order Sepiida; family Sepiolidae; genus Sepiola; species Sepiola atlantica. The sequence goes on from OY744528.1 coordinate 22,424,930, forward strand.
CCATGTATTTGCATAGTTTTATGGCTCTTTCAGCTTCACTCTGTGATCTGCTAGGACGGCGATCAATTTGTCCGTCTTTATTTCCCTGTCCGAGGGGATTTTATTATTATTAGTTTACTCATTAAGGAGTAGTCACACAAGTTATTAGTAGTGATCTCTCACTGGAAACAACAGGTGGTGTTCCCTGGAGTCCGAGTGACAACAAGTCTTTCCACATTTCCATCACTCTCTGCTTCTTTCTGTAACCATTGCAAATATTCTTTCTATCCTCTCAGACCCATCAGAATCGGTTGGTGCCACAAAATCTTATCATGAAGGACCATTTTTTTTCTGTTTGCTCCCCCTTCCTCCTCGCGACCATTTTCTGTGGCACAACCTAACCCCTAACCCCCTTTTTTCGTAGGAGGTTAGGGGAGGTTGTAAGGAAGCGACGTTGTCCCTTATCTATGCTTCAGTCACAAAATGAAATAACAAAAAAAACTCTGCTTACAATAAGAACGAAAAGGGTTTATTCAATAAGGTTACCTATACCGTTCGGTATAGGTGGAAGAAAGTTGCACAGTGTCCGAGAGAGGAAGAGGAAAGTAGAAAGTTCTTAGGGCTGCCGGAGGTTGTCAGCAAATATCTTCAGGCGAAGATAGTAGATGCTGTGAGCGTCCAGTGGACAGAGAGGCAGGAGAGAGAAAGTAGAATCCCAAAGGGGGCCAAAGTAGTTCTTTAGAGAACTAATTATGGCAATGCACCCTGCAATCAAATTGGTCAACATTTGACCAAACAACCTCATAGGGTCACTGTAAACCTTATTTATGACTGCTACAAGGTCAGATGATGTGAGTTTTCGACTTTGGTAGTTTCAGTTTTCTTAGTTTCGTGAAATCTCCCTTCTATGTTTCTAGTGGTATTCTATTTCAGTTTATTTGTGATTGGCTACCGTTATGTGGTTATTGGAGTAGGTTTCCACACTCAAGGATTTTTCAGCTGTTTTAATGAATGTCCTGTTTTGTATGATATAAATCCCAATTATTATTAAGCTCTACAATGTATTGAGCACTATCGAAATAAAAACTGGAAAATATCTTCAAAATATATTAAAATATTTAAGTGAAATATTTTGAAAATCAACAATCGTGCAATTTAAATGAAAAATTCATTTATTTAATTTTTTTTTTTTTTTGCAAGCTTTCGTTGTAGAACAACTTTGTTAGGGGAGACTGCCTTATAGTTTGTTTTCTTTTCTTCTTCCTCATTTTGATGGTATTAATCCCGAGGGGTCGAATCACGGTAAAGGTAAAAGAGCACATCAAGTTCTAGAAGATGTTAGGATAAGTATAGTCTGGTCGATGTTATGCGCAGATTGGCGCTTTTTTAATAAGGAAATTTAAAACATATACTTATCCTAACGTCTTCTAGAACTTGATGTGCGCTTTGATTCGACCCCTCAGGGTTAATACCACTAAAATGAGAAAGAAGATGTTGTCAATTTCCTTACAATTAATTTTACTGAACTTACTATTCTTCAGGAATAAATAAACTTTAATCTTAAATAATAGATTTAACCAGGTTTATTATTTTGCGTGTTTTTTTTTTTTGTTTTTTTTTTGTATTTATCTTTCTCCCACAGTGGTAAGATGTGACTGTGGGATTGAAAAACCAGCGCCCTAGGAGAAGAACACAAAGAAGGCCTACAAAAAAATGCCGTCGGCATTTCCCGGTAGGGGCGCCTCAGATGATTAGCAATATCTAACAAAGGGTGAGAAGGTAAGGCCTGGGAGGGTGGACCTACTAGAACTGAATAGGACAATCCCTAAGACCGGCGGAATCAAGGCCCAAAGGCCAAGACGGTACAGGTCTAAGGGCGTAGCATCCATCGGAACAGATACCACACTTTGATCTCTGCCAAAGGCTGAGAAAAAAATATTTTGCGTGTGTTAGGTGAATACATGGCATCGAATAGTACTTTTAAATATTGAAATGACTTTGTACCCAAAAGTTATTTCCCTTGAAATTTTGAAGCATATAATTGAACGTTCAGAGTTATCTGCCCCTGATTTGACCAGACGACAACAAACAGAAAAATTCAATGGAGACGCTTACCGACATCGGCTTAGCGAACCTCCTCATTTTCATAGTAATTCTCCCAGTTGTAAATTGTTCAATAAATCATCTTTGTTTTCCTGCAAATTTTGATTCCCAACTCATCGAGACATTTTCTAATTAAATTCACTTGGGAAAACAGTTATCTTCTTGCTAACATTACAAACAATAGTAATACTTCAGTCAGCTGCTGCTGATGATGACATTCACTTGAATATATACTCAATTATCTCTCTTAGTATTACACGAAAACGAATACTTATTTATATCTTGTTACGAATATCAAATTTTATATTTGTATGATAGTAAAATCTTCATTCTAGCATATTCGGTTTAACGTTCGTTTTACATGCTGGCATGTGTTAGACGGCTTTTAAAAATTGACTTCCAAACAAACCTTATCTCTGGCTAGGCCTTTATTTGTCCTTCTTTCTCTCAAGCCAATTTTTATCACTTCCTCCCATGTTTACCTTGACCTTCCCCTGTGACCTCAACTGTTCTACATCTACTAACCCAAGAACTCGCATCCATTCTTTCAACATGGACATGTCATCGAAGTCTCCTGTTCTGCACACATCTCCTTGTACTGTTTAGATTTAATCTTCCTGTCTTTAAGATCCACACTTAATAAATATATATTTTATTCAATTAAAATCCCAACCTTCAATTTATTAAACCTCAATCTCCTTTTCTTTCAAAATACAGTCAAACAAGCAAAGAAAGATTAATATACTAACATATATATGTGTATATATAAATCTGCATTTATCCTGTTTATATATATATATATATATATATATATATATATATATAGAGAGAGAGAGAGAGAAAGAGAGAGAGAGATTAAATTCCTTTTAGAGAGATTTAAAGTCCTTTTATCAAGGCCTTGAATTTGAATTTAATGTGTTTTTTTGTTTTTTTACCTTTTTATTTTTTGATAAGTTTAATCCTTAAACCCATTTTCTCTCCTTAACATTCTCTAGAAGACACATAATTAACACTCAAAACAGTAACGGCCAAATATACGCTCCTTATAAACATTGACTCACGGGATTTGTATAGAAATATTTTTTATTTTTTATTTTAAAAAATCTTTTCCATTTTTAAATCTCAACTGTTACATTTCACCCCCTTTTTTTTTTTTTCAAACCATATTAAATCTCTCTAACACTAATTTTAAATAAATATACATAACAAATAATGCATCTAAACGAGAGTGACACATGACTTCACATTTCCGAAACAGGTGACAACATAAGCTGAAGAGAGCCGGATGGCTAAGTCCTTCTGAGCTTGAAACCGACGGTACTAATGTTGTATTAATTTTTCTGTACCAATAAATAAATATATAGATATTTATTTATATATATATATATATATATATATATATATATATATATATATATAGGATGTTCAGGATAAATTTGATACTTTTTGGAAAGGAAAAGGAAAAAAAAACACGTCATATCTGTGCCAATAATTGATGTATTTTTAAATTTCAAAGTACATCCCTTAGAGGGTTTTATGCCGAATACAATTCACTCAAAGAAGTCGCCTTGAGCCTCCAACACGGCCTCCAGGTGGGACCTGTAGCATGCAGCCTTCAAGGTGTTTTTTGCAGGTGGTATGGTTGGTGTCTTTCTTAACTGTGCCCACACATAATAGTCTATGGGGTTGCAATCAGGTGAGCTGAAGGGGCCAGATGTTGGGACTGGCGAAGTTGTGGAAATTCTAAGAGTTACATCTGGGTTTTCCCGGAGGTGTGACACAGAGCTGAGTCTTGCTGCCACACATATGGCCTTCCCACCACCACCACCACCCTCTCCATCCAGTGCTTGACAATAGATGGTGAAAATAAATGACGAAAATAAATGACGAAATAAATCTTTTATGTAGCTTTTGTTTATAGAGCTATTCCGGTCATTGAAATAGGGGAAAAAATCTCACTTTACCTTATATATATATATGATTATTTATGAAGGAAAATGTGAATGATTATTACATATGTGCGCATCCGTAGAGTGTACAATCAGTGAATATCAAATTTATGTACTTTGCAAAATAGTAGACAGCAGTAAGATGACTTACTAGATTTTCTTATGTAGCTTTTGTTTATGGGGCTATTCCAGTCATTAAAATCGGGGGAAATCTCACTTTACCTTATATATATATATATATATATATATATATATATATATTTATGATTATTAATAGACTCATCATAGCAAGGAATACAGATGAAACCCAAGTTAAAATTGGTGATGAACAAATAAAACATGAATGAATAATTAATTAAAGAAAAATGCCAACGTTCGAAACACATATTTTATTGTTTCACAAAAATAAAACATAATTTGAAATAAAATTTTAACAATACAAATCTTTTATACAGCAGAGAATCTCCCCAAATTTGTTTTGTTCTGATCTTTGTCTAAATTCTGTCTGGCGGGAGGGTAATGAATCATCGCTAGTTCTATACTGACGAGGAATTTTTTTATTACTTTCAATCTCATTTATCTCGACCTTCGTCGGCGTATCATCCTCCATTATGCCGCTGTGTTCTTGCGATTGTCTCTCATTGTACTGTTTACACATCTCCTTTAAAAAACTGCACCAGTCTGATACAGTGTTTTTGTTGATCGTTGTCTCGTGAGCTATATCACATTGAGAATAGCCACGCGACCACATATATATAAGGTAGATGATATCCCTCAATGGCAAGCGGCTTTTTTGAAATAACGATTTCGTACGGACAGATCGTTTAAATCCATGTTTGTTACAGCGCCATGTCCAACCATCTGTTATATTTGCAGACCTGTTAAATAGGAGTTAAATTTTTCCAAAGAAAATCCAAATCCATATTTAAAAACAAAAATAAACTGCTTGTAATAAAATTTTCTGTCATAAAATGTTTTTTTAATGAAATCTTTTGAAAAAGAAAAAAAAGCAATGAAACAACATAAAAAAAAACTGATAATCTAATCAAATTTTTGCTAAATGCAGGGATTTTTTAACGAAACGTTTTTTCACGAAATTGTGTATCATTCATAAAAATTGAGTGGAAAGAGAGCAGTTTTTTTATACCAAAATTTAAAAAAACAACTTTTCTACAAAATCTGGAAAAGTAACAGAAAAAGATATTCTAGTCGAGAAAACAAAAAGTTTTATACAAAATTGTGAATATTTCATTAGTAGGAAACTTTTAAAAGTTTTCTTGAAAATTGGGAAAATAAGCAATGAAAAAGGCATTTATGCATATCTCTATTTATATAAAGTTAGGTATGTGTATATGTTTATATATTTGTACGTACAGGATTCACTCCTGTTTTTTTGTTTTTTTTTGGAACACCAGCTGCTAGGCGTAAGGGGATATATTTAGTTTAAATTAGTTTTTATTCAAAGGGGGTAAAAAGGGGTGGAAGCCCTTCATGAAAATTCAGATACCTCCGATTTTTGTGAATTTTAAAGAATAGGTATTAGATATCAATTAGTAAATATTCTTCAAATTTCAGTTTCTTTGAAGTATTTTAAAAGGTTTACAGGGGGCATAAATATGGGCACAACTTCCTATTTGAAGATTCAAATATTTCAGATTTGTACTGAATTTGATCCATAGTCATTAGACACCAATTAAACTAGATTCCCTGAATTTCAATTTCTTCTTAAGACCCGTTAAGCTTAAGCCTTAAATTTTAGACATTTTCTAGAATCAAAATCATATAATGGATTTTGATCAAAATTGGAATACTTATGCTAGACATAAGTTTTAGTATCATTATATCTTGATTTTAATCTCAGTAAGGAGATATAAAAGTGGTGCAAACTGTTCTGTTTGAGGAATTCATTTTCCCCGTCATGGGACAGGTATTCTTCTAATATATATATATATATATATATATATAGTATACGCTCACCGATTCACGGGTTAGGCTCTGTCACAAGCGTATCAAGTCGCGAGACGATTTATCCCCCTTGGATTAGGTCAACCGAAGTTGCTTCCCTTGCCTAGTAGTGAACCGTAAACAGAGAGCAGTTTGGAACAGCCACTCAATTACCTAAAGTGCTGTAAAGCAGCAGCTAAGCTGTGCCATACTGTACATTAGTGTTATCATCATCATCATCATCATCGTATGGCACAGCAAATTTCATCATCATTTTATTATCATTCATTATTGGTGAGTGCACAAACAATATTAAATTTGTTTTCATTTATTATTGCAATACAGTACATATTTTTGTTATAAATGCATACACCGTATGTACAGTGCATATTTTTTGTGACCGTGTATTAATAATGTTTTAATTGCATATTATTACTGAATTGTGCTGTACTGTATTATTATTACCTGAACTGTGAGTAGTGTATTTAACTGTCTAAGTTTGCCTTTAAATTTGTTCCCATTTCTGTCAATTCCAATACATATGTTGTACGCATAGAAAATGACTTTACGGTACAGTAATACAGTATGGGTAACTATGCTTTGCGGTGTTACTGTCATCCTGTACTCACGTTTCTTTTTGATTAAAATAGTGTTGCAGTACAAAATTCAAATGTGTTTACATTATCATTACTACATTAGTGAAATACATAACTGCATGCAATATTACTACTGTATTAATGAGTAAGAGTGTCTTTAGAAAGTGTTTGGGAAGCATTTAGTACCGTATATAATCTCATACATAGACGTTTTAAAACTGCATCCAATATTCGCGCTTTTTCGCTATTAGCGGGGGACGTAAAGAACGTAACCCCTGAGAATAGCGAGGAAATACTATATATATATATATATATATATATATATATATATAAGTCGGTCAGATTTTAAGACATGAGACCTCAAAAGAATTGTATCTGCCAAATCACTATTTGATTCTGCCTGGCCAGTGAATTAAGGAATTCTTTAATCGTATTATTCACATGATGAAAAATAAATTCCAATCTATTTCTTCGATTACATACTATATCCAGTAAGATAAACATCACGATTTTTCAATGGATAATAATGAAAAGGATATTCATGCATTTTTAATGGCATTGTCCTACATTTTGGTAAAACTGCCTGCCCATCTCTTATGGAGTTGTTACAAAATACGGCTGCTTATTCAAAACAAAACCCTTTTAAAGTGGAGCAGATGCTAGTGTGATTGCAAGAGTTAAGAGTGGATGGAGTAAGTTCAGGAAACTTCTGTCATTATTAACCAGCGGAGCGTTACCATTCTGATGTTTTAATAAATATTGTATCTATACAATTTTTTATTCTCATCTTTCATCTCATATATATATATATGTAAAAATAAAAATGGAATAAAGGATAAGCAAATCAACAACTAGCAAAAATAAACTCAAAAACACATTGAATAGTTCTACCAAAATATTTCAATTGTTAAAATACAATCATCATCAGTTGGTAGCAGAACTTTAATTAAAAACAGAAAAGTTTTTAAATTTATACAAAGAACGCAATTTGGAAAAAAATAGTCACATGTAATAAACAGTAGAAAGGGAGAAAGAAAGAAAGAAAGAAATGTTAAAAAAGAAAAAGAAAGAAAAATCAGCAGTTAGAATATAAACGCCGATCGGAAACGCTGTAAGTTAATAAAGTAGGGAAGGAAGATTAGTAGTAATTTAAAATGAATGACAGCAAGGAATTAAACAAATGAGGAGGAGGAGGAAAAGGAGTTGCTAGTTGTTGATTTTCTTATCCTTTATTCCATTTTTATTTTTACATTTTGTCTGAAACATTGTTTCTTTTATTCCTCATATATATATATATATATATATATATATATATATATATTCATATAGCATGTTCGTTACGGTAGATATGCACAGTAGTAGGTTTGTTAGAGCAATTAGTAGACTGGGTGCCAGTGGTCACAGTTGGTAGTGACTTGGATCTGGGTTTCGAATTTCAGCCACTATATCTAGCCACACTGATGAGTCGTGAAACAACAAAATACCTGTCTCTGAATGACATATATGTGTGTGTGTGTGTGTGAAAATAAATAAAGTATAACAGCCTGATTTGCCCATAATTGCTGACGACTACTCCAGAAACATGTGTAAAAGTTATTTTGCTTCGAAATTGTCATTAAATCATAGAATGATATAGACTTGATTTAATTCATTTTTTATTCATTGAAATTTTTACGAATTAAATTTTCCAAATATTGAATATTGGGCTTCATCTTTGCTTTGAAAATTGATTCCTATTCAAATCGATTTGAACTATATAAATTTACTTTTAAATTATTATGTATGTATGTATGTATGTATATGCATGTTTTCCTCACGACTACGTCACTTACACATTTTCTTTTTTATTCTTTTATTATTAATTAAATATTTATTGGAATGAAATAGCATAAAATAAAACGAATTTAACAAATCCTATTTTTTTTAAAAAATCATACTTTTACCAGAATGCATTTTTCGAAGGTTGTAAAACCGGTTAGGACGTAAAAGTGTATCCGAAATAAAATGTGGCTTTTAATATATTTTTGATATTTTAATACGTACTAGTTGGCTTTGCAAAGTTTGCTATTTGAAATACTTGAAACCAAAATTTTAAATAATAAACATTTCATTCATAAGTTTGTTGTAAACACGAGACAAAAACTTTCGCATTTATTCATATAAATAGATAAGTATCAACATTTTAGTAATTTTGATACAAATTTATTAATCTTTTAAATAATACTATAAAGAAATGAAAAGAAAGAAGAAATCAATTTGCCTGAGCGATGGTGTGTGTGGGGTTTTTTTTGGGTTTTTTTTCAACTTACAATTTAGAAATGACTGGAATCATACATTTAAACACAAATGCAAAACGTTTGAGCACGTGATCAAAACAATCATTGAATTAAAAAAAACAATAAAAAGAAAATATGGCGTTGCTAACGGGAGAGAGAGAGAGCAGTTCGTCATTCTCTCCCTTTGTGAACTTTTCTTGCTTATGTCTCATCAGTATATCTTTCTTTCTACTACGATGTTAGTTTAATTTAAATTACCGGTACTTCTTTAGAGACGTGGCCGAGGCCGGTGGAAATATGAAAGGGGGAGATAATTCAAACTTTTTTTGATGGGGGGGGGTATCGAATTTAAAATGAAAAAAATAAAACTGATGAGGATACGTTAAAATTAAATATTGAAATAAATTAAGCATCAAATAAATAAAGGGTTAGGGTTACTTCTTTGTCTAATCGACACCTTCTTCCGACATGTCAAATTTGGGCATCGCCACACAAATGCATCGCTTCTAGTTGCGTATGGGATAAGTCTCATCTCAGCGCCACAGACGCACGTCTCGACACCTGAAATAAATCTGTGTGCTTGCAAAAAAAAAAAAAAAAACAATTATTTTGCAATTATCTCTAAGTAAAAACAACAGGTCTTCTAAGTTCAAATCGTTTGCATCCATTTCGGGAGAAATCAGATTTACCCTCCCCCCCTTTCACGCCTCCAGTTTGAATTATCTCCCCCTTTCATATTTCCGCCAGCTTCGGCCATGTCTCTAAAGAAGCACCAAATTACCTCCTTTCTAAGAAAATTTTTAGTTATTTATCCTTTTCTTTATTAAATCACTTTAATTAATTACTGTTAATATTGAAAAAAACTATTGCATATATATATATATATATATATTATTGATATATATAGAAAAATTAGAACAATAGAATTATAAATGAACAATAAAAAACATTAATCTATTATGAACTGTTTACAAAATAGTTATGACATATTTTGTAATTTTTAACTTCTATTCACCCCAAACATACCACCATGCCATACAATATTGGCTTGGTAAAATGCGACAACAGCTGAAGGGCAACCACAAAAATGAAGCTCAGGTTCCTGAAACGAAAAACGAAAGAAGCAAACGAAAAATCGCTTCATGATTTTTTTTACATTGTTGCATTTTTTTTCTTTTTTACAAATTGTTGCTTTTTATTTTTGTGATTAGTAGCAACATAGAAATTGGGGGCCGACTCCTTAGTCTTCGTGTGATTCCAGATATTTATATGTTCTACACTCTACTCTCGTCATGTGGGCAAAACCGACGCGCACATATCTGAGGCAATGGCTGAATCCTTAGAAAATGACCTCCAGTCTGTAGTGGATTGGGGTAAAAAATGGACGGTAACTTTTATGCCGCAAAGACAAAGCTACTTTCCTTCAATAACTACAAGAAACATCTTCAACCACTGATTGTCATGGCAAATAACACCCAACCTGAGAGTTCATCATTCAAACTCCTCGGCCTAACTTTCACAGATAACATGAATAGGAACAAATACATTTAAGGCATTGCCAGGACTGCTGCAAAGAAGGTGGGCTCCCTCTACCGTGCTAGTAAACTTCTCACATTTGACATTATCCTATATCTCTACAAAGCCACCATCCGCCCATGCATGGAGTATTGTTGCCACATCTGGGCTGGTGCTTCATCCACTAGTCTCTCCCTCTTAGACAAGGTCCAAAAATAAGTCACCAACTTAATAGGTCCCTCACTATCCACCAAGCTCCAGCCCCTATCCCACCGCCGCAATGTTGCTTCCTTGTGCTTGTTTTACAAGTACTTCAATGGAGTGTGCTGTGATGAACTTGCTGCTCTGGTGTCCCCATGACACAAATTCACTAGACCAACCCAACAATCAGCCAAAACCCATCCATTCACTGTGGAGGTCCACAGATGCCGGAGAGCCTTCTACTCCAAAAGCTTCTTTCCTCATGCTGCTGAACTCCCTCCCTGCTCCCTGTGTTCCTGACAGTACTGACATGCAGAAATTTAAAACTAATGTAAACAGACATCTCGCTGCACAGCTCCCAATTAAGAAAAAAAAGAAAAAAAAGAAAAAAAAACAAAAAACTCTTACCATTTTTCTCAGTAGCCTCTTACGTCTACAGTATGGGTTTGCCTTGTTTGAGGTGAACTATGTTAAAAAAAAATGTGCTTTTTCCTAACATTTTAAAACGTTGTTTCTGTCATTTGCAAGTTGAATCATTCCTTGAATTTAATATACCCAACACATAGGCTACAACAAACCGCAGTGAAACGAAAAAATAATAAAAAACAACAAAATAAAAATTTAATGATGAGGACCCTCAGCTAAATCAAGCCCCTCCCCCAAAATATGAGATTCTACTTTTTTAGGCGATTAATTTATTATAAATTGTTTTAAAAAATAGTTATGCAAATTAAGCATTCATATAACTGTCTTTGGGCCTTTCGCCTCTATTATATATACAATATTTCAAAATACTAACACCTGCACGCTAGGAAGTAAGTGTAGTATCTGTTCCGATGGATACTGCACCCTATAGACGGATGTCGTCTTGTCCTTCGGGGCTTGATTCCACCTGTCTGTGGGTTTGTCCTGTGCAGTTCTAGGAGGTCCACCCTCCCAGGCTTCGCCTCCCCTCTTTGGGGAGGAGTAAGTTTATTGCTTACTGCTTGAGGCGCCCCTACCGGAGAATGCCGACGGGGCTGCTCAGGCAATTTTTAATAGCCAGAGTGCTCACTTTCTCGGGCGCTGGCTTTTCAAACCCCACTTTCCTGACCTGATCTTGGGTCACATCTTACTTGTGGGAGTAAGATAAAACTGGTCTTGTGCCTAACTCATGGGGAGGAGTAAATAAAACAGTAAGTCGTTTTGATTATAATACAAGAATAGTAAATTTCATTGACTCAGACACGAAGACTACAAATAACCATGTAAGAAAAAACAAATTGTAAATGAGTAACCGCAGCTAAATCATCCACCACCCAAAAAATGAGATTCTACTTTCTTTTAGGCGATTACGTGTGAAGATCCTGAAAAAGTTGGGGTTGTGGTTGCAATTTTTTTTAAATTTAAAGTGGGGGAATCTGTTTGGCATATAAATTTAACGTAAAATGATCACCCATTTTCCGACCAGATAGCGTTTCAACAGAATGTAACCGTTTTAGTTAAATCTTGGATATACCTATGTTGTTTTTTTTTTTCGGGGTATGGTTGCCATCCAGACTTAGGGTTAGTGGTAGGATTAAAGGGGAAGAGTTTTAATTTCGGGAGGGGGGGTAACTCGGACTTAGGGTTAGTTGTAGGGCAAAAGGAGATTTTTTTCAACATTTCTTTATGCTATTTCTTAGAACTCGCTCAACTTTGCCATTTATTAGAAATTACTCATTTACTTTTTTAAAAGGATGGGACCTGTTGCCACTCGGACTTAGGATGTCATTGTACATTCCTTCAATATTGGAAGGCTTATCAACTTTTTTAAAATGTTGCTTTTATTAGACCGGGATTTTCTTTTTGATAAAATAATCTTTTGTCAATTAGAACTAATTTTTTAAATGATGAAAAGTAATACTATTTTTATTAGTAACCTTTCAGCAGGAAAAGTGATATGCCCTTAAAACGCTACCCGGTTAAACAACGGCCCGAGAAATGGGTGATCATTTTACGTTAAATGTATATGCAAAACTTATCTCCCACTCTAAATTCTAAAATAATCCTCCCTCAAGTTTTTCGAAGTGTTCACACGTAGTCGCCTAAAAAAAGTAGAATTTCAAATTTTTACGAAAATTTAATAACTACTAATTAAAAAATATGCAACAACTAACAAAAAAAATATATATATATCATGTCAGCGCGACTTACGAAATAAAAAGACTAAAATGAAAAATACAATAATTACGGCAAAAGAAAATTGCTACTAATTAAAAAAAAAAACTAACAACAACAATGCCAAATAAATCAGTAAAAAAAAATGTCACAATTGAATAAATCAGTATGTGTTTTTTTTCTTTTCCGTTTCAGAAATCTGGGGTTCATTTTGTGTGGTTACCTTTTTATCTGTTGTCGTTACCTCATTTTAAACGAGCCAACAGCGTCCGCCATGAGGGCTGATCTGTAAAAGCACAGAAAGTTTTTAAGTCTTAAAAAAAAAAAAAATGTGCTTATCCAGAAGTCGACTGATATGAAAAAAAATTAAATTAAATTAAAAAAAGAAAAAATAAAGAAAAAATTAAGAAATATCTTTATGATGTAAGTAGGCAGATATCGAGAAAAAAAAATCACGTAAATTCATCAAGCAGTTTTTTTTTACAAAAGAAAATCATTTTAAAGCGATTATTGGGAATTTGTAGGATTATGTACAAGGCTGATTCTAAATTCTATTTGTAAAGAGTTTTAATTTTTTGAGTTTCGGATGCTTCCTTGGTCTTTTGGCTAAGATCAAAGTGTAGTATCTGTTCCGACTGTCCTGTGCAGTTATGGGAGGTTAACCCCCTCCCAGGCTTTGCCTCCCCTTTTTGGGGAGGAGTAAGTTTATTGCTTACTGTCTGAGGCGCCCTGCCCAGGCAATTTTTTAATAAACTCCGTACTCTTCCTCTAGAGTACAAATTCCCACCTTCCGACCTTGTGTCACATTCTACTTTGTGGGACGTAGATAAATAGGAGTTTTAATTTTTTGGAGTTATCTCCCTTAGTTTTCAAACATGGCGACGAAAAATCGTCTCTTAGCAATTAAATGTGATTTTCTTTTGTAAAAAAAAAACGACTTCGTCAATTTACGTGATTTTTTTCTGTACGATATTTTCTTTGGTGCTTAAGCATATCCGCCCCGACATTAAAAAATTTAAAGAATGTATAAACGTTATTATGTACTTACGTGTTAGCTGAAAATAAGATTGTGCAGAAAAAATTACGCAAATTCATCCAGTAGTTATTTAATTATAAGAAAAAGAAAAAAAAATGATTTTACGTAGATTTTGACATTTTTGTAAACAAGGGAGATAACAATTTTTTTTTTTTACCAATTGCGGAAAAACAGCTTATAAGTACGATATAAGAGAAAAAAAATTAACAAAAGACATAACCAATTTTGGGAAAACAACTTATAAGTACGATATAAGAGAGAAAAAAACGTAGCATTTTATTGACCCACAGGATAAATTTCGGCAATCTGTTTAAAAAGGTTTTCTAATGTTTTTCCCCGAAATTTTTGTCGCCACATGAACTCGGCCAAATATGAGTTTATCATATGCGTATGGGTACCACAATTCAGCCTTATTTCGTCTTTTGGCCTCTTGCCACATTTTTTCCACATGATTTGTGGTTGCGCCTGTTGTTGGGTCAACAAAATTATAATCGGACAATCAGAAAACCCCAAACCAAGAAATCGTGAAAATATGAGTTATCGTTCTTGACCACTGGAAAATCTAAGATACAAAATGGTGGAAATATCTACCGAGTGAAAAAAACGTTAAAATCGTTTTTTTTTAATAATTAAATAACTACTGAATGAATTTGCGTAATTTTTTCTGCACAATCTTATTTTCAGCTAACACGTAAGTACATAATAACGTTTATACATTCTTTAAATTTTTTAATGTCGGGGCGGATATGCTTAAGCACCTTTTCTTTCCGTCACGGGTACGTACATCATACATATGTTTCTTATTTTTGTTTTTGTTTTCATGTCAGTCGACTTCTGGATAAGCACCAAAAAATTAACTGTTTTAACTAAAAACTTGATATTTTTGTACCTTTTCTCGAGCCAAGTCAGATTAAAATTTGAACGTAAAAAAATAATTTTACGCATAAATTAATCTTATTATCCAATATTTTAAAAAAAACGCTTAATATTTTTTAGGTATTGTTTCTGCTCCAGAAAATGAGATAAATGCCGATTTTAATACAAAATAAGTTGTTTTGAAGTAAAATGTGGAAAGTGATTTGCCCGTAAATAAAAAGCGACTATAAGCTAGTAAATTCCCGCACGACGTACCTGTTCAGTGTGCAGGGTTCGTTGCAGACTTCGCAATAAATTGTATTTAACAATAAGCTGCGCTTGGCCAACCACTTAAGCATGTCGAGGTCATCCGACAGTTTAAATGAAAGCGACAACAATGTATTCGTTTCATTGATAATATAATCATTTTCATAGAATTCTTCAACAATTTTTGAGGGCATTTTACGGCGACCGGCCATGGCGAACGCATTTGGTAAACTTGGGCCGGACGTAACTAGAGTTGTCTCCCTTCATTTGATGGAAATTGTTTGACGAAAGATGGATTAAAAAAAAAGCAAGTCTTTCCGTTGGGGAAAAGAGGCCGAAGTGGATGTACTCGTGTTTCCTACGTGAGTAGGGTACATGCGATCTGGGGTCTCCTCCGAGACTCCAACCCGGTTAAGTTAAAATTAATAGATTCTTGACTCGTGGAATGAATGGACCCTATCCTGTCCCGTCCCGTTAGTTTGTGTTTTTAAATCTCTCTTCCGAGGTTCCCACTTCTAACATTTAATTACATAATGCCCCCTCCCCCAATTTTCTAGTTAAAGAGTTATGAACTTGAGTTATCGTTCTTTATTAGCTGGCTCCTTTCTTAGCTTGTTTATAAAAATGGCGACTATATTTTTCCGGCGTTTTTCGTATACAATGAAACTCGCTTAGTGTTTTTAATATTTTTAGTTTTTACTAAAACATGATTACGTAAAAAAATAAGTTTCGGTCTAATGCCGAATCCCATTTCATTATAAATAATTGGTAAATTTATAGAAGTGCACCTTTCGTATTTCGACCCCTAAAAAGAAAAAGTTTCTACTTTTTTGGGCAAATTACATATAAACAGCCTCAACAAATATCCGCTATGAAAAAAAATTATGAAAATTTTTATTAATTTAGATTTTAGGAGGGGGGTCACTTTCCTATAATAAGTTATACGTAAAGTGAGCACGCATTTCTTGGCCACCGAATCTCACCACTCGTATTTCGACCCCTAAAAAAAAAAGTTTCTACTTTTTGGGGCAAGTTACATGTAAACAGCCATTTTAGATGTTAGGAAGGTGGGGGATCACTTTCCTATATAAGTTATACGTAAAGTGAGCACGCATTTGTTGGCCACCGAATCTCACCACTCGTATTTCGACCGCGGATATTTGTTGAGGCTGTTTACATGTAATTTGTCCAAAAAAGTAGAAACTTTTTTTTTTTTAGGGGTCGAAATACGAGTGGTGAGATTCGGTGGCCAACAAATGCGTGCTCACTTTACGTATAACTTATATAGGAAAGTGATCCCCCACCCCTCCTAACATCTAAAATAATTAAAAAATTCATTTTTTTTTTCATAGCGGATATTTGTTATGGATTGCTGTTTACATGTAATTTGCCAAAAAAAGTAGAAACTTTTTTTTTAGGGGTCGAAACACGGGAGGTGAGATTCGGTGGCCAAGAAATAGGTGCTCACTTTACGTATAACTTATATAGGAAAGTGACTCCCCCCTCCTAAAATCTAAAATAATAAAAATTTTCATAATTTTTATTATTAGCGGATATTTGTTGAGGCTGTTTACATGTAATTTGCCCAAAAAAGTAGGATACTTTTTTTTTAGGGGTCGAAATACGAAAGGTGCACTTCTATAAATTTACCAAATAATTTACGTGACTGAACAGGAATTTACCTTTTAGTCGGGCGAAATTCAGCATTAAAGGTCCCTAAAAGTTCGAACGCAGACGGAGATTTTTTCCCCCCGGATTTAAGGTTAAGGGAGACATGTGGTTTTATGGGGAGGCAAAAAGAAGAAGCAACACTCCGACGACTTCGAAGAAATACTTATGCGTTATTATTAACGTCATTTAAATGCTGAAAATGTTCGATAATCAACATGGTGGGTTAAAATCTGATTTTGAAATCTATTGAAATAAGAACAAAATTTAAGGCACTTCTGTAGAATAGGGACGGGCCGAAATTTATTTGTTTTCATTTTAGAAGAAATCCAGGCACATGTTATTGTTCGTCTTTTCCCACAGTCCGTTTTTCACAACGTTTTACTGACCAGTTTTTTTTTTCTTTTTTCGGTGTACACTTACCTATCAGGCTGCTAAAGAATTCCGGGATTTTTTGGAAATTTTTTTCAAATATTTTACATTTTAGGAGGGGGGATTAGTTTCCAATGTTAATTCAACGTTGACTGATCCCCCTCTTTTTGACCATCTCAATTTAAACAAAAATCTTTTTCGGTGTACAATTACCTATCATGTCAGTAGAGAATTCCGGGTTTTTTGGAAAGAAATTTAAAAAAAATGTAGATTTTAAGACGGGGGATCAGTTTTCAATGTAAATTCAACGTAGACTGATCCCCCTCTTTTTGACCATCTCTATTTTAAAATTATTCTTCTGCTTACAATTACCTATCATGTCGCGAGAGAATTCCGGGGTTTTTGAAAATAAATTTTTTTAAATTGAGATTTTAAGACGGGGGATCAGTCTTGTTCGTCTTTTACCATAGTCCGTTTTTCACAACTTTTTACGTCTTAAAATCTCAATTTTAAAAAATTTATTTCCAAAAACCCCGGAATTCTCTCGCGACATGATAGGTAATTGTAAGCAGAAGAATAATTTTTTAAATTAGAGATGGTCAAAAAGAAGGGGATCAGTCTACGTTGAATTTACATTGAAAACTGATCCCCCGTCTTAAAATCTACATTTTTTTAAAATTTCTTTCCAAAAACCCCGGAATTCTCTACTGACATGATAGGTAATTGTACACCGAAAAAGATTTTTTTTTAAATTGAGATGGTCAAAAAGAGGGAGATCAGTCTACGTTGAATTAACATTGGAAACTGATCCCCCTCTTAAAATGTAAAATATTTGAAAAAAAATTTCCAAAAATCCCGGAATTCTTTAGCAGCGTGATAGGTAAGCGTACACCGAAAAAAGAAAAAAAAAACTGGTCAGTAAAACGTTGTGAAAAACGGACTGTGGGAAAAGACAAACATGTGCCGAAATCCAATAGTATAAGGGGGCGACAACTCTGTACAACTCTTTTTTTTTTTTTCACTTTTAAGTATGTAATTTCTCTGAAAATGAAAAATATTAATTTTTTAAATATCTAGTAATGCAAATTCAATTAATTAATATAACATTTATCAAAGAAATTACAATTTGTGAAAATCAACAGTATATTAATAATAGAATATTTATTGAAGAAATTAAAATTTAGGAAAATCAACAGTATATTTTTTTTCATTTCAAAACGAACAGTAATCGTGTTTGGTTTAACACATTTTTGATTTTTTTTTTTTTTACAGTTTCAAACATTAATTTTTTTCTTTTTTTTCTCTCATTTTTGTTTTTTAAACGGGATAAAATTCAGAAATAAATCGCGCATATTCAGGGCATTCACGTCCATTTTCGGAGAAATTAGAAATTATGTACTAAAAAGAGAGTTGTCGGCCCCTTACACTATTGGAGCTCTTCTAAAATGAAAACATTTGGCTCGTCTCTATTTTGCATAAGTGCCAAATTTAATTCACTTTAAGTTATTAAAAAAAAAATATGTGGCCTTCCTTAACCCTGCCATTAACCCTAAGTCCGGGTGGCAGTACGGAAGAAGAAAAAAACACCAGAAAATTTGTGCACGCCGTGAATGTAACCGGACCGTTAAAAGTCAATCTACAGTCTACGCAACGGATAAAGCTTAATTTCGTGTTGCTTAAGAAATATTAACACCATAATTTAATAATAATAATAATAATTATTATTATTAATAATTAAAATAAAAAAAATACTATCGCTGTATGAATGACGATGAATGCATCTTGCTTACAACTTTACGTGGTGGTTACTGTTACATTATGGTCGATTTCTTTTATTTTTAGCGTTTTCATTATGGTGAGTTCAGTTCGATGGACTTAAAAAAAAAATTACAATTTTATTTCCGGATTGAGAATATAATTTAAAACAAACAATCAATTTCAACCTAAATGCGTGCGAAATACGTCCATTCCCCCCCCCCCCCCAAAAGGTCAATTTCAATTTTTTTTGTTTTTTTAATATTCAACCATAATGCAACAGGAACCATGTAAACGAGACGCAACCATCTTGAAAAAAATGGACTCTCACGGTCTCTCAAATAGAGATAGTAATTTATTTCAGTCTGCTATCCGCTCATCTGGAAATAATGGATACTGAAATGCGTGCAAATTCTAAAGTCCCAATTAAAAAAAAAACTACAATCGTGCATCAAGATTAAACTGATTACAATATCAGCATCTATTTTAAGATCAGGATGAAATTGCAACAAAAGCTCTCTCCCTTTTTTTTTTTAAATAAAAAAAGATTGATTTTATTTAGAATTGTGTTCTAAAATGCCTGATTGATATTAATGTGAATGTGTGGTTTCCATTCTAAAACCTAACTATGTCCTTTTACCCCTATGACATACACCATTCACTTAACCTGGCACAGCTTTAGTAGGTGTTCATACCAGTCGAGGATACATCCTCGACAATCAGTCCAACAGTGACTTTGTTGCTGATTGTCTGAGGTATGGTTCTGTTCAGTCTTAGGAGGTCCACCTTCCCAGGCCTTACCCCTTCCCCTTTGAAAAGAGGGTTAGTTTATTTAATTCCATCAAAAATCATCAATCTTGATTGGTTACCGAAACCAGACTTCAACCAATCAGAAAGACTTGCACTAGGAACCGAACACCTGATAACATTGACAATTCAAGTGACAACCCAAACACAGTCAGCAGTGAGAGACTCAATTTGCCACACGAACCCTCGTCAGTCACAAGACGATAACACAGATTTCTTTGCGGGCAAACTGAATTTAGTCTTGGCTGTAAGGCTACAGGCATCTTGGCAGACGACACGAGAAAGTCATGGACTACTAAACATAGCGACAGCTTATATACACAGTCTCACAAACTGACACAAGTCATATGCATACAGAGAAAACAACACTTTCTTCGTCTATATACTTGGAACTCTTAACTCTTTACTTTTGTTTTTTCTAGCAAGTTGTATATAAAATCAATATATTTATGTGTAGTACGATTGTGGCTTGAGGAGCGCCCCCGTGTGGAATCTTTGTTTAAAGCACCATTGTAACTCTATTCGGGCATAGTCTTGGCGATATTGTGGGACCACAAAAGTCACATTCGTTCTAACAAGTTCTTTGTCCATAGTCTTGAGCCCACGTTGTGATTCAGATCTACATGACATTTTGGTGTCAACAATCCGAACAAGGGGCGAGCGTCTGTTAGCATGCATTCTCTGCTGTGTTAGGGAGAATATTGTCTTTAATTGAGGAACTAGGAATCGTTGAATTCTGCAGTCGAAAAATGGAGTAGCTTTATAAGAAATAGAATAGAATTTTATTTTTTAAAATTCAGTTTTTTTCCATCGTATCAGGTATCGGACAGCGTAGTAGTAGTCAGCTTACAGGGAGCAACTGCGTCACTTTCTGTCGTGTACAGAACTGACTTTCTCTCGCTAAAACAGAAAGAAGGAAAACAAATGCCTGTCAATCAAAGCAACCCCCTCTGTTGCCATACCCCTTCTGTAAGCATGCGCTGCTGACAAAATGTCACGTCGGTGAGAACGTTGACAAGTCTAATCTTTGACTTATTTGCCTTTCGTCACCAGTCGATCGCCTCAGCATGAGTACGGGGTGGTGGTGGTGGTGGGGGGTGCTGAGAGCTTTACTTGCACAGCTTTCCAGCTTTATATCAACACAGAGAAAAATCTTGATATATCTTTTGGTCAAGTTTGGCTCAGGGCCACGCTAACAAAGTACCTTGGCGTTCCTTGTGTCACATATGTATGGATAAACTTTGTCATTTCTTTTGATATTGCCTTTTCCGTCACAAGTTTACTGGTATTTATTTATTTATTGTTCTTTTTTTTAGATTTCAAGCATGGCTTCAGCCCCGGTGCAATTATTGGCTGTTTTATGTTGGATATTTGTGTCTGTAGGTGAGTAAAGAATATTGAAAAGTTGATTTTCTTTGTAACTAGCTATACCAACCCGGTGTCGCCCGGGATAGAGTGAAGTCATTTTAGTTTTTAATGTTTATTTGTTTGCACATTTTAAATTTAAGATAAAAAATTCCTGTTATATTCTTCAATTTAGAGTTACCCCCCTTGCTGATTTTTATTATTTTTAGGTGATTATTTAAAAACGCTTCATATTAGCAATCGTCTGGGCCGGACTAAATAATTAAAAAACTAGATTGTAGCTAAGTACGTTATTTATATTGCCAATAACAGGGTGTGATCTCTAGCCTCTTTTTTCGCGTGAGAGAACTGACAAAACTGCGTGAGATATGTTGATATGAAAGTTTATTTTCAATGCACATATGCAGCTGTGAAAACTGCAATTGACGACAAAATTGACATAAATATCAGAACAAATGTACATGAAAATAAAAGGCTACAATATTTTACAAACAAACAATACATAAAAATGCGACAAAGAAACATAGATATGATAGCGACACCAGACACATGGGAACTAAAAAAGGTTTTCTCAAGACCACATAGAATGAGGAATGTGACTGCCAAAATATACAAGTAGAAATATCGAATATATTTCTATCAAAAACAAAAACTATAAATTACTTTATATTTAAATCCTGATTAAAAACTAAATATGTAAAAGCTTAGATTCTTACCTCGTTGGCACTTTTAAGGGCTAAAGAAAACTTTTATGACATAGAACTGGCTGACCGAGGTGAAAACAAACGATGGACAAAGCGACCTGTTCCCTTCAAAGGCGAATCTCAAAAGGGCTTGGCATCTCTTCCCTTGTTATCGCTACGCCTAAGGGAACTGGCCGAATCACGACTCAAGTGTGGGGGCTTCTAATTATTTTAATTTTAAAGTTATGTAAAATACGGAATAAGGAGTTTATTTATCTCATTTATGTATAGTTATATTTTCGGTACGTTTTTATTCTATCTGGAACGATCTTTTCCCTACCTTTTTGGCTCTATATCTAGGATCTATTTTATGGTAAGGAATTTAACGAGAGACTATTGAGTTTCGATATTTCGATACTGTGACTCGTAGCCTATCAAACGAATCTGGGGCAGCCACACAGGGTACAGCAAAAACAAATGAAAATTGGCTAATCAGAAGCAAAGTTTGATTTATCAGCTGAAATGCTATTTGGGTCTGTCTTTGAAAATTTGCCAAGATAACTTTATATGTTAGACTTAGCTGTACTTGGAGTATTTTTACTTTAATTTTTTTTTTTTTTAAACTGACTTGTTTTTTTTTTCTAAATTATTATTATTATTTTTTAATAAGATTATTACAATATCATTTGATCATTAAGTTATTAATTAAACTAAATTCTTTTAAAACTGTAATTAATTTTGTCATGGTAATGTTTTAATCTCTATTTATAAGATTATTGGATAGAAATAGCTTGCCAAACTTTTAATCATGTAAAGAATTTTAAAGCCAGTTTAAATGACGTTTTTTTTTTTCAACAATTTAAATGTTTCCATGTGTTGAACGGCTTTTAGAAATTGACCTCCAAACTAACCTATCTCTGTCCAAGTTTTTATTTATCCCTCTTTCTCTAAAGTACATTTTTATCACGTTCTCCCATGTTTTCCTTGGCTTTCCATTGTGAACTGAACCTACTACCTCAACTGTTCTACATCTACTAACGCAATCACTCTCATCCATTCTTTTAACATGGTCATGTCATAGAAATCTCCTGTTCTGCACACATCTCCCTATACTGTTAAGATTTAATCTTCCTCTGAGGTCATCAGATCTAAGCCTGTCTTTAAGATTCACATTACACATCCATTGTATCATTCTCATATCATTTCTATCCATGCAACGCATGTCCTCAACCGTAACTGACCATGTTTCACTTCCATACATCATCACACTGCGTACACATGCTTGATAGACTCTTTCCTTGGTCGACAGTGGTAACGCTCTGCTGGTTAGTAATGCCAGACGTTCTCTGAACTTACTCCATCAACTCCTAATTCTTGTAATCATACTAGCACCTACTTCACTGCTCCAATGCTATCACCAAGGTAACAACATTTCTCGATAAACTCAATAGCTGCGCCATCCAAATATACTTTCTCCACATCTGAGTTCTCATCCATCTTTTTTGTCTTACACTCATCTATGAGTTAAATAGAATCTGCCCTGAGTAAAAGATGTAACTTCCTTGGACACCCTTGAGCAAAGTGTCACTCCCCCCCCCCACCTCATCACTCCCAAATCCATATTTCCCAGCCCTTGCTACCAAATTTTAAGGCCTATCCTATTACCAATCTGTAACCTTTCTCTACCGCCAACCACCCTTCGTATGACAGAAAATTGCGCTGATTTGAGTGTCGAGTAACCCTTTAGTAACTACTAGCAGGGCCACCCAGTGTTGCTCGAGGCAAAAGTGTAAGATATTTCTACTTAAAACTTCTATCACTCTCTCCCCGGTTCCCTTCTCCTTCTCTCCACCCCACCCTCTTTCTTCTCCGCCCAGCCCATTCCTCTCTCTGGACATACACACACACTTTTATAGATTACTCGAATGAGTCAGTGTAAGAGAAATAACTCCTTGAAAAAAAGTCAGAGTTACTTCCCTTTAGTTAGTACATAAAACGGCTGGAAAACAGATCCCCCCACTCTTCAAAATCCACACCAATTCAGAATCAAAGAATTAATATTTTTATTAAATTTTAGATATTATTCTCCCAGGGCAACGCCGATCAAGAATATACCAACTTTGTGGGTGTTTGTTTTGTATTTTTTGGTTTTAGCTGGACATACACACAGACAACTGCCCTTTATATAATAGACTAGCAGGGGTATCCGGCGTTGCCCAGGGCTCTTTCCCTCCTCTGCAGGCAAAAGTGTAACAATCTCTCTCTTCCCCGTGGCAAAAGCTGTGTCTTCTCCGGTCGCTCCCTTATCTATGTGTCTATGTTAGGCTGCAGGCTATTGATTTCATTCGATTAATACCTGGATGCCACAGATGTAGTTGTTTAAGGACTGTTTGTCTGCGCTTAGTAGGAACAACATGATCTGAAACATCAGACAACCATCAATGACAATAAGAGAGCCACTGCGGCGTTTGAATTGTTGGAGGTCTTCCGTGAGGTTAGGAGGCCATGAATGTTGGAGAAATATGCACACTTTTTGGATCATCGGATCTTGTTGATTTTCTTGTTTAATACCGATCCTTGCCGCTGGAATTGTCCGGATACAGTCTGTGAGCGTGCTTTGAAAATCGTCCTCCACACTGATGGCAGCGATGATGGTGTCGTTGTCTGGAACTGCTTGTGCACTGATGAGTCATTACAAGTCATCAGCGTGGCCAAATTCTGTTGTCCTGCAGTACTGTATATTAAAATCATAATTAAAATAGGATGATTGCCTACCATTGTAATCGGCTGGATGAATTTAGTGGAATAGGCTTATTTTAGCCAAATATTGAAAGTAGTGGCTTGTGGTCCGTCAGAAGTGTAAAGTGACATCTTATGGAATTTTTTCACAGCAAAAATCAGAGCCAGTGTTTCTTTTTCTACTTGACTGTAGTCACATTCTGGCTGCATGCATGATAGCTTTCTTGGTTCCATCTGTGAATATACGCGAGATCACTGCTCCCACACTATGATTTTATGCCATTGCCACCACTATTTTTGATGACATTGTGATAACATGAACTGCCCCACCCCCAATCCAAGACACCGGATAATGTGAGGAACTGATTCACCAAAAAGGAAAGGCTATTGGAAGTAAGATGAGTGGAAAGCTTAGCGCGGCTGAGAAAAAAAAGGCGAAATTAGTCATTTCCGCTGATCAGCGGGGAGGGGGGTACTGAAACAAAAGACTGGATGCATAATATTTCCACTCGTAAGTAAATATATTTAGCAGTTAGAGTTCGGCTTAGAGCAAATGGAGGGTAGACCCAGATGAGGCGAGGGAGATTGCAGATTGGTGTAGAGCTAAGGAGAGAAAGTTCAGCAGAGATTTAGCAAATGATGAGATGAGCTGATGGCTTCGACCAAACGACAAGGATGGCCTCGATAAACAAATTATCTCAGTTGGGTCTTAGCTGATATACGGGAACTTAACTAAGATGTGGACGCTGGTATTTGGGCGTCCTTTTCTGCGACGGTATCACACAGACACAACTGACTTATACACAATGTATCTGAGTTTGTGTTTTTCTTGTGAGTTTGTGTTTTTCTTGTGAGTTTGTGTTTTTCTTGTGAGTTTGTGTTTTTCTTGCGGGTTTGTATTTTTCTTGTGGGTTTGTTTTTCTTGTGGGTTTGTGTTTTTCTTGTGAGTTTGTGTTTTTCTTGTGAGTTTGTGTTTTTCTTGTGGGTTTGTGTTTTTCTTGTGAGTTTGTGTTTTTCTTGTGAGTTTGTGTTTTTCTTGTGGGTTTGTGTTTTTCTTGTGGGTTTGTGTTTTTCTTGTGAGTTTGTGTTTTTCTTGTGAGTTTGCATTGCTTTTGTTTTTGTATACTTGTAAACCAGTACTTGTGCCCTCGGAGATTGTTAGATGACGCAACCAGAACAGAAGATGGAGGAGAAAAAATCCACAGCACACAAACATTGGGGTCGGCGATTATCAAGGGGCGGCACACGGTTCTACAACATATTAAATATAAGGAGAGGCAGGATGCATTTGGATTAGCAAAACATCAGCGTGTGCACTGCCGTCTTTATTTTTCGAGAAAGTCAATCCGGCGCAAGTCACTATTGTCCGGTCCGAGAGTTTCTATGTTATTATAACACCAATAAGCAATCAATATTTATCAATATTTTTGTTTTCAGACATATTTTCTTGTTTTTCAGCCTGTCAACCTGTACCCAAAAATGAGCGGAAAATAGTTTGCTATTTTTACATGAACCACAAGCCGTATAAAGGGGACCTTCCTCCAGAACTTGATCCGACTCTATGCACTCATATCATATTAATCGGCTCCAGCATTGAAAATGGCATTGTCATACCTAGCGAGTCTTCTGATATCAATATGTACTACAAAAAGATTTCTTTGATGAAGAAAATGAACCCAAAACTCAAAGTGTTGTTATGCAATGGTGGAAATTTCAATGATGTTCTTGCTTCAGAAGCAAATCGGAGAAAGTAAGTTGCCATTTACAGTATTATTGTTGCTAAATTTTGGATCATTTTATGTTTCCGAATGAGAATGGATAATTTAGATTATTCAAACTACTGTTCTCATCTTAGATATTATTCTGACATTGTTCCGACTGATGACCTGTGGTGCAACAGATATAAGTTCTATATAATAATCAGTTCTAAGTGACAAGTCTTCTGGAGGTTGAAGGTTCAATCCTCAGTGCAGGCGATACTAAGAATACAATTACGAATTACTTAAGACTTTATGGTTGACAGAACAAGAAGAAACTAACCCGTGGATTAAATAAGTGGTTCTGTTTGAAATTCCATACAAATACTCGAGTTCGACATAAAGATTCCCGAGTTCAATAAGATGCACTTGAAGAAGGTCGGAGGTTACAGCGACTAAAACATTGTGAGAATAACATTCAAGATGAGAACAGGTTAATATTAATATTATTTGTAATAAGAAAAAACGAAGAAAAATAAAGAAACAATTTTCATTTCACATTTTGCTAATTTGGAGAAAAACAACAAAAAGATAATCGTCATGGTGTTATATGTTTAGGAAATTTTCTGTGTATGAACATAGACACATTTTATTACTTAGGATAAAACAACAAAAAGGTTATTTCATATGGTCTTTTCGATATTCAAAGTCAAGGAATTTGATTTTGTATAAGCATAAAAATAAAATTGAATTCCCCATTAAAACTGGTTATATAATAAAATGGATAAACGAAAAAGCAGAGCGTCGATTGGTCAAATAAAAGAATCTTATATTACTGAGTAATTTAAAATGGTTACTTTGTGCTTTTCGTCTTTATTATTATAATTTATTTATATTATTTATAATTATTTTTATCATCATCATCATCATCATCATCATCATCAACAACAACAACAAATTTATTTTTTTAAATAAATATATCTTATTTAATTATTAAAAGAAAAACTTTGTCACTCATAGTTTATTTTTTTAAAGTAATTCCAAAATAATCCAAGTTTTTGCCATGAGCTAATATACGCATGCGTCAACTAAACCTGAAGTTATTTGAATTTCAAAATAATCAAATGGAAGTTATCATTTGAAATTTTAAACTATTTTCATTAAATTGCTTTAATTAATATTACTACTGATAAAGATATTTATATCAAGAAAACTATTGCATATATATATAAGAAAAAGGAGACTGAAATTACAAATGAATTGTACAGAATATTAATTTATTAGAAACTGTTTATTAAATAAATATGAAAATGAAGTAACGCCTTGACTGTGTTTTGTAAGTTTTCCAATCAGTATTTATAGCATATTTGAAAATATTTTGTTGTATCATTGAATTAAATAAGCTGAAGGTGTTTTGATATAAATATAGTTCGGTTAGATGACATAAAAAATTTGCATTTATTCATTTAGATTTTAGTCATGAATAATAAATATAAAATAATTACTTGCTTTTGTTTATACTATTAACTTCCCGACCTGCCTCTCAAGTCATGAGGACCAGAAAGTCTCACTTCTCAACCTATTCCTGAGGAAACTGCGTGAGGCTTGTGCGACAGATGTCTATAGCCCACTCGTGAATACTGATCACCTCGTAATAATGGTTGATATCACTATAACCTCCGTAATAATGGTTGATATCACTATAACCTCCGTAATAATGGTTGATATCACTATAACCCCCGTAATAATGGTTGATATCACTATAACCTCCGTAATAATGGTTGATATCACTATAACCTCCGTAATAATGGTTGATATCACTATAACCCCCGTAATAATGGTTGATATCACTATAACCTCCATAATAATGGTTGATATCACTATAACCATCGTAATAATGGTTGATATCACTATAACCTCCGTAATAATGGTTGATATCACTATAACCTCCGTAATAATGGTTGATATCACTATAACCTCCGTAATAATGGTTGATATCACTATAACCCCCGTAATAATGGTTGATATCACTATAACCTCCGTAATAATGGTTGATATCACTATAACCTCCGTAATAATGGTTGATATCACTATAACCCCCGTAATAATGGTTGATATCACTATAACCTCCGTAATAATGGTTGATATCACTATAACCTCCGTAATAATGGTTGATATCACTATAACCCCCGTAATAATGGTTGATATCACTATAACCTCCGTAATAATGGTTGATATCACTATAACCTCCATAATAATGGTTGATATCACTATAACCATCGTAATAATGGTTGATATCACTATAACCATCGTAATAATGGTTGATATCACTATAACCTCCGTAATAATGGTTGATATCACTATAACCATCGTAATAATGGTTGATATCACTATAACCTCCATAATAATGGTTGATATCACTATAACCATCGTAATAATGGTTGATATCACTATAACCCCCGTAATAATGGTTGATATCACTATAACCTCCGTAATAATAGTTGATATCACTATAACCTCCGTAATAATGGTTGATATCACTATAACCATCGTAATAATGGTTGATATCACTATAACCATCGTAATAATTGTTGATATCACTATAACCATCGTAATAATGGTTGATATCACTATAACCTCCGTAATAATAGTTGATATCACTATAACCATCGTAATAATGGTTGATATCACTATAACCATCGTAATAAGGATTGATATCACTATAACCATCGTAATAATGGTTGATATCACTATAACCATCGTAATAATGGTTGATATCACTATAACCTTCGTAATAATGGTTGATATCACTATAACCCCCGTAATAATGGTTGATATCACTATAACCTCCGTAATAATGGTTTATATCACTATAACCTCCGTAATAATGGTTGATATCACTATAACCCCTGTAATAATGGTTGATATCACTATAACCTCCGTAATAATGGTTGATATCACTATAACCTCCATAATAATGGTTGATATCACTATAACCATCGTAATAATGGTTGATATCACTATAACCATCGTAATAATGGTTGATATCACTATAACCTCCGTAATAATGGTTGATATCACTATAACCATCATAATAATGGTTGATATCACTATAACCTCCATAATAATGGTTGATATCACTATAACCATCGTAATAATGGTTGATATCACTATAACCTCCGTAATAATGGTTGATATCACTATAACCTCCATAATAATGGTTGATATCACTATAACCATCGTAATAATGGTTGATATCACTATAACCATCGTAATAAGGATTGATATCACTATAACCATCGTAATAATGGTTGATATCACTATAACCCCCGTAATAATGGTTGATATCACTATAACCTCCGTAATAATGGTTGATATCACTATAACCTCCGTAATAATGGTTGATATCACTATAACCTCTATAATAATGGTTGATATCACTATAACCATCGTAATAATGGTTGATATCACTATAACCATCGTAATAATGGTTGATATCACTATAACCTCCGTAATAATGGTTGATATCACTATAACCTCCGTAATAATGGTTGATATCACTATAACCCCCGTAATAATGGTTGATATCACTATAACCTCCGTAATAATGGTTGATATCACTATAACCTCCGTAATAATGGTTGATATCACTATAACCCCCGTAATAATGGTTGATATCACTATAACCTCCATAATAATGGTTGATATCACTATAACCATCGTAATAATGGTTGATATCACTATAACCTCCGTAATAATGGTTGATATCACTATAACCTCCGTAATAATGGTTGATATCACTATAACCTCCGTAATAATGGTTGATATCACTATAACCCCCGTAATAATGGTTGATATCACTATAACCTCCGTAATAATGGTTGATATCACTATAACCTCCGTAATAATGGTTGATATCACTATAACCACCGTAATAATGGTTGATATCACTATAACCTCCGTAATAATGGTTGATATCACTATAACCTCCGTAATAATGGTTGATATCACTATAACCCCCGTAATAATGGTTGATATCACTATAACCTCCGTAATAATGGTTGATATCACTATAACCTCCATAATAATGGTTGATATCACTATAACCATCGTAATAATGGTTGATATCACTATAACCATCGTAATAATGGTTGATATCACTATAACCTCCGTAATAATGGTTGATATCACTATAACCATCGTAATAATGGTTGATATCACTATAACCTCCATAATAATGGTTGATATCACTATAACCATCGTAATAATGGTTGATATCACTATAACCCCCGTAATAATGGTTGATATCACTATAACCTCCGTAATAATGGTTGATATCACTATAACCTCCGTAATAATGGTTGATATCACTATAACCATCGTAATAATGGTTGATATCACTATAACCATCGTAATAATTGTTGATATCACTATAACCATCGTAATAATGGTTGATATCACTATAACCTCCGTAATAATAGTTGATATCACTATAACCATCGTAATAATGGTTGATATCACTATAACCATCGTAATAAGGATTGATATCACTATAACCATCGTAATAATGGTTGATATCACTATAACCATCGTAATAATGGTTGATATCACTATAACCTTCGTAATAATGGTTGATATCACTATAACCCCCGTAATAATGGTTGATATCACTATAACCTCCGTAATAATGGTTTATATCACTATAACCTCCGTAATAATGGTTGATATCACTATAACCCCTGTAATAATGGTTGATATCACTATAACCTCCGTAATAATGGTTGATATCACTATAACCTCCATAATAATGGTTGATATCACTATAACCATCGTAATAATGGTTGATATCACTATAACCATCGTAATAATGGTTGATATCACTATAACCTCCGTAATAATGGTTGATATCACTATAACCATCATAATAATGGTTGATATCACTATAACCTCCATAATAATGGTTGATATCACTATAACCATCGTAATAATGGTTGATATCACTATAACCTCCGTAATAATGGTTGATATCACTATAACCTCTATAATA
The DNA here is from genome assembly GCA_963556195.1 of Sepiola atlantica. Lineage (NCBI taxonomy): Eukaryota > Metazoa > Mollusca > Cephalopoda > Sepiida > Sepiolidae > Sepiola > Sepiola atlantica. The sequence continues at coordinate 22,455,923 of OY744528.1, forward strand.
ATGGTTGATATCACTATAACCATCGTAATAATGGTTGATATCACTATAACCTCCATAATAATGGTTGATATCACTATAACCTCCGTAATAATGGTTGATATCACTATAACCCCCGTAATAATGGTTGATATCACTATAACCTCCGTAATAATGGTTGATATCACTATAACCTCCATAATAATGGTTGATATCACTATAACCTCTATAATAATGGTTGATATCACTATAACCTCTATAATAATGGTTGATATCACTATAACCATCGTAATAATGGTTGATATCACTATAACCATCGTAATAATTGTTGATATCACTATAAACATCGTAATAATGGTTGATATCACTATAACCTTCGTAATAATAGTTGATATCACTATAACCATCGTAATAATGGTTGATATCACTATAACCATCGTAATAAGGATTGATATCACTATAACCATCGTAATAATGGTTGATATCACTATAACCATCGTAATAATGGTTGATATCACTATAACCTTCGTAATAATGGTTGATATCACTATAACCCCTGTAATAATGGTTGATATCACTATAACCTCCGTAATAATGGTTTATATCACTATAACCTCCGTAATAATGGTTGATATCACTATAACCCCCGTAATAATGGTTGATATCACTATAACCATCGTAATAATGGTTGATATCACTATAACCTCTGTAATAATGGTTGATATCACTATAACCTCCGTAATAATGGTTGATATCACTATAACCATCGTAATAATGGTTGATATCACTATAACCTCCATAATAATGGTTGATATCACTATAACCATCGTAATAATGGTTGATATCACTATAACCATCGTAATAATGGTTGATATCACTATAACCATCGTAATAATGGTTGATATCACTATAACCTCCGTAATAATGGTTGATATCACTATAACCATCGTAATAATGGTTGATATCACTATAACCCACCCATCCCAACCAGAAGGACCGTTACTCAAAACAAGATATCACCTGCTACACCAACCACTAGCCTCTCCCTCTTGAACAGGATGCGCAAAGAATTTCTAACTTAATAGGTCCCGCACTGTCTGCCAAGCTCCAGCCTTGTCGCATCGCTGCAGTGTTGCATCCCTGTGCTTGTTTTACAAGTACTTCTATGGAATGTGCTCCAAGGAACTTACTGCATTTATACCCCCCTCAACGTAAATTCCACCCGACTAGTAGCAAAATCCCACCTCTTCACTGTAAAGATTCCTAGATACCATGTTTCCTACTCTAACAGCTTCTTTCCTCGAACTGCTTGCCTTTTGAATTCCCTACCACTCCCTCGATCATACCAACATGCAGAAATTTATAATCTAATGTGCACAAACATCTTGCTGCCCAACTCCCCTACCTAGGTTGTCCCCCTATAAATCTGACCCATATCACAGTAGCCTCTTATACTTCAGTGGCAATATTCCTTGTTTGGAGTGAACAAATTTTTTTTTAAGTAGAGATGTACATTGGTGTGCGTGTGGGAGTGCTTTAAGATAAAAAAAAAACTAACTTTTCTATGAGTAATTATGCAAATTGATGTTAAATTTTAAAAAGAAAAGGTACTTGTCCAGATTAGGACCCAAGCTAAAATTGACTTGGCGTCAGCAGTTTCCAGATGTTTATCCAATCAAATGTGAGTAAATTAGTAGACGTTAAGTTAACATTTTAATTGATTGAATCGCTAAATTTACTAATTAGAAATAAAAATTGATCAAAGCGATAATGAATTTTAACGAACCCTAACCCTAACCCCAGCCCTAATCCTAACACTGTTTTAACACTTGTTCAGTGATATTTTTCTTAAAAAGAAAATTTTTACATGTAAAAAAAACAAACATTTTTTTTTGTTTTGAATTTTTTGCACATAGGCAACCGACTTTTCATTCGGCTTTTTTCTGGCCGTCTACGTAAACATCCGGAAACTACCGACGTCAAGTCGATTTTAGCTTGGGTCTTAATCTGGACAAGTACCAAAAATATTTAAATACAATTATTTCTTCGTTTTTTTTTTGTATTTTCAGATATATCAACAGCACATTGCCGTTACTCAGGAAGTATGGATTTGATGGTTTTGATCTGGATTTTGAGTTTCCGGCTTGGTATCTACCCAAGAAGCAAAAACATAGCTTCAGCTTATTAGCCACGGTGAGACAAAAATGATTCCACATAACGTCCGCAATTACTTGAAAATATTATTACATAAGCTGGACTTACCCGATGTTACCCGGGAGTCTTTTTACTTTCATTCTAGTTTCACTCTTTTCTTTTATTTCTAGATCTCATGAATACTTTTGAGTTATTGTTGTTGTTGTTAACTCTTCAATCTCTAAATAACTATCGGCCGGGGCTCGTGTCTCGGCGTTGCCCAGGAAAATCAAGAAAACTAAGAATCCCCACCTCCTAAACTAAATTGACTTTTGGGCACAAATGTTACATTTCGGGTGTTCAAACCTTTACTAAAAGTCTTTAAACTGTTTTCTACTCCCTTTTTAGCCTATACGCCTGTCGCGTATTTTACACTTAACGTATGTGTGCGTACGTGAGCCACACGGGTGTGGACGTATAATCGTGAGTTCCTTTTAACGTATATCAGTGTGTGTGTGTGTGTCATGTTTCTTTGTCTCTTTTACAAATGTTCATTCAATATTAACTGAAATTTACCTTTTACCTTTCTTCGTTTCTTTCCTCACTGCTGTGATACATCTTCTCTTTCCCTGGTCGCCATATCGTTGCGTTGATTTCTCTTTCATGCCGTCATACCGTGATCGTCATAGTGTTGATATCTCTTCTTTCTTTTCTCGTGTGGCCGCCTTATCAGTGTGTCTAGAGAACAAATCTTTACATATATCGACAAAAGGGAGTCTGAAGACAGCTTTTTCGAGAGGTTCAAAGGGTTTTATTTTCTCTGAATAAAACAGTCACGTAAAAAAAGAGAGAGGCCCAATTTATCTGAACTTTGGTTATCTATCAACTTGCTACTTAGTACAGGACAATTTCAGAGCTAGACAGACAGGGGGAGGGATTCACGTTCGGTATCATACCGAGATTTAACTTAATTCAAGTTTCAGAGCTCATATTTTCCACGTCTGCCTTCGCTCAATCCCATGAGCAGACTCTGTTCGATGATTGACTAAAAACCCTTTCCTTTGTTCTCGACACAGGCGTGACGTCATTCTTCCCAGCCCATCACTCAACATGTGTGTCTGAACTTTGTGTGATCCTCCATCTTGAATCTAACCTCGAGTTCAAATCTGTTTACAATTCTAGTTTCCCAGAACTTATTTACCATGGCTCTAATGTCACAGTAACATGCACTGATCTCACCGAGTGCACACATTCATACTAGTTGATTTAACCCCACTCGAGCAGGGCCCCCATAATGTAACACAAATTCTAAGCATTTCTCGTTCGAAATAAAACAGTATCCCTAAACTGAAGTATGATAATAGTTATGCAATTAATAATCCAATGAAAAAAGGAAAAAACAAAAATTTGTTTATGTTCATCGACATTCCGTCTTTATTGTTCAAAGACTTTCTCAAGATGACCGATTTGAAGAAAAACGTGAAAGTTAAAATTTGAAATATGTGGTGCGTCTATGACATGGAAATAATGTTTGTATTCTTTTTTTTTGAAAAAAGCATAGACGTAAAAATTCAAAATATGTAGTGCATCTATGGAGTAGGATAAATGTTTATTTATATTTATTTTTCTCTGTTGGGAATGTGGTGTAAAAATAATGAGCCTGGATTTAAATTAAAGTTTTGTTTGTTTAATATTAGTTTACTAGTTAAAGAAGATAAATTGTAGAAGCCATTACGTTGTTTAATTGTGTCAGATTTTATAATTTAGTTTAAAGTTTACAATGTAAAGACTTGTGCACTATATCTTCTTTAATCAGAAAAATGATACTAAACAAACAAACATTTCATTTAGATCCAGGCTCATTATTTTTACACCACATTCGTGATTTTTACAGCACATTTTTAAACCACATTCGTTATTTTTACACCCACATTCGTTAGTTTTACACCACATTCGTTATTTTGACACCACATTTTGACACCACATTCATTATTTTGACACCACATTTTGACAGCACATTTTTAAGCCACATTCGTTATTTTGACACCACATTTTGACACCACATTCGTTATTTTTACACCACATTCATTATTTTTACACCACATTCGTTATTTTGACACCACATTTTGACACCACATTCGTTATTTTTACACCACATTCATTATTTTTACACCACATTCATTATTTTGACACCACATTTTGACAGCACATTTTTAAGCCACATTCGTTATTTTGACACCACATTTTGACACCACATTCATTATTTTTACACCACATTCGTTATTTTGACAGCACATTTTTAAGCCACATTCGTTATTTTGACACCACATTTTAAAACAACAGTTGCTATATTTACACCACATTTTTACACCACGTTTTTAAACCACATTCGCTATTTTTACACCAAATTTTAAAACCACATTTTAAAACCACATTTGTTATTTTTACACCACATTTTTATACCACATTCGTTATTTTTACTCCACATTCGTTATTTTGACACTATATTTTTAAACAACATTCGCTATTTTTACACCATATTCGTTATTTTTACACCAACGTTCGTTATTTTTACACCACATTCGTTATTTTTACACTACATTTTTAAACCACATTCGCTATTTTTAGACCACATTTTTACACCACATTCGTTATTTTTACATCACATTTTTAAACCACATTCGCTATTTTTACACAACATATTTACATAGCATTCGTTATTTTTACACCACATTTGTTATTTTTACACCACATTCGTTATTTTTACACCAAAAAAAATTTGTTATTTTGATATCACATTTTTACACCACATTTGTTATTTTTGCACCACATTATTACACCACATTCGTTATTTTTACACCACATTTGTTATTTTTACACCACATTTTTAAACCACATTCGTTATTTTTGCACCACTTTCGTTATTTTTACACCACATTCGTTATTTTTACACCTCATTTTTACACCACATTTTTAAAATACATTCGTTATTTTTACACCACATTTTTAAACCACATTTTTAAATCACATTCGTTATTTTTCACCACATTTTTACACATTTTTAAACTACATTTGTTATTTGTACACCAAATTTTTACACCACATTCGTTATTTTTACACCTCATTCGTTATTTTTACACCACCTTTCTGACAAAACGTTGTACATAACATGATATTAAAAGAAACAAAAAAAATATTCATTCCTTCCTTTTAATTTTAATGTCTATACGTTTTTTGTTTTGAAAAGAACAATAAAACATTATTTCCACGTCATAAACGCACGGCGTATTTCAAATTTTAACTTCAATGTTTTTCTTCAAATCAGTCATGTTGAGAAAGTCTTTGGACAAATGAACAATAAAGATGAAACATCAATTAACATATAAACAATTTTCCTTTTTCGCTTTTTATCATTTTTAAAACTGAAGTATATGTTATGTTAATATCAAAATAATCACTGAATTTAAAAACAATAAAAAAGGATAGTTAATTAATGAAATGTCCTTTTGCAAATCAGTATGCAAATTAGTTGACCGTACATCTAAGCAGTATATCAGAAAGATGTTTGTTTTTGTTGTGCGAGTCTGAAAAGAGCGTTTTAATGTCACTGTTAGTGTGAACAAGCTCAGAACTTTATCATCATCATCATCAACATCATCATCATCATCATCATCAACATCATCATCATCATCATCATCAACATCATCAACATCATCAACCGGTTGATTTGTTGAATCAGGCCACAATTAATCCTCTGATGAGGATGGGGCCTGATTGTCTAGTCTCGAAATCTAAGTCTTCCTCTCCACTCCTGTCTTTGGCAAGGCTTGATGGAATCCATACCCATGGCCTTCCTATCACGTTTGACTACGTCCTCCCAAGTCAACTTGGGCCTGCCAGTGGTGATGTTCTCTGCTGGCACATTCAAATGTCGGACTTTAGCAATCCAGCCATCGCTACGCTCAATATTTATAAATACAGATAAGAAGCTAAGAGCGAGTCAGCAAGCAGGACAATAGAGAGACAGGGCATGTTGATTATGTGTCGAATGCAGGGATGGGGAAACTGGTTACATAATGTCATCCTCGTGAGTGAGTGAAAGGAAAAAGTTTATTTTACATAATGAGGGTTGAAAAGGGATTTTTTAAAATTTTGTTTTCTTTGACACTTTTGACTTTTTGATTCAATAAATATTTAAGTAATAGTAAAAAAAAAATGATAATAATTACATGTGTAATTATCAAAGTTAGATTGAAGCGAGAAAAACACGCACACACACACATGAACATGAAGAAAAACACGCACACACACATGAACATGAAGAAAAACACGCACACACACACATGAACATGAAGAAAAACACGCACACGCACACATGAACATGAAGTTGTCTCATACAGGGTGCTCCCCCCCCTCCCCCAAATGGCATCTATGAAATCTTGAATAAAATTCATAATCCTTTCTGTAATCCAAATGACTTATGAGGACGGTTCTATGACAAGTGCTTATTGACATTAGATTTGAAGATGACCATATGGTATCCTTCAGGGAAGCAATCTTGTGGCAACATGTTTCACAGATGGTTATACAAATGATTCGTTTTGCACAAGTGGTGTAGACAAATATCCGGGACAATGAAGTGAGTTGCGTCCGGTTATACAAATGATTCATTTTGCTGACCGGTCAACAACATTTTGGGTTCGATATAAGCGAGCGTATTTTGCGTATTTAGTCAGTGAATAGCCTATCGCTCAGTTGTTGTAGTAGATTTCCATTGTAAGATGCTTCCCGTTGCAATAACTGTCATTTGTTGACGACGATGTTCATTGAAGCAGTTTTACCCTGGTCCAGTTTTATTTACTGCATGTTTCCTTTTATGTTTCCTTTTATGTTTCAGAAATTTTTGAGATGAGGATTGATAATTTGTATTATTTTGATTTGATTATTCTGACTACTGTTCTCATCTTGGATGTTATTCTCACAATGTTTCGACTGATGTAACCTCCGACCAACCTTCTTCAGGTGCGTCTTTGCATTGAACTCGCGAATCTTTACGGAATTTCAAACTGAACCCTTTATTTAATCTATGGCAGTAGAATGTTCTCATTCTATCCGCCAATTATTTTGACACCACATTTTGACACCACATTCGTTATTTTGACACCACATTTTGACACCACATTCGTTATTTTGACACCACATTCGTAATTTTGACACCACATTTTGACACCACATTCGTTATTTTGACACCACATTTTGACACCACATTCGTTATTTTGACACCACATTTTGACACCACATTCGTTATTTTGACACCACATTCGTAATTTTGACACCACATTTTGACACCACATTCGTTATTTTGACACCACATTTTGACACCACATTCGTTATTTTGACACCACATTTTGACACCACATTCGTTATTTTGACACCACATTTTGACACCACATTCGTTATTTTGACACCACATTTTGACACCACATTCGTTATTTTGACACCACATTCGTTATTTTGACACCACATTCGTTATTTTGACACCACATTTTGACACCACATTCGTTATTTTGACACCACATTTTGACACCACATTCGTAATTTTGACACCACATTCGTAATTTTGACACCACATTCGTTATTTTGACACCTCATTCGTTATTTTTACACCACCTTTCTGACAAAACGTTGTACATAACATGATATTAAAAGAAACAAAAAAAATTAATTCCTTCCTTTTAATTTTAATGTCTATACGTTTTTTGTTTTGCAAAGAACAATAAAAACATTATTTCCACATCATAAACGCACAGCGTATTTCAAATTTTAACTTATGTTTTTCTTCAAATCAGTCATCTTGAGAAAGTCTTTGAACAAATGAACAATAAAGATGAAACATCAATTAACATATAAACAATTTTCCTTTTTCGCTTTTTATCATTTTTAAAACTGAAGTATATGTTATGTTAATATCAAAATAATCACTGAATTTAAAAACAATAAAAAAGGATAGTTAATTAATGAAATGTCCTTTTGCAAATCAGTATGCAAATTAGTTGACCGTACATCTAAGCAGTATATCAGAAAGATGTTTGTTTTTGTTGTGCGAGTCTGAAAAGAGCGTTTTAATGTCACTGTTAGTGTGAACAAGCTCAGAACTTTATCATCATCATCATCAACATCATCATCATCATCATCATCATCATCATCATCATCATCATCATCAACATCATCAACATCATCATCAACATCATCAACATCATCATCATCATCATCATCAACATCATCATCATCATCATCATCATCATCAACATCATCATCATCAACATCATCATCATCATCATCATCATCAACCGGTTTATTTGTTGAATCAGGCCACCATTAATCCTCTGATGAGGGTGGGGCCTGATTGTCTAGTCTCGAAATCTAAGTCTTCCTCTCCACTCCTGTCTTTGGCAAGGCTTGATGGAATCCATATCCATGGCCTTCCTATCACGTTTGACTACGTCCTCTCAAGTCAACTTGGGCCTGCCAGTGGTGATGTTCTCTGCTGGCACATTCAAATGTCGGACTTTAGCAATCCAGCCATCGCTACGCTCAATATTTATAAATACAGATAAGAAGCTAAGAGCTAAGAGTCAGCAAGCAGGACAATAGAGAGACGTGGCATGTTGATTATGTGTCGAATGCAGGGAGGGGGGAAACTGGTTACATAATGTCAGCCGCGTAAGTGAGTGAATGAAAGGAAAAAGTTTATTTTACATAATGAAGGTTGAAAAGGGATTTTTAAAAATTTTGTTTTCTTTGACACTTTTGACTTTTTGATTCAATAAATATTTAAGTAATAGTAAAAAAAAAAATTATAGTAATTACATGTGTAATTATCAAAGTTAGATTGAAGCGAGAAAAACACGCACACACACACATGAACATGAAGAAAAACACGCACACGCACACATGAACATGAAGAAAAACACGCACACGCACACATGAACATGAAGTTGTCTCATACAGGGTGTCCTCCCCCCCTCCCCCAAATGGCATCTATGAAATCTTGAATAAAATTCATAATCCTTTCTGTAATCCAAATGACTTATGAGGACGGTTCTATGACAAGTGCTTATTGACATTAGATTTGAAGATGACCATATGGTATCCTTCAGGGAAGCAATCTTGTGGCAACATGTTTCACAGATGGTTATACAAATGATTCGTTTTGCACAAGTGGTGTAGACAAATATCCGGGACAATGAAGTGAGTTGCGTCCGGTTATACAAATGATTAATTTTGCTGACCGGTCAACAACATTTTGGGTTCGATATAAGCGAGCATATTTTGCGTATTTAGTCAGTGAATAGCCTATCGCTCAGTTGTTGTAGTAGATTTCCATTGTAAGACGCTTCTCGTTGCAATAACTGTCATTTGTTGACGACGATGTTCATTGAAGCAGTTTTACTCTGGTCCAGTTTTATTTAGTGCATGTTTCCTTTTATGTTTCCTTTTATGTTTCAGAAATTTTTGAGATGAGGATTGATAATTTGTATTATTTTGATTTAATTATTCTGACTACTGTTCTCATCTTGGATGTTATTCTCACAATGTTTCGGCTGATGTAACCTCCGACCAACCTTCTTCAGGTGCATCTTTGCATTGAACTCGCGAATCTTTACGGAATTTCAAAACTGACCCCATTATTTAATCTATGGCAGTAGATTGTTCTCATTCTATCCGCCATGACTTTTTGTGGACAGTATTCCAATTTCACTTTGACACTGACAAGATCAAGAACATTAGATTCATATTTTATCTCGTCGTGTATAAAGTGAAGCCACTTGAACTTTTGAACTGCATCTGCTGACATCTTTACATTAAGCATTCATTGTTCAACATTTCACCAAATCAAGAATTTATTTATCTTCCTCCCACAAGGTGTGACACAAGGTCGGGAAAGTGGGATTTGAAAAGCCAGCGCCCGAGAAGGTGAGCACTTTGGCCATTAAAAATTGCCTGGGCAGCCCCGTCGGCATTCCCCGGTAGGAGCACCTCAGGCAGTAAGCAATAAACTTACTCCTCCTCAAAGAGGGAAGACAAAGCCTGGGAGGGTGGACCTCCTAGAACTGCACAGGACTAACCCATAGACCGGCGGAAATCAAGCCCCGAAGGCCAAGACAATACCAGTCTATGGGGTGCAGTATCCATCGGAACAGATACTACACTTTGATCTTGGTCAAAAGGCCAAGAAGTTTCACTAAATCAAGAATAATAATTACATTTTCATCTTTGTGCATAAAATTATGTAATTTTACTTACTGTTTCAATTTTAATTTCTAATAATGTTTAATATAAGTAATATCACTGTCAAGATCAAAATATCCAAGATACTTATGCTAATCTATTATCTAAAGGGAGGTGTCTGTGTCCAGCTAAAAGTAAAAAACTACCGAAGAAACATCCACAAAGTTGGTATATTCTTGATCAGCGTTGAAGTAATTGTTATTATATTCTTAGTGGATTGAAACTTCACCTTCCAGAAGACTGTCATTTAGAACTGATTATTACTTAGTACTTTATCCATTGCGCCACGGGTCCACCTGAAGAAGGTAGAAGGTTACATCAGCTAGAATGATGTGAGAATAATATCAAAGATGAGAACAATAGCCCGAAATAATACAACAATACATGTTTTGTTTTTTTACTTCTTTTCCGACCACTTGCATCATACTGTCCACAGACATTGTTGTAACGTGTTCATGCATAAAATATTCCCAACACGTGTGCGGCTATTTATAAATTGAACATCAAACTAGCCAACTTTATAAAGGTATTCAGAATAATGCACACAAACATTGTTGCAAAAGTATCAAAAGTATAAAACATACGCATTGATTTGAAGTAAATTCACTTTGAACCATTTTTCAACTTTTCAAGTTCTTGATTTGTTCGTATGTCGAAGTTTATGTCGGTTTAAGGCTGATCGACATATGGTTTCCTGTTTATCCCGTTCGTTGCTGTCTCGTGGAAGTTAGGGTACAAGCAGTTTTACCCTGGTTCAGTTTTATATAACTACATGTTTCCGTTTATGTTTCAGAAATTTTTTAGATGAGGATTGATAATTTGTATTATTTTGATTATTCGGACTATCGTTCTCATCTTGGATGTTATTCTCACAACGTTTCGGCCGATGTAACCTCCGATCGACCTTGTTCAGGTGCGTTTTGTCACACTCAGAAATCTTTGTATTGAACTCGGGAATCTTTACGGAATTTTTAACTGAACCCTTCATTAAATTCACGGGAGTAGATTGTTCTCATTCTATCCGCCATGACTTGGTGGAAGTCTTACGTAATTGTTATTATATTCTTAGTATCGCCTGTACTGTGGATTATTATTTCTTAGCACTTTATCCATTGTGCCATGGGTACATCTGAAGAAGGTCGAAAGTTACATTGGCCGAAATATTGTGAGAATAACATCCAAGATGAGAACAGTAGTCCAAATAATATAATAATACATGGTTCCTTTTCTACTTCTTGCGTGATATCATCCACAGAATAATACACACGAACATTGTTGTAACGTGTTCACGCATAAAATATTGCCAACACGTGTGCGGCTATTTATAAATTGAATATCAAACTAGCCAACTTTATAAAGGTATTCAGAATAATACATACGAACATTGTTGCAAAAGTATCGAGGAAATGTATAAAATATGAAGATTGATGTGAAGTAAATTCACTTTGAACCATTTTTCAACTTTTCAGGGATTGCGTGACTTGTTTGTAGAAGAAGCAAAGAAAACGAACCAGACAAGACTCTTGCTCACCGCTGCAGTTGCTGCCATAAAAAGCATAACCGATGCTTCCTATGATGTACCAAGTTTGGCTAAGTAAATCTAAAATTTATCATCATAACGAGATTAGTAGGGAGTTGTGGATTGTACTAATGGATGCCAGCATGGACTATGAAATCTTATTCTTATTCTTATTCTTATTCTTATTCTTATTATTATTATTATTATTATTATTATTATTATTATTATTATTATTATTATTATTATTTATTTTATTTTTATTTTTCGTCTTCTTCTTCTTTTTTTCTTATAATTATTATTTTTATTCTTATTATTTTTTTTTCTTATTTTTATTTTTCTTAATTTTTCTTTTTCTTCTTGTCTTTCTTTTTCTTTTTCTTCTTATTGTTATTTTTATTGTTATTTTTTTCTTATTTTTCATTTTATTGTTTTCCTTGTTTTTCTTTTATCTTAGTATTTTTTTAATTCTTTTTCTTTTTCTTCTCATTCTTCTTATTATTATTGTTATTTTTATTCTTATTTTTTCTTTTTCTTATTTTTTCTTTTTCTTAGTATTTTTCTTAGTATTATTCTTTTTCTTTTTCTTTTTTTTCTTATTCTTCTTATTATTATATTTTTTATTATTATTATTATTATTATTTTTCTTCTTTTTTTCTTATAATTATTATTATTTTTATTATTATTTTTTCCTTTGCTTATTTTTCTTTTTCTTATTTTTGCTTTTTCTTGTTTTTCTTTTTCTTTTTCTTATTGTTATTTTTATTGTTATTTTTCATTTTTTTCTTTTTCTTCTTTTTTCTTAGTATTTTTATCATTTTTTTTCTTTTTTCTTATTTTTTCTTTTTCTTAATATTTTTCTTATTATTCTTTTTCTTTTTCTTCTCATTCTTCTTATTATTATCGTTATTTTTATTATTTTTTCTTTTTCTTATTTTTTCTTTTTCTTATTTTTTCTTTTTCTTAATATTTTTATTATTATTCTTTTTCTTATTATTTTTTTTTTTCTTCTCATTCTTCTTCTTATTATCGTTATTTTTATTATATTTTCTTTCTCTTTTTCTTTTTCTTATTTATTTCTTTTTCTTCTTTTTCTTAGTATTTTTCTTCTTACTATTCTTTTTCTTATTCTTTTTTTTTCTCATTCTTCTTCTTATTATTATTATTATATTCTTTATTATTATTATTTTCTTTTTCTTCTTATTCTTTTTCTTCTAACGTGTCTTTCTCACATTAGATTTCCTCCATGAAAATTACAATGGTTCCGATGTGTCTTAATTAATGTCATCTTTGACAGTCATTCCAAGTCTTTTTTTTTTCTTTTTCGCTTATGTGTGTTCAAATTCAATTAGATTTATTGTGATTATTTACGAGCAAATACCGTGTGGAAACGTATTAATTATCATTTCTGCCATCAGCTTTGGGTAAAATAGCAACTTATTTAAATATTTCATGTTTTCATACTGTGAAATTTTAGGACCAATTTTTATTTATTTGTGTCGTAATTCTTTATATTTCAATGATTGTTAAAAATGTATCTAACATATAAAGTTATCTTGTGAGATTTTTAAAATTGGACCTAAATAGCATTTAAACTGACATATCAAACTTTGATTCTGATTAGCTAATTTTCATTTGTTATTGTTGTGCGATGTTATTGGCAATATAATAACATACTTCGTGACAGTTTATTTAAATAATTATCTAGCTCTACTTGAACAATTGGTCATATGGAAACATTTTGCATTTCGACTGAACAATCAAATTCAGGGAATAATTCATATTTTTGGTACTACTCCAGATGAAGCGCCTAATTTCCGTGACTGCTCGGCGGCAACGATCAGGCAGGACACGGAAGCGCCCGAGAGCTGCCGAGACGAAAACGAGGCTTAAGCGAAACTGAAAGTCATAAAATGGAAGTGGCAGACGACAATATAAGACGAAGAATACAAAATAAAAAAATACATATATTTGAAAAAAAATAAATGAACAAACATGAAGAACTATAAATAAACTTTTTTTTATTTTTAATGTGCCAAATGAACCATTTTAATTTTTTTTTTGTCTTTTTTTACATAAATCAAAGAAGTAAATGCTATTTCTTTTACGATGTTTAGGCAACTTTTTTTTTGTCTTTTTTTTTTACATAAAACAAAGAAGTATGTAATTTTTTTTAGGATATTTAGGCAAGTTATTTTTATATTATTATTTAGGGGGGGGGGTTCATATATTTTCTCGTCGAGGGTTAGGATTTATGGATACGAAAGGTCTTCCTACCGCTTGTTTTGTTGTGCTGAGCGCAGACGATTGGCAGCAACCTGATCGGTCAGCCTCGTTTTTGTCTTGGCAGCTCTCGGGCGCTTTCGCAACCTGCCCGATCGTTGCCGCCGAGCAGTCACGGAAATTAGGCACTTCATCTGGAGTAGTACCATATTTTTAATTGAATAATATTTAAAGAGTTGTCTATCTTGCAAATAAAATGTTATTTCTTTTTCTGTATAAGTTTTTAAAATGTGCAAACAAATAAAAATAAAAAATAAAATGATTTCATTGCGTCCCGGGCAACGCCGGATAGGTACAGCTAGTTGGTGTATACTTTAACGTTTTCTTTTAAACATACTTCATTTGGTATTAGTGACAAGAATGTTTCAATGAAAATAATTGTTATTTATTTCCATTGAAAAAATATTTCCCTAAAGTTTTAAACTTCTGACGAGTCCTATAATCTTATATATAAAGTTAGTCAATTTTTTTCATCCATATTTTTCTGATTAATAGCTTTTTTTACGACAAGCTACGTAGAAAAATCTGTTTTGTTAGTCATATAAGACAAATATTTGTCTGTATTGTTAAAAACAAAACAATCATTTTCAATCGATTTCATTGAATGTCATATTTAATTCTAATTAACAGTTTTTTGTTTTGATTATTAATATCAGGGAGGAAGTTGGAGGAGCTAACCCTCACACAGTCTCAAGTCCTAATACTGCTACCCAAATCACTGAGTACTAATTTAATAATAAATAATTTCTTTGATGTTCACTGGTGACGAAGAGGGCGCTTTCTTTTTATCATTTCTTTCGTTGCCTTTGGCTAACTGATTTTTGACTCTAAAGAGAAAGAGAAGTGGGGTGGGTGGCGGGATGTAGAAAACAAAAGACAGTCTGGCTTTTGTATTTAATAGCATCATAATTTTGTACCTGCTACCGTGGGTCAATCAGTTAGCTTGCCATACTTAGAGAAAAAGTTTGTGAGTTCAAATTTCAGTGGGGCTATAATTAGTTTTATTCTGATTTTAACTCAATGAACTTAGACATTTTTAAATGACAATATTAAGCAGATTATTCATTTTACTTTTTTTCTTCTGTAATCTACATGCATAGCTCCATTCTTTTTTGCAAGGAATTTACGACTCTTTGTAGCATATTTGATTGATTATGGTGTTGTGCGAAGGAGGCTTTCTGTTCACATCACGTTTCCATTGCCTTTCAACAAGTGTGGGAGATTCATCAAATTTGGCCATATGAATAATAATAAAAATTCGCTCTTCAATTGTAAATGACATTTTAAATAGCTAAGTGAAGTGACTTATGAATCACCCTGTATGTAATTTATGAGAATTAGGACCCCGGGCAACACCAGGTGGCGCTGCTAGTCATTAATACTTCAAAAGATTACTATCTACAAAAAGACCTTCATTGACTAAGATTGACTTTTTTATTCATTTTTTTAGAGTATTGGATTGGATCAATTTGATGTGCTATGATCTTCATGCCTTTGCTTACTATGACCCTTTCACTGGCTTTAACAGTCCTTTGTATGACGAACCTCACGATAGCAAGCTCTATGGTAACAGGTCTATTGTAAGTTGTCTCCGTGACTTTTTAAATCATATTCTTAAACCTTTCCTTGTTTTTTTCAGATCAACATATTTGTTCAAATCCTGTTAGACCTATTTTTGAGGCCCTATGTGTCACCAAACATAGCGTCATCTTCTTCTTCTTCTTCTTCTTCGATTTAACATCCGTTTTACATGTGTTGGACGACTTTTAGAAATTGACTTCCAAGCTACCCTATCTCAGCCAGATTTTCATTTTATCCCTCTTTCTCTCGAATCCATCCATATCCCTTCCTTCCATGTTTTCTTTGGCCTTCACTGTCCAACTGACTCTACATCTACTAATCAAGGCCCTTTCATCCATTCTTTCAATGTGACCAAACCGACAGAGTCTCCTGTTCCACAAACATCTCCCTATACTTTGGCTGGTTGGCTGGCTAGTGGTTCTTTTTTAATTATCATGCAGAGATGGAGACATTTTGCATACAAAAATGACAAATATATTTTTGTTTTTAAAAAATAATATACTTTATTATAACTTTACTTACACTGTGGGTTCATTTCCTAACTAAAATATAAGATAGGCTTAAACCCTCACATCCTTCAGTGTTCGATTCAAGCCTGTTACTCCCCCACGAGAAAAAAACACCCCTTCCCATGTCACATGACAAATCCAATGAACTACAGGTGCCATGCTAACTCACACTTGACTGTTAAAATTTCATATATTAAAAACGACTTTTCAATATTGTTTTGTTTTGATAACTCAAATAGATCCATGCATCAAATTTGTAAAAATCGGAAGTTGAAATTCTGTCAAAATTTTGACCTTGAAATAACCCGGCAAGGTCACACAAAATACAAGACTTCATTGGTTACAATATGGACCAAGTTGCAAGTCTCTACGATGATTAGAACCGAAGTTATTGACAAAATTGAGACATTTCTCTGTAATCTTGACCTTTGACCTAGATATCCTCAAATTAAAGTTAGACTTCGACCGATATTTTGACCAAATTTGGTGACGGTTGGTCAAGCGATGTGGACGCTAAGATGTAAACAAACAAACAAACATACTGACAAATTTGTATATTCTATTAACCAAAAACTTCAATTAGTTAATAGATCTAGTTTTGAAATTTGCTTTGACAATAACCTTCTAAATCACGGAGGAATATTTTTAAAATGTCTACCAAAGTTGAAATTGTCATTAATTATTTTGAAAGTTTCAATTAAATCACTTATTTTTTCTAGTAAAGTAGTTAATCCTAACTTTTCCAATCTCTCCCCCTGTAACTTTTTTACTCTTTTTATTAGTTCTGTCACTCTTTTTTTTTTCAGTATTATGCAAATTAATTGACTCAGAAAGATTACTTTAAATCGATTTCCTTTTCATTATTTTCAGTATTTTGTAGTTTATCATGTTGATTTCTTCATCTTCAATTTTTTTTTTCAGGTGTATTCTGGAAATTACTGGATTTCAAAAGGAATGCCAAAATCAAAAATAGTGATTGGAATACCTGTCTATGGCCATTCCTATGAACTTTTATTTGAGTCTGTCCATGGTATTCATGCACCAGCCTACGACCGTGGACCAAGTAGTGGTTACGTCAGTTATCCACAGGTAAGCAAATACTTTAACCACTTTTGCTGCTTGTACTTGAAATTGTTTCTTCTTATTATTATTATTTTTCTCCTTCTTCTTCTCCTTCTCCTGCTTCTTCTTCTTCTTCTTAGGACACACATATATTACTCACAAGCACTTATTGGAAGGAGAGGAGTCTCCAATGTGCATAGCATGTCAACAATCTTACACAGTCAAACATATATTAATAGACTGTCAAGATCTGCAACAAACTCGAAGCAAATATTACAACTCCAAAAATTTAAAAGATTTATTTAAAAACACAAATGTGACGAAAATCTTAGATTTCATCAAGGAAGTTGGACTGTTCCCAAAAATTTAATAACAAATTCTTCATTTCACTTTTCATTGTCTTTCAAGACAATGTGAAATAATTGGAATTACATTTGACAACTTTATTCGGCATTACATAACCCATAGTTGGTTGCTATGCCGTAAAACAAACCAAACCAATCTTCTTCTTCTTCTTCTTCTTCTTCTTCTTTTTCATCAGCAGCAGCAGGTTGTGGTGTTTAAGCTGCTGCAAAATGTCCGGGGTGGACAATACCAGGCAACATCTCACGCCTGTTCTTCCATGCAGTTCAATCCAAAGAGTTGATATAAGTCATGTTGCATGCTGTCAAATCACTTCTTACAAACTCAAGCCAGGTCTTCCTTAGTCTACTACACTCCATGGTGCCTCGAATATCCAGGTGTGCAAGAGGTGGCACCTCTACCAAGTTTCTGATGAAGCACAGTTGAATGTTAAATCACAAAATAAATTCTAGTGGTGGATCCAAAGGTTCTTTCCGTCCTCCCTGAAACTTCTGTTTCAAATGAGGTGAGGTACAGACTTTGGTTATATCAAGTTGGCTTTATTCCTCAGTTTCCTTTGTCCATGTTGTCAGACCATCTTGTTGGGACCCTCTATGTACCCTTTAGTGGTGAGAATGTGGCATGCTAGTTGTTGACCTGTTTGCGAACCCTTTTTCGGGTTTCTGGCACACTATCTCCGTGTGCCTGATTATCCCACAATTAAAGCAAGCCATCTTGACCGCATTCACCAGACCTAACACCCCTCAACTCTCTTATGGGGATATCTAGAAGACAAGTATTTTCGATTCCTTCCGGAACCATTTTCACGGCGTGAATATCAAGTAAAGAACATGTATTTTCAAATGTTTAATGGTGGTTTTGGCGGGAACCATGTGATTGGTTGTAGTATTAAAAGCATTTAAGGATGTTTTCGCTGTTATCAAAATTAATTTAATTAATGGCTGTTTTTTTTATTTTTTATGTTTGTAAGGGACTGAGCCAATCCCCTCGACATAAACGACAAAAAATAGCTTGCGCCGTGCATGAAATTTGCATAGCGTCCAGGTGAATTGATAAAAAGAAAGGATTTGAGAATGAACGGGAAGGTGGCAGGAACGACGGTTGATTGTTAGACGATGGTCCCGGATTTTTCATTTTCTTTTGTGCGTTGTTTTCTTACAAGCTATTTCGACGTCATGATGGGATATAAGATTGATCTGAAGCTTATACCGGAATTTAGTGGTTGTTGTTTTGTGCATTACTTTCTTACAATGTGTAGAGCTTCTAATACCTGTAGTCTTAGTTTGTTATTTCCATATTCTAATATACTAAATATTATAAGTACTAGTGTACACAATGAGTATGGCAAATACATCTGCCAGTTCCAGCCTTAAACGCAAAAATTAATCAGGAATCTAGAAAGGAAGAAGGAAAAATATGCAGGCACAAGTCATCTGTAATATTTAATAAAATTTATATATAGATAATTAAATATTTATTATTAAATGATTATTTGTAGCATGGCGCCCTAATGTGACGTAATACAGGCCATCAAATCATAGCTATAAATGCATGTTCCTTCCTGTTGAACACTGTTATGACGGCTGACTATCGTTGCCCGTCTGCTCGGCATAATAGGATTTGCTTCTCATCACTTTGTATAGTTATTCAGATTAGCCTCATTCGTTAGGGTGTCGGGATTTGGAATTAAAGGTGACTCTTGTTCCGGGGTTCGAATCATGCGCCTGTTTTGAATAGTTATCTCTACACTGATGATTCCGCAAGGATGAAATGGATACGTCTGTAGATAATTAAATATTTATTATTAAATAATCATTCAAATATATATATATATATAAGTGTAGGTTTGTAATCCGAGGCTGTAGCAATGCGATGTAGTTGCCTCGGATTACAAACCTACACTTATATTTACCAGCAATGCTTCAAGCAAACTACAATCTCCTTTTATATATATATATATATATATATATATATATATATATATATAAATATATATATACAGGGTGATTGTAAAGTAATTCCCTATTATTAAGTGCTCATAATTTATTACTGAAATATAATTCTTACAAGAAATGAATATGATAAGAAAGTGTATTCAAAATTCGATATGGGTGCCATAATCGCCAGCAGCTTTTAAAACTACCTGGGAACCGCATCAACTGATTTCACAGGGAACTTTTTTTCTTTCTTTTTTTTTGCCTTTTTCTTTTTTTCACTAATGAGTCAACACTTATCAAGGCTTAAAACCCACTCAAAGATTAGGGTCAACAAGATGGATAGATTGACAGATGAATGGTGATGAATACTATGAGAGTATTGAAAACAGCAGCCGACCCAGAAAACAGCAATTTTCCCCCCATTGTCAAAAACATCGCTCGTGGAATGTGAGGACTAAAGGAAAAAATAAGGCATAACGCATAACACTTGCCCCCCCCCCCCTCATTCATTTCTTGTAAGAATTATATTTCAGTAATAACTTACACAAGTATAACTTACAAGTATAGGGCGTTACTTTCCAATCACCCTATATATATATATATATATATATATATATATATATATATATACATACACACATATCAATTTACTTATTAAGATCTCACACCACTGCTGCTGATATTTTAATATCATTGCATACAGTTGGCACTGTTGCTTCCTTCTCTAACGAATACTCACATATGTATGTACACATATCAACTGTATGATATATTGATATGTATGTGTACGTGTCAATATATGAACAGCATAATTTCCCAGTTACAGAGACAGTTGAGATCTATGCAAATATGTGAAACATATGACATTTATACAGAGAGAAGTAGAAGGTGAAAGATGCCGTCAGGAAGGAAAAAAAAGTAACGATTGTAGCGTAAGTTTATTGAGACACACGTTGGGATCAACTTGTGGCATTAGATAAGCTAATAGTTTGAATTAAACTTTGTGTATATTGTATAGATGAGTACACTTCATGAGTTTTTTTGCTTTTCTGCAAGTTCGAACATTTTTAGATGCAGAAAAAGATCACTTGATTGTTCAACAAATTTTTTTTTTTATCGAAATTGCTCCAGACAAGGCATGAAGCCACTACTTCAAGGTCAAAAGCTAGCAAACGATAAGTGTTAAATAGACAGATTCTGACCCAGAAAACAGCATCACTCATGGAATGTGAGGACTAAAGGACAAAATAAGGGAAGCAAGAGTTACGAGGCTACCGAAAGGTCCACTTTCTATTCTCTTTAAGTAATACAATCCTGCCTTCCAGGTAAAAGCCGTCCAAAGTAACCAAAGATCAGCAGGCAAGATTTTGGCTTCATTATTTTGGGATGTGCGAAGTATTTTGTTCATTGATTTTTTTTTATGGAAATCGCTCCAGACAAGGCATGAAGCAACTTGATGTAAAGAGCTAAATTTTTCCTGATTCCGATACAATTACCGATTCTGTTCTAAATTCCTGATTCCGATACAATAATGAAAGTGGCAAGTAGAACACACTTATGCAACTATAGACCCACGTATCGGAAGAGTCCATTAAATGGCGTCGATTTAAGGCCGTTTATATAAAAAAAATTCTGATATTTGGAGCTTTTCTTATCGCAAACTTTTTCCTAAAAAGACCAAAACTGATGCATGAGATTAAAATGGAAATATACCAAAGTTAGGCTTTTTTTCAGATTTTTATGTGATCGTGGCTTCCTGTTTAATTTATGACGTTACGTCCGGTACGGATGACCACAAATGAAAAAAAAACGTTTTTGTTTATGCGATTTTCATAAATTAGTTTTTTTTATGCAATTTTTAAAATTAGTATTGTTTCTTCGAATTATAGTTTAATAATAATATTGAATTAATTTTAACAAACAAATTATCAATCGAAAACTTTTTTTTTAATTTCAAAGGAACAGGGTTAGGGTTGTCATCTTTTGTCAAATATTAAAAGAAATAACTTTCGGTTGATAATTTGTTTGTTAAAAGTAATCCAATAAAATGTTTAATTATTTTAGCATATGTTTTTATTTATTTCAAACATTTACATTAATAAAAAAAATGTGTATTTTCAATGGACATATTATTTGTTTATTACTACATTAAACTAAAAAAAAAAAAAAAATTAAACAAACGTATTGTTAATATTAAACTATAATTATAAAGAACAATAATTATAAATCGCATAAACAAGAAAGGCTAACAAAAACGTTTTTTTTTTCACTTGTGGTCATCCGTACCGGACATGACGTCATAAATTTAACAGGAAGCCACGATCACATAAAAATCTGAAAAAAAAACCCAAAGTTATGTTAAAAAAATCAATTAACAATTTGTTTATGTCAGTTTTTTTAAATTTTTTTGCGCTGGAATAAAATCTATAAAAAACGGATATGTAAATTTTTTTTTGCATCTCACCGATAAGTTATAAAAAACAATACACATTGGAAACTTGTAGATAAAGCAATCTCTTTTCATGTTATAGGATTTTATGGAATTTTTGCAATCTTATAAGGGTTTTTTCTGACGAATTTGCGCTGTCAAATAGTTCTACCCCAAAGAATTTGACCCACTCGATATTTTTTTTCTTAACCCTGAAGAATTTTTTGGTCAGATATTTTTGTATTAACTTTTAGCACATTAATTAGATATCTGACACTGAATAAATTTATATTTTTCGGTTATATTATGGAAAGTATTTCTTCTGGATTAAAAAAAAAATTAATTAATTAATAGATAATTAATGAATGTTTATTGAAAATAAACATTAATTAATTATCTATTAATTAATTAATTTTTTTAAACAAGCAAACATTTTTGTGTAAATAAATTTAATTAACTATTTTCAAAGGGAAGAGAAGCAAGATTATAATGCTTAAATTTAAAGATATTTGTTTGAAAAGAAATTTTTTAAAATTAGTTAACTAAACATCAAGAAAAATGTTTTTGTTTTACGAACTTAACTACATTGTACTTATTATTTAACAAAGAATTACAGAGAAATCTAGAAAAAAAAAATAAAGCCAACAAAATACAAATTTTACTTATCAGACACATTTTAGGTTTAATTAAAAGAAAAACATGTTCACATTTAAATAACATAACCTTTCCTTCCATTTTTTTTTTGCCAAGAATTTCCTTTGGACGCAACATTTTAACAAAAATAACATCCTTGTGCCTATTTTGTCAAAATATGTTATATCTTTTAGCCAGTAATTAATCCAAAGTGTAGTATCTGTTCTGATTCCACACTTTATCATTTTTGTCCTTGGTTAGTAAAGGAGAAATCCTTCTAGACTGAGGCAATTTTAATTTTTGTCCCAATCCAAAGTGCTCATTTTGGAGAGCTGGATTTTTTAAATTAAGAACCGACCTTGTGTCTAACTCTTCCCTCGTGGGGGAGACAAAAGAGGTTGAAATCCATTTACAGGAAACCAAACCCGACCTCTTATTTCTGTGTGAAACAGGCATTGGCCCGTCAGTTTTGATAAATGACTTCATGATCACCGGTTTTTAAAAGATTAGAACAATTAAAACAGATTTTCTTTTTCAAACATAACTCAATTCCAGAACTAAGGAGTATTTTAGCATATATTTTGTGTTATATTTATTTCTATATTATAAATTACAATTAATTAGAACAATTAAAACAGATTTTCTTTTTCAAACATAACTCAATTCCAGAACTAAGGAGTATTTTAGCATATATTTTGTGTTATATTTATTTCTATATTATAAATTACAATTAATTAGAACAATTAAAACAGATTTTCTTTTTCAAACATAACTCAATTCCAGAACTAAGGAGTATTTTAGCATATATTTTGTGTTATATTTATTTCTATATTATAAATTACAATTAATTAGAACAATTAAAACAGATTTTCTTTTTCAAACATAACTCAATTCCAGAACTAAGGAGTATTTTAGCATATATTTTGTGTTATATTTATTTCTATATTATAAATTACAATTAATTAGAACAATTAAAACAGATTTTCTTTTTCAAACATAACTCAATTCCAGAACTAAGGAGTATTTTAGCATATATTTTGTGTTATATTTATTTCTATATTATAAATTACAATTAATTAGAACAATTAAAACAGATTTTCTTTTTCAAACATAACTCAATTCCAGAACTAAGGAGTATTTTAGCATATATTTCGTGTTATATTTATTTCTATATTATAAATTACAATTAATTAGAACAATTAAAACAGATTTTCTTTTTCAAACATAATTCAATTCCAGAACTAAGGAGTATTTTAGCATATATTTGGTGTTATTAAAGTGTAGTTACAACGAGCCACCATTACAGTTTTGAATCTGTGCTTAATTTCTAAGCTCGCCGATGATTGGTGCAAGTATTTAACTTCTTTTCGTGCTTGCTCAATCAGGGTCCATCTCTCATGCAAGCTGAGCACATGATGGGAGATTATAAAAGAACTAGCCCACTGTTTACTTCCTCGTTTCTTGGCCAGGACACGGCACTGTCAAAAACTCCACGTTGCGTGGACCAACCTCCAAACTTCTCTCTGGTGACGTAAGAGACCCCCCCCCCTTCCCGGGCCGTCTGGCCGTAAGGTTCGACAAGAAGCTCCAAGGATCAAACATGGCCATTACTGCACACACGTGGACTTAATGAAACACACACACACACACATATATCTACATGAATATTGCCTTACTTCCACACCTGTATATGTTACAAACATTCTCATATATGAACTATTTTCCTTTCCTTGCAAACAGTTCATTCATCCTACCCTTCATATATAAACTCTTCTCTCTTCCCTACTAACGGGACATTTATTTAACACCAAGTGGACTTTCTAATCTTTTGTCTTTGTCCATACTCATGGACGTATTCATTTACTAACACCCTTCTCTTACATTCTCTTTTTATTTACATGATGACGAAGACGACTCAATAAAGTTGTTTTAAATGTTAGGATGTGACTTTGTCATCCTCTACAAAAGTATGTAAGAAAAACGCCTTAGGGAAGCAAACGTTGCTTAACTCACATTTAGTATAATAATAGAGATATAATTTCTTAACTTTGACATTGGTTAATAATCATGTTTATGCAAGAAAGTGTTTGCTTCAAAATGGATGACATCATAAAGGTATGTATGGTAATTTTTGGCAACTTTTGGAAAATAAAGCTCATTCTGTGACCTCATCTATTTTCAAGTAAATATATATATTTCTGTCTTGATGATAATCATTCGTTATGCTATCTACTCTTCTTCATGTCTCTCTCTCTCTCTGTCTCTCTCTCTCATCTCTTTATTTCTCCCCTTCTCTCAATCCTCTCTCTCTATCTCTTTTAGTTATTGATGCCAATTACCCTCCTCCCCCATTTAAAACATTCATGTACAGATGAAGTATGGATGATAAGTAAGCAAGAAACATCATCAGACTGTAATAAGTAATTGAGAGTAGCTTCCCTTATCTTGATTATTTCCCCTTTGGAGAACTCTTCTGTTTTTACTAATGTTATAAATACGAAACTAACAATGTATCAACACTGTATGCTGAATAAAGCTTTCCCAAGTCTGTAGCCGTCATAAATTAGATTTACTTTGTATTGTGTATCAGTGTCCCTGTAAGCTGGTTTGACCAATCCGCTCGCAGGGCGCATATTCCAGGCGAAGGGCAGATGGTACCCTGGCACCAGCCAGGAAGGATCGCCTCAGCCTCTCTCCTGCCTCCTTGTCTACTGGACACTCACGGCGCCTGATATCTTTGCCTGAAGATATTTGAACTTCTTCTTTCGGACACTGTCCTAAGTTTATTCCACCTATATCCAAAAGGTATAGGTAACCTTAAATATACCTTTTTGTTTGTTGTTGTAAAAAAAGGTTTCGTTTGTTTTGTTATTTCGTGTGTTAAATTAAGATGAGGGATAACAAATCCTCTATTCTTACAAGTCTACTGCTGTTCCTGTTTCTTATTACACACACTTTTATTGGTATACCAGCAGGAAAACCTGACGTTGCTCGGTATTTAATGAGGAATACTATATCCTTTTTCACTATGCTCATTTTACTGTCTCTTCCTCCTCTCACTGAAGAGTTCCTCATTCGACTATACTATGCCTATAACACCATATAATTGTCTTTTTTTCTGTGTTACTGCACCACCCCCTCCTCCACCCGGAATAAGCAGAAATTTTGGACAACTCTCTGAATTAGTGTCTTATACATATGGTTTACATTTCATTAAAATCAGATATACGTATTTGAAGTTTTCAAGAGGTTATACCCCCACAGCTACCTTATAGAGGGGAACATTGAGGAGCACATAGATTCAGGACAATTTTCATTGTCTCCCCTAGAAAACTTTATACATATGATTTAAATTTCATCAAAATAAGATATATTTGAAGGTTTAAATGGGTTCTGCCCTAATATCTCCCTTATGGAGAGGCATTTAGGTATTCGAAACCACTTCTATTGTCTTTCCTGGAACATTTTACATACTATAGGGAACACACACGCAGACATTGACATTTATTTTTTTTATATATATATATATATATATAGAAATGTAATATTTAGAAGGCAATACAATGCAGAGGTGTGACGGATAGACACAAGTTGGAGCAAATAAGACATATAATGGTGGAACAAATGAATTAGTATCAACCTTAATACAATGTGTACATACACATATATATATATTTATTATGTTTTTTTTTTTTTTTTTTTTTTCCCCTTTCAAAACACACATATATCTGTCTATCTACACAATGTTACAATGTTATGTAATACCTGTATCAAGATGGTCTGGTGGAAATTCCGTATGATATAATATATTTTTTTTAATTTTCGGGAACTCTTCCCTTAAAGTGAGAGAGAGAGAGAGAAATATTATTATTGCTATTATTAATACTATTGTAGCGAAGAATTACAATATTCTATTTCTACATTTTTGCGTTTCGGTTTCTTTCCAAACAAGCAGTTGCCATTTTATGTGTTTTGTTTCTTTGGGTACGCACGAGGTCGGAATAAAAATGATAAAGACATTATTGAATTTACATATATAAACATTTATTCTCACAGAGATCGTTTGTCAAGGACAAACATAAGACGGGACATACAAGACATAATACATAAAGGGAATGAAAACCAAAGACATAGTTACTAGGTGAAAGTATACTTTAATCGTCCTAATGAATCAAAGTACACATGTTGTCAGGGTAAACAAATAGAGAGAGATATGCAATGAATAATGTACAAGTAAATATGACTTATCTTGTTCTGGGAGCCTGGTGCTGCATCCAGAAGAGGGATCTGATGGGAACAGTGTCAGAGTTTTGAAGGCCATGCAAAGATTGAGAGCCAGTTGGACTGCATCTGACAACTTTGAAACCGAGCCAGAAAAGAGGAAGATATCCGGTTTGCCAATTTGCATGTGGGTGGAATTTGATACATTTTTGGTTTATGGAAGTAAAAGATTGCATTCTCTCGTCGGCTAGTAATAATTGAAGCGATTTAACTGAGATCTTCCTGAGCCAACTGTATCATGCCAAGTAACCATCTTCCAGAGAGTTCATTTAAGAGTTCTGTTAAAGGGGAGATAATCCGGGAAGTTTATCATTACACATATATAACACTAGAATTTGTGCAATATTTAAAATTGCCCTTGCCACTCAAACCCCACCCTACACCACTGATTGCTCTTTCTGTCACTGACTCCTCCCTATATCTGTTTGAAAAGATTAAATTTGAATTAATTTTCTGTTTTAGTGCTGTGATCTTCTCAAATCTGGAGCGACCCGTGTGTTTTATGACCACTGCAAAGTACCATACTTATACAAAGGCAAAATGTGGATCAGTTATGACGATGTGCAAAGCATTCATTATAAGGTAAAGTTCTTCTGGATTATTTGGATTATTCGGACTACTATTCTCATCTTAGATATTACTCTCACAATGTTTCGGACGATCTAACCTCCGACCTTCTCCAGGTGCATGTTGTCACATTCTGAAATCTTTATGCCGAACTCAGGAATATGGATGGAATTTTGAATTGAACCCAATATTTAATCTACAGGGGCAGACATAAGAGAGTAGAAAGTGGACTTTGTGTTTACTCTCGCTTCTCTTTTTTTTGTCCTTTAGTCCTCACATTCCATGAGCAATGTTTCTGGAAAAAAGGGGGAAGAATTGCTGTTTACTGGGTCGGAATCTATCCATATAACACTTATCATTGGCTAGTTTTTTTTTTACCTTGAAGGGTTGGGTTTTTTTTAGCTTCTTACATCAAATAGCTTCATGCTTTGTCTGGAGCGATTTCAATAATAAAAAAAAAAGACTGTTCCTGTTCTGTCAGCTATGACCAGGTAGAAGTTTTAAATAATTCTTAGAATCACCTGTACTAAGGATTGAACCTTCAACCTCCAGACGACTGTCACTTCGAACTGATTATTACTTAGCACTTATATCCGTTGCACCACGGGTCCATGGAATAATAAAAAAAATACATATTATCAATCGTCATCTGAAAAATTCTGAAACAAAACTTTCTATTAGTTTAACCCTTAAATGCTTTTTGTTTCCAAACATAACTCAATCCCAAAACCAAGAAATATCTTAACCCTTAAATGCTTCTTGTTTCAAATATGACACATTCTAACAAAATGCCGATTTAATATAATATTCAACGAAATTGTGTTAAACTGCCACTTGTTTCACATATGCAACGAGTCTGTTAGCAAGTGTGAGTAGGTATTAGTATGATGTTGTATCAGCACACCCGCTAAATAGGCAACCAGTATTTTCGATGTCAAACCAATATAAAAAATAAAGCATTTAAGGGTTAATAGATACAACTAGTTTTTAATAATTTACTTTTTTTAATATTCAAAATCTGTATTTATTTAACTAGAATTAATGGGCACTACTGGCCCATTAATTTTAGTAATAGGCACTACTGGCCCATTAATTTTGGTAAATTAAATATGACGTCACACCAATGCTATAATTATTTTGTTGAGGTAATGTTTTAAGCTCTATTTATAAGAAAGTCCAAATAGCTTAGTTGATAGAACCTCATACTGAATATCTCAAGGTTCCGGTTCTGATTTCCGGTCATGGCATCTGCTTCATTTGTTGGGAATTTTATTATTTACTATTAGTGCAATATTTTCCATTTCTAAAATTAGTTAAAATCTCTGATATTTCGAAATTAGACAAATTCCGCAATGTATTTATTACGTTTTAAAAAATTGTGACCGACGGATGGTCAGACGGACAAGATCTCTATTCACATAAGATAACAGAATTTTACAATTTTAAAATGAAGAGGTTAACGCATTCCAGTCAATCATTCAAGAATAACAAATTATCGAAAAGAAAATGGCTGCGATACGTGACAAAAAAATGAGATAAAAATTAAGTTTTATACGCGTTAAAAACTTAATGGTAACATTGACTTTATTGTCATTTTATTCTAAATAATCTGTTTCCAAATTAAAAAAAAACCTTTGTGGATATATCCAAAACATCACACATTTTTTATTTTATTTATTTATTTATTCATTTTTAATATATTGGATATATATTGGTAATATAATATATATTAAATATATCAATATATATTATTAATATATATTTTATTATATCACATCTATTATATCACATATTTTATTATATCACCGTTATATATATTATTAAGTATATTATTATTATTATTATTAAGTATTATTATTTAATTAAGTATATTATTAAGTATATTATTAAGTATATTAAATTTTAAAATTAAGTATATTATTATTATTATTATTAAGTATATTATTAATAGGGGTGGGACGTAATGGGTGAAAATTTCAGATTCATGCGATTAGTATTTTTTTGTGTTCATTTATACATAAATAACACTAAACAATCAAACATTTTGAAAAATTTGCAAAATTCAGAAGGTGCAGGCCACTAGTTTTTGGCTATTTTACATTCATGAAAACCCTTTCACAGCCTGAAAATGGTCCTAAATTAAAGTACTATATCAGATTTAACCATCTATATCCATTCATAGCTTTCGAGGATGTTTTAGGATCTGCAATGTCGCATGAAACCACTTTTTCACGGAAAAATGATGGATTTTGAGTCCCGTGGAGCCCTAACGGCTATTTTTGGCCTGCACCTTCTGAATTTTGCAAATTTTTCAAAATGTTTGATTGTTTAGTGTTATTTATGTATAAATGAACACAAAAAAATACTACTCGCATGAATCTGAAATTTTCACCCATTACGTCCCACCCCTATTATTAAGTATATATATTAAATATATCAATATATTGATAATATATTGATTTTTATATATTGATAATATATTGATATATCCAAAACATCACAATCTTTTTTTTAATGGAAATCGCTCTAGACAAGGCATGAAGCCACTTGATGTAAGGTAACAAGAATAAAAGATGATTATCGTAAAGACAGGAGATGCCTATTGGCCTTAGTCTTGAAAAGACGAAGGTAGGAGGAAAACAGTCAGCAGGAAGAGAAGAAAAAGAAACGAATTGCTTACTCTCTCTGGAGTACTTCACCACATGATTGAGAACAGACCTTTCACCCAGAGGGCGATTTGTTCCATTGTGTCAACACATTTGTGGATTATTGCGTTATACTGAAGTACTTGTTTACGCCATCTTCAGGGCTCGGTTGTTATTTTTTCAGGGAGGTTTCGCCATCCTCCTATATACAGCCTCTGTTATTCTCAAATGGTCACCCATCTGATACTGGGCAGGCTCAAAATCGCTTAACTTTGGTGATCTAAAGAGAACTGATGTGTCAACGTTATTATGCCATTTTTTAATTATACATTCTTCTATCAGCGCTTATAAATTTAAACAAAGGTAATTGGCAAATTGATATTAATATTTTTGTTTTTTGGTTTATGGAATAAAGTATCAAAATCAGATTTGAAAATAATTTCTTTCTTTCTTTTGTTGACAGGTTGATTGGATAAAAGAGTCCGGTTATCCAGGAATAATGGTTTATAGCATGAATTCCGATGATTATTTGGCAAAATGTGACGGAAAAACCAAATTCCCACTTTTAAAGGCGATCAATCAATTCAGAAATTAAAACTAAATTCAATTAACTTACTTCAATTTATCTTTTCATATTTTTTTTCATTTTATCTTTTTTCATTTTTCTTTCTTCTTTAAAAAAATAGGAATATAAAAAGAAAGATAAAGCAAGAGAGAGAGGAAGAGAGAAAAGGGCAGTGAAATATAAGAATATTTGATATTCTATTTTTACGTTTTATAGTGACGCACGTGTTGGAGTCTCTTCTCCAACACAAGTGCCGCCATGTTGTCTGTTGTGTGTTATCTTGAGTACAAATAAGTTTGGAATATAAAGGGAAAAAAGACAACAATAAAGAAAGGGTAATAATAAAGGAACAGTTAAATTTATCAGGGATGTGAATAGCCAATGGTAAAAAAAGATGAAATCAAGATGATTTTCCCAACTTGACCCCCCCCCCTCTCATGGAGAGGTGGCAGCACAGATAACCACTTTTTTTCCCCCAAAAATCCAATCAGTTTCAACTGAGAAAGTCAAAATTAAGAGAAAGACTGTAGCAGCCATCACCACCCTGCATCATGTGTGATCAAGAGATCAGGAGGGAGTGTAGCAGCCATCGTGCAGGTTCACAGGGAAAACGAGTGAGGGTCGCGCCGTGTATTGTCCATCAGGGATTGAATCCAGAGTGTTCCCGTTACAAAATGGAAACTTGTAACTTTTGTCACGCGACGAGAGTTCACGTATGCAAAGGAGCCTTGTTTTGCATGGGCTAATTCTGGTTGTCATAAAAAGAGTAGACATTTTGCTCCGGGCAGCGGAAAAGTTGACGTTGTGACCACGTCGAGTGCTTTAGAGATAGAGACAGAGAGAAAAAGAAAGAGAAGCAAAAAAGGAATCCAATTTTTGACTACAAAGACACCGAGTGTGCATGTGGGGGGAAAGGAGACAGGAAGTCATTCTTTGATGAGACAGGAGTCATCTAACTCCCCATTTCACGGTAAAATTAACATTTTCAGTTTGCAGAGAGAACTGTCATAACAGTGACGTCATTCCTTTTCAGGTTCTGGCATGATTTCCTATGGCTCAGTCATTAATAGTGGCCGGAGGAAGAATGGACAGTTCACATTCCTCCAATTGTAGTAGAAGTCATGATGAACAGAATTCTCCCAGTTGGTGGGGGTGGGGTGAAGGAAAGGAAGGGCCGACCAACCCCAGGGATTTGGCATTGATAAGTCTTTTTATTTGTATGACTTAAACAATCAATCCAGACTGAAACTGGCATATTTTTGTTAAAGTCATCTTTGGTGTTTTTATTAAATCCAACATGAAAGACCATAAGCCAAAGCAAACAATTACAATATACCATGATTGTTAATGATTATATATCAATTTTTGTAAACAGATGAGAGAGGGGGGTCTCGAGTAATTAAGATTTAATTAATTAAGCTTTTCGAGTCACCGTTCCATAATATTTTAATACATGTAGAATTATGAAACTATTATTAATTAATTAAATTTACATTAGATAACTTTAAATAACCTTATTAGATTGGAGTAGAACGAAATTTCAAGTCGAGGCTGCGATTAGAAGTGAAAACGTGGCAAGAATCTTACTAAAAGTAATAGATTTCAACAGCCTTTTATACCCTTAATAAACGTCGTTTAGACATTAGACGGGCTTCCTCATTTACATAATACATTACTTTTAACCTTCAATTAAATTCAGATTTACAAATATACACTTATAACTGCTATCATCAAGTTTCCATATGTATTCACAATACGTTCCGATAAGGTGATATTAAGAAAAATTATTAATACAATTAATTAAAGCCATTTTCTTCCTCAACCAGCGTGTTTTCTCAACCATACTTCCAATGGCGATTATTGTTAAAATTTCAAGTCTTTCTCGGCCTTTTGGCTAAGATCAAAGTGTAGTATCTGTTCCGATGAATACTGAACCACATAGACTGGTATTGTATTGGCCTTCGGGTCTCGACTGGGATTGTCTTGGCCTTCGGGTCTTCATTTACGCCGGTCTACGGGTCTGTCCTTTGCATTTCTAGGAGGTCCACCCTCCCAGGCTTCTCCTCCCCTCTTTAGTGACGTCATTGTGAGAGGATTTTTTTCACAGTTTTCATTCATTATTTACATTACGTTGTTAAGAGAATGTTTTCTACTAAAAGTTAAAAGTAAACAAGGCATATCCGAGCCATTAGTAAATCGATGACCATTTAGGAAAACTAAATTGCTGATTCATCCTTCTGGTTAATCCGGAAGTGACGTCATCGTGAGAGGATTTTTTCACAGTTTTCATTCATTATTTACATTACGTTGTTAAGAGAATGTTTTTTACTATAAATTACAAGTAAACAAGGCATATACGAGCCATTAGTAAATCGATGACCATTTTGGAAAACTAAATTGCTGAATCATCTTTCCGGTTTGACAGGAAGTGACGTCATTTTGAGAGGATCTTTTCACATTATCAGTCTTTACATTCATTACGTTTATAAGCAAAGGTGTTTTATTGTAAATAGGAAGTTAAGCAACAAATATCTCGGCCATTACTAAATGGGTAACCGTTTTGGAAAAATAACAAAACTGGTTCTTTGATATGACGTAGGCGCCTTCAATAGCATATTTAAACATTAGTTCTTTGATATGACCGAGGCGCCTACTAATTTGGTTACATTATTTTAACTATGCATGGGGTAAAAAAATGTTTTTTTATTTTTCTTTTTCTCACTTACAATATTACTATTCATGGGGAAGGGTAACAAAAAAAAAATTTGGGAGGGGGGGGGGAAAAATTTTTTTTTTTTTTTTTAAACTGAAAACATTCCAATTCATGGGGAAGGGTAACAAAATTTTTTTTTTTTCGGGTGGTGGGGGGGTAAAAATTTTTTTTTTTTTTCCTTTTTCTAACTGAAAATATTACTACTCATGGGGAAGGGTAACAAAAAAAATTTTTTTTTTGGGTGGGGGGGGGGAAATTTTTTTTTTTTTTTTTCTTTTTCTTACTGAAAATATTACTACTCATGGGGAAGGGTAACAAAAAAAAATTTTTTTTTGGGTGGGGGGGGGTAAAAAATTTTTTTTTTTTTTTTTCTTTTTCTTACTGAAAATATTACTACACATGGGGAAGGGTAACAAAAAAATTTTTTTTTTTGGGTGGGGGGGGGTAAAAAATTTTTTTTTTTTTTTTCTTTTTCTAACTGAAAATATTACTATTCATGGGGAAGGGTAACAAAAAAATTTTTTTGGGTGGGGGGGGTAAAATTTTTTTTTTTTTTTTTTCTTTTTCTAACTGAAAATATTACTATTCATGGGAAAGGGTAACAACATTTTTTTGGGAGGGGGGGGTAAAAAAAATTTTTTTATTTTCTTTTTCTTACTGAAAATATTACTACTCATGGGGAAGGGTGACAAAAAAAATTTTTTTGGGGGGTGGGGGGGGGGTAAAAAAAATTTTTTTTTTCTCTTTTTCTAACTGAAAATATTACTATTCATGGGGAAGGGTAACAAAAAAAAAATTTTTGCGGGGGGAAATGTTTTTTTCCTTTTTCTAACTGAAAATATTACTATTCATGGGAAAGGTAACTAAAAAAAATTTGGGGGGGGGGGTAAAAAAAATTTTTATTTATTTATTTTTTTAACTTAAATACAATTCCTATTCATGGGAAGGGTAAAATAAAAAATTTTGGTGGGAGGGGGGTAAAAACTTTTTTTCTTTTTCTAACTGAAAATATTACTATTCATGGGGAAGGGTGACAAATATCTTTTCTTTTTTTGGGGTGGGGGGGTAAAAAATTTTTTCTTTTTTTTCTGTTTCTAACTGAAAATATAACTATTCATGGGGAAGAGTACAAATAGAAATTTAGGGGGGGGTAGATATTATTCCTTTTTTTTTCTCTTTTTCTAACTGAAAATATTACTATTACGGATAAGAGCAAATAAAATTTGGGGGGGCGACCTTTTTTTTAAACTGAAAATATTAGTATTCTTGGGGGAGGGTGAAAAAAACTTTTGGAGAGAGTGGGTAAAAAAATGTTTTAAACATGTTTTATTTGTTTTTAAACTAAAAATATTCTTGGTTAGAAACATAGAAAATCGATGTCTACCCACCCACGAAATATGACTGAGTCTCCATCGGTTTACTGGTGAGCGTTCATTTCCGACGCGGCAGCCTAGCAAAAATAGACGACCGTAGGGAGGCTATTTTGGCTAGTCCACTTATTATAATATAACTGTTTGTCTGTCCGTTTGTAAACGGGGGGGGGGGGAGGGGTAATTACTATTTAATTAATTTCAAAGTCAGAAACATAACAAATACATTTTGGCACATATTAACGACTAAATAAACAATGAATAATTTCGATGTGATTTGAACTCGTAACCTAAACGTCAAAGAGTAATTAGGACAAATTTGTCCGAGACTCTACCACTGAACCACCGGGACAAGTTAAAAGAACGATTTTAATTTAACTACTTACGCTATAGAAATGTTTTTTTTTTTCATTTCTTTTACTTAGCAATGAATCATCTTAAAACGAGGCTACGTATCAAAACTGGTTCGTCGATATAGTTTGGGGTCTGCGTTCACGCTCGATTTTTTTACAGAGGGGGGGACATTTTTTTTTTTTAACTAAAAATGTCTTACCACCGAAGAACGCGGCAGCCTAGCAAAAATAGACGACCGTTAGGGAGTCTATTTTCGCCAGTCTATTATATAAAGGAGAGTGGTTTATGTGGGTGTGTTTGTGTGTTCAGCTATAAGACAACACTACACTAGACACACCCACAAAGCTGATCTGTTCTTTTTCTGCTTTGCCTCGGACAAAATATAGGTGTATATTTTTTAAATATTCATTCTTTTAAAGGTCAACTGGAACAGAATTAGTCAGGGGGGAGGGTAACATTTACAGTGACTTTTTTTTTTTTTTTTTAATGTTATCTAGTAATTTGGAAAGAAATTGCAGTGCGTTGAGAAGCACCTTGAGAAATGTTAATTCTTTAGCATCCAAAATAATTGGGAGACAAGAAACTCTGCATTGCCCGGGAATACATTAAAACAAATATGTTTTTCATTATAGTGTTGAGGAGGAGGTGGGACAAGGAACTCGGAGTTACCCAGGAATACATTAAAACAAATATGTGTTTTATTATAGTGTTGAGAGGGAGACAAGAAACTCGGCATTGCCTGGAAATACATTAAAACAAATATGTGTTTCAGCAATAACATTCTCTTCAAACTATTACCCTCATCAACATCATTTCTCTTCAGACTAGCGTAAAAGAGAGGGGAGACAAGAAACTCGCCATTGCTCGGGTGCAATAACTTTAAAACTCAAGAATTGGCAATAAAATTCTCTTTGGACTATTGTCCTCATCGACATCATTTCTCTTCAGACTATTGTGAGAAATGAGAAAGGGGGTAAAACAAGAAACTTTGCATTGCTCGGTAGCAATAGCTTTAAAATCGGCATTGCTCGAGAGTAATAACTTAAAAACTGAAATCTCAGGTGAATTTCTTACATTTTTATTATTATTTTTAATACATTAAAACAAAAATGTGTTTCATTATAATATTGAGGGTGAGATGGGCGAAGACAAGAAACTCTATGTTGCCCTGGAGCAATAACATCAAAATTCAAAGCTTGGGTGTATTTCTTACGTTTTTATTAAAAATTTTTAATACATTAACAAAGAGAGGGAATAGAGAAGAAAAGGGGAATAGAGAGGAAAAAGGTTAGGGTTAATTCTTCCCCTCCATTTTTGTCTTTGGTGAGGCCTGACAGAATCCATACACATAGCTTTCCTATCACATTTGACCACATCCTCCCAAGACAACTTGGTGGTCTTCTCTGCTGGCACATTCAACTGTCGGACTTTAGCAATCCAGCCATTGCTGCACTCAACATGCACCAACCAACGCAATCTGCTCCTATGCATGATGTCTGCGAGGATTTTCAAGTTGACTTGTGCAAGCAGAGACCCAAAAGGTATGCTTTATTCAGTCCTCACCAAACAGATCTATCTGACCATTGCCATGTCATTACGGTGCAGTTTCTTTAGTATGCCAGCAGAGACAGCCCAAGTTTCGGAGCCATACATTAGCACACTTCTGACACAGGAGGAATATAAACGACCTTTCGTAGCTGTTGGTAGGTTAAGGTTTGTTAGAATTGGCAGCAGCTCTCTAAACTGTCTCCAGGCAGACTTTCAACGCGTAACTGCTCTGAGTTCACAGCCTCCACCTGATGGCAGCACGTCTCTGATGTTTAAAAAATATTGACTGAAGAATAGGCTACATTTTATATCTTTAGCCCTGCGGGCTGAGTTTCCAGTGCTTCAGTGAAACCGAAGGCATCGATGGAAGATCAAACTAATGTATAGTATCAATTAAAATTTTTCAAATATTGTTAGGGCAAAACAAAATCGAGTTATTTCCCTTGGACCAAAGAAAAGAGTTATCGCCCTTTGATAAAAGAGGTCGAAAAAGTAAACAGAATGGCTCTCACAATCAAACAAGCATCTCGCGTCTAGCGGTTTTCTACATTTCAATTTAATCATTGTGTTTGTTAAATAAATCTGTTAAAGGTTCTACTTCGTACTTCCTACATTTTTTTTGGATTGTAATTGAACCGATAACGTATAAACATCCAGACTTAACAAATATATAAGCTCTTGCACAAATAATTGAGGACTCTGTTTATTTTACCTATAACACTAAATTATGCTATATCTATAAATAAATAAACAACATTTTGCTACATTCCAAAGACCAATATTTTATCCATCTTACCAATCATTTTTTAGAAACAAAAAAACTTTGGTACAATTATGGATCCATTTCGTTCAACAAAAGAACAACCGATATTTGTACGTCGATCCCGGATCTTTTTTCTGTGGACTCATCAGAAAAACAGAAAGTTCTCACTAAAAAAAAATACATAGCTATGCAACAAACCAAAATCAAAAAAATCAAACAACTCACATCGAATTCATCTCCATTGAAAGAGATTCAAAAATCGCTACCTAGAAAGAACAGCCATCTTGTAATTATGAAGAAAAGCTATGGAAAAATACGCACAATAAAAACTGCTATAAGAGTTAATTAATATATTTTCACATATATATATATATATATATATATATATATACTAGTAGAAGAGCTGTCTCAGGATGGGTATAAGCAATAAATATCACATAATGTCTTTCCTTCTTTGTGAGGTATGGTACGGTTCCAGTGGCACCCCCTAAATGGTAAATTTTACAAAAAAATAAATAATGTGCCCATGTTACTTACCCTGTTGCCTAGAATACATATTCCATAATTAATAATAAGTTCAATAATTTAGTATTTTACCAAGCACATACATATTATTGACGCTCATGTACATGCACCGATCCTTTAAAAAATTGTATTACTTAATATAACTTAAAATGATTGCAGTAATAAAATTCTGTACTTCTCAAAAAATCAAATTATATATAGTAGAATACCTGTCCCAAGACGGATATAAGAAATAGATATAACATTAGTTTAAAATTGTAACGCTTTTTTTCTTTGAAGGGTATTATATGGTTTCGGTGCCCCTCCCCCCCCTAAACGGTAAAGTTTACAAAAAGATATTGTGACCATGTTTGCCTAGAATATATATTCCACCATAATTCATAAGTTCAATAGTGTAGGATCTTAGCAAGCACAGAGATATTATTGACGCTTAGGCACTCGCACCGATTCTTTGAAAAATGTATTACTTATTATAACTCAACATTTGATGTAGAGCAATTCTTTTCTCTATTAAATTTTTTAATCTAACTTATTTTTACAGTTTTTTTTTTGGAGGGGGTGCAGATGCGAGTGTGAGGGAGTGCACTCCCTAAATGGTAAAGTTTACCAAAAATATAATATGCCCATGTTACTACTGACCGGGTTTCTGAAAATATATATTTCAAAATTAATAAAGATCGGCTCATTAGTTTAGGAGTTTATCCTGCACAACAAAGCATATTACATAACTTTCTATATATGCACTCCCTAAATGTTAAAATTTACAAAAAAAATAATGTACTCAACGTATTGCCTAGAGTATATATTCCAAAATTCATAATGATCCGTTTATTAGTTTAAGAGATTATTCTGTACATAAAAACATAAAGTTTGAATTACCTACTAGTAAAAATCATTAAGGAACAAGAGACTTTACCGGTTTCGTTCGGAACAACGAACGTCTTCAGAAAAAGTGATCCGAACGAAACCGGTAAAATCTCCCATTTCTTGATGATTTTTCCATTATTTAAAATTTGTCTTTTTTGTTTGTCTTTTTCACACATCTTGTCTTTCACAGCATTTCATTTTATGATATATTGTGCATTTTATCCTCATATATATATATATATATATATATATATATATATATATATATATGTGATTTTATGAAGGCTTACCAAAAATGGTGATCATTGGTGTCCTGAAAGGAATGCTTTGGTAAGCCTTCATAAAATCACATATAAATGCTCTGTACTCTGTAATCGAGTATCATCGAGCTTGTTTTTTATTGGAACAACCCCGGTCTTCACTGAATGATCTATTTTATAAGTGAAAAATCTAAATCTATATATATATATATATATGAACCCACCACCTCCTGCACTAATGAGGGCGTAAGCCCGAAACGATATCGTCTGTAAGGTAATTAACACTTTAATATTTGATAAACATATTCATAGTTATATATATATATATATATATATATATATATATATATATATATATATATATATATATATATATATGAGAGAGCGAGATACAAAATATGTATATATCCATTTAAAAGAATGGGAAATATGGACGCAAAGAAAAAAAAAAGGTTTTAATCAAGATAAAGAGAAGAAAATGTATTTTCACTGAACCAAACAATAATTTTTCTATTTTAAGATAAATCAAAAGAGAAGAAGAATGAGAGAAAAATTAAAGGTAGTGAAAAAGGGAGAAAAAGAGAAAGAAAGATTTAAAGGGGCGGAAAAGGAAGAAGAAAGAAAGAAACAAGGCTAACGACAGTGAACAGCTGTTCTAAGTAACAGTTCAGTAGGAAAATTTTCTGATTTTTTTTTTTCCAAAGAAAATCTTGACCTACCCTGACTTTACCTCCACCCTTCCTTTCCCTAAAAGAACTATTTAGGAGGCCGGCTTTTTCAAAGCTCTACTTCTAAACATTCTATAGATTTGCATCCCAAGGTTTTCAATTGATGCAAACATTTGGCAAATTATAATAAGACTAGCGGGGACCTTGCAGAAATTCCATGGTACTTTCTAGATCATTTAATATTCCTTTCTTTTTTCTTTTGTTTTTATGGAAATCGCTCCAGACAAGGCATGAAGCAACTTGATGTAAATTAAATATGACGTCACACCAAAGCTATAATTATTTTGTTGAGGTAATTTTTTAAGATTTTGAATATTAAAAAAAGTAAATTATTAAAAACTAGTTGTATCTATTAACCCTTAAATGCTTTATTTTTTATATTGGTTTGACATCGAAAATACTGGTTACCTATTTAGCGGGTGTGCTGATGCAACATCATACTAACACCTACTCACACTTGTCAACAGGCTCGTTGCAGATGTGAAACAAGTTGCAGTTTAACACATTTTCGTTGAATATTATATTAAATAGGCATTTTGTTGGAATGGGTCATATTTGAAACAAGAAGCATTTAAGGGTTAAGATATTTCTTGGTTTTGGGATTGAGTTATGTTTGGAAACAAAAAGCATTTAAGGGTTGAATTAATAGAAAGTTTTGTTTCAGAATTTTTCAGATGACGATTGATAATATGTATTTTTTTTATTATTCCATGGACCCGTGGTGCAACGGATAAAAGTGCTAAGTAATAATCAGTTCGAAGTGACAGTCTTCTGGAGGTTGAAGGTTCAATCCTTAGTACAGGTGATTCTAAGAATTATTTTAAACTTCTACCTGGTCATAGCTGACAGAACAGGAACAGTCTTTTTTTTTTATTGAAATCGCTCCAGACAAGGCATGAAGCTATTTAATGTAAGAAGCTA
Organism: Sepiola atlantica; assembly: GCA_963556195.1. Taxonomy (NCBI): domain Eukaryota; kingdom Metazoa; phylum Mollusca; class Cephalopoda; order Sepiida; family Sepiolidae; genus Sepiola; species Sepiola atlantica. The sequence continues at coordinate 22,496,743 of OY744528.1, forward strand.
AAAAAAAAACTACTCCAAGGTCAAAAACTAGCCAACGATAAGTGTTAGATGGATAGATTCCGACCCAGAAAACAGCAATTCTTCTCCCTTTGTCAGAAACATTGTTCATGGAATGTGAGGACTAAAGGGCAAAATAAGGGAAGCGAGAGTTACGAGGCTGCTGAAAGTAAACCCAAGGTCCACTTATTACTCTCCTTTATAAGAACTGGTTCTTATCGGTGAGTTATTATTTGTAAGTAACGAACATCGTTGCACGAAAGGAAAAACAAAATCGTTTATATAACAACAACGAAAGGGTTTATTCAACTATCTACATCGTTTGGGTTAGGTGGAAGAAAGTTGGACGGTGTCCAAGTGAGAGAAGGAAAAGTAGAAAGTCTTTTGAGCTGCCGAAAGTCTGTCAGCAGTTCTCTTCGGACGAAGATAGTCGATGCTTGAGCGTCCAGTGGACAAAGGACAGGAGAGAGAAAGGGGACGTCTTTCCTCGTTGCTTTCAGGAATCTCTCTGCTGACCGACCGTGATTCCCAAATGGTCTGAAGTAGTTCTTCAGTGGACAGATGGAATAAATGCGCCCTGCAAGCTGATTGGTCAGTGTGTGACCAGATGGCGTAACAGGGACATTTCTCCGAGAGAGAAAATAAGTCTTTATTTATGACCACTACATCATTTGAAATAATAAATGTCGGCCCGGGTCAATACTATTAAGAAAAAAAAATGACTCTTTCTTTCTCCATAAAAATAATTGTCATTGTCAGATAAATATGCTTTAAGTAAATAAAGCGAATATATCTTCTTTCTTTATTTATTCAAAATTGTAGCAATTTAATTATTTTTAAACAAATAAATATTCTCCGTCTTTTTACCGTAAAAATAATTGTCAGCTAAATATTCTTCAAATCAATAAAACGAATGTCACTTTTTGAAATGTATTCATTTAAAATTGTACCGTTTTAGTTTAGGGGACGACATAATTTGATTTTGGAACAATTCATTTTAAAATGGGTATAATCGAAATTGTTTACATTAACAACATCAGATTAATTACCAATCACCATCTTTGCTGATCAGACGATCTCATTTTTTAAATGTGCATGAAAATTGATACCGTATGTGTAGTGGACAAGATGCAATCCGAATGAACGCTAAAAAGCAAATGGATTGAATTGCTACCCTCTTTCTTTCCCTGCTTCATTGGGATACGCTTTCCTTTTTCACTCACTAAAAGCAAGGGAGTTCGTAACAGAAACGTGTTAGCTCAGTATAGTCCAATCAATTAATATCGTTTCTAAGCCAAATTAATAAAACAACGCAAACTTTGTGACCCCTATAAAAGAACAAGGAAATAAGTAGAGTTCTGCAGGCAGACCCAAAAGGCGAACCACGAAAGAACACACAAGAAGACGCCTTCCATTCTACCCCCTACCCTGTTAGGACACTTCAAAACTTATGTACAAGCTTTCCTACCACGTATGCACCTACTTACACACTGATAAGAAGTCAGGCGAACAAAAGCAAATCACCATGACTCATACACAAGTAGCAGAACAAGGTAACCCTGAGCCACACACACATTACCACTTACACTAACAAATATAGACATACATATCTTTAGCCCCTCGTGTCTAGTCAAAATAATGAACATTTCTAACAAAGAACACGAGTTGCATAAACTTTACCAAAGAACATTGCCGTCTCTTTATCTTTCTACCTTTCTCTTCCCTAGTCGCCCCATTTCACCGCTACTTACTCATTTTGCCTTTTGCGAAAGCTGTTTCTTCCCCACCATTTCTCCTACGTTGCCCAGGGCAAAAGTATGACATATTTCTATAAAATTACCACCACTGTCTGCACCTTCTATATAGGTACATATCTCCGCCCCGGTGTGCATACTATATAGGTACATATCTCCGCCCCGGTGTGCATACTAAATACGTACCTGTCGCCGCCCCGGTGCACATACTATATACGTACCTATTGCTGCCACGGTGTAGATACTATATAAGTACCTATTGCCGCCCCGGTGTGCATACTACATAAATGCCTATTGCCACCCCGGTATGCATACTACATAAGTACCTATCGCTGCCCCGATGTGAATGCTAAATGCGTACTTATCGCCGCCCTGGTACAAATGCTAAATATGTACCTATCACCGTTTTCGTGCGCGTGCTATATACGTACTGATCGCCGCCCCGGAGCGTATGCTAAATATATACCTATCACCGCTCTGGTGCGCATTCTATATACATACTTATTGCCACCCCTGTGCACATGCTACATACGTACCTATCGCCACCCCTATGCACTACTATACACGTACCTATTGCCACCCCGGTGCACATACTATATATATACCTATCGCCGCTCCAGTGCGCATACTATATTGTACCTATCGCCGCCTCTGTGTGCATACTATATATTTACCTATCTCTGCAAGGGTGCACATATTATATATATACCTATCTCCAGCCCAGTTGGCCTACCTAAGAACTCATATTAATGCGCCCCTATCATGTCAAAAAAAAAATAGTGTTTGCTCATGTTTTGTCACTATCCTAAAAAACTAACTCATATTAATGCACCCCTGTCGTATCAAAGAACAAAAATCAAGTTCATTCATGCAGTGTCACTATCATAAAAAGAACTTATATTAATGAGCCCTGTTTAAGTTCAAGAAGAAAAAATCCCCGACCCCTCCAAAAAATTATTACCCTTCAGTCCCACATGTTATAGTCTAGTAACTTCGCCATATTGGTACACCCGACATTTGGAGGGGCCATACTGGTACCCCCCCGATGTTCAGTGGACCACATATGTACGAACATGAAGTGGCTTAGCATATTATTATATAAATTCCTCAATCCAGTCTCACCTAAGTGATGAAAAATGCCTTATCTAAAAGTATCTCAGTGGTATATGAAGTAGGAGCATTGTCCATCCATAGTTGTGTTTTTTGCCAATTCTTACGAACTTGTTTATTTTCGGATGCATATGAAGACTAGAAGAATAGGTAATAATATTCCGTATTTCTTTTGATTTAGAACAGAAATAAAGAACATTTTAAGAAATAATGAATGCAATAAAAGTAATTTGATATTTGACTAGCTATACCTACTCGGCTGTTTACTTTCATTTTTTTCTTTTTTTTTAACGATTACATTTTTTTTTAAAACGATGCTGTTTTTTTTCCCCCATGGTGGTATGGGGTGACCATCTCTAATCCACCGGGTCGCTGGGTGGGTGGTAGATCAGGCAACAAACTTCAAATGACCAGCTGTGAATAACCAATAAGCAATTCATTCAAGAGGGTGGTGTGGGACTCATCCTAGTCTCCATGAAATACACCAGATGTCAGTTCAGTTGTAAAAAAGTTAACCTGGGTGAGTGTTAGGCGCTTGAACACCTAACTGATTGATTCAGTCACGTGAGGAATGTTGACCTTGGCTGGTAACTTACTTAGAGGTTGGGTTTCTATAAAACACACAGACCCCTGATCTGTAACAGGTTGGTGTTAGGAAATACATCTAGCTGCAAAACCCTTCTTCAATTCTTACTATGACTGTTCTGGGTAAATTTTTCCAGACTGGAAACTCAGTTGAAGTTGTCGTTCCCGTTCCCCGTAGGACTTGGAGATGAGCCAGTCATATTATCATTTCAGTCTTTTAATACATGAGAATTTTTTAACAATTTTAAAGCCAGAAAATTTTTCTTTTGACAATTTAAATGCTTCCAAATTCCTTTAAAATTTCGAAGGGTCATGAAGTTGTAGTGCATGCGGGTTGCTATTTAAGTAGCGACTGGGGTCGCCATTTATGAAGCAGTGTGGACCATAGCTTGTTAAGATGTCGTATCGTAGAGAAAATGTGAAGATCCACGCGTACATTAGAATTGTTATGAGAAATGTTTAAAACAGTAAAACGGATAAAAAAACATGCATGAAAGTTGAAGGAAGGAAGAATTGAAAAAGAAAATATTATTTAAAGGAACACAATATTTATATACATACAAAATACAAGACATTAATTGTTCATTTGAAAGTTCCGTTAGGGAAGTAATAAAATGATTATGTCTGTAATTTAGGAGTGTATGCGTGGAGCGTAGTTGTACGGACTTGTGTGTGTGTTTGTGTGTGCACGTGAGTTGAGATTTTGTCGAGGTGCGTAAGTGTATGACTGTGTATGTGAATGAGAATTGATAGGTCGTGTAGGCCTTTGTATGTGTGTGTGTGTGTGCCTTTGTCAGCAGTGTGTGTAAGCATGTGTGTGCGAGTTGAATGGTGAATGGTAGTCACCCGAGGCGTCTCTCACCCAAAGGGCGAGGAGAGTCTTGAAACGTGTCCTCCTGTTAAGCGCTGAAGGGAAGTAAGAGAATGATTTTGTTGCCAGGCATGTTTTACAAGCAGTGGTTGCGCGGACGTAGTTGAGAGAAACCCACATGACATCCATTTTTGGGTTTTTTAGTAATTTTGCTGAGTTGATGCTGGGAGCTGTTTTTTTTTGGAAACAAAATCAGAATTTTGTTTTCAGTTGGAAATTGGGGGCATGGCTTGTGTTTTCGCCCACACCGCCGTCAGTCAGTTAACTTTATAGGATTCGGACGAATGGCAATCCTATAAAGTAATTGATTCTTTTGTTTCAACTATTAACACAAGATTAAAATGGCTGACTTGATTATGAATAACCCGAAATGCATTTTGGTAGATTTAAATTTGTAATTAATTTTATTTGTGAATAGCATTTCTAAAATTTCGTTTTATTATTTATTTTATTTGTTGCATTTTTTTTATTTATTTCAATAGATATTCAATCAATAGTAAATAAAAATAATAATTGACTGTGTAATTACCAAAATTACATTAATTTGAAAAATGGATACACACATGGATATTATTAATATAGAGTGCATACAAAAGAATATAAAACACTAATTTTAAAAGAATAGTTTGAATTTAATAAATATGACAAGAAAAGTATAAAAAATATAAAAAGACAAAATTATTCCTACATGAAAAAAATTGAACATAATCACAATATTAATTGTCTGTTATGGATCGACTTTGTCATTCTTTTTTATATCACTATTTCCTCTACAGCATGTTGTCTATTTTATTATCTCAGGTACATTATTCGGGCAGAGAGAGATAGAGAGAGAGACAGACAGCTACTATTGCTATTTTTAAGAGCCCAAACTTTAGCATGTACGTTGTCTTGCCTCTAAGCAAATTCTCTCTAGCTCTCAGCATTCTAATCGATACTTCCGTTTTTGTATCTTCCGTTCCCATGCCTGGCAATTTTAAACTTTTGACAACATACTTCCTATTTCCATACCCCTTCAAGGCCATCTGAATATACAACAAATTTAAATTCTCCATAATTAAAAGAACCAAAAAAACTTGAAGTTCAACAGTTAAGCAATGCCTTGAATATTATCGATAAGGACTTTTATTATTAATAGCGTGAAAATTGCTCTCACCGAAATAGATACTCTAAAACCAAAGATGCTAAACTTATCAGCAGAAAAGAGAGACATGCGCGGAACTAGTTTTTTTAACTTCTGGACAAGAGAGTGCATTCCCCTAACGTTGGCCAGAATAGTTCAAGGGAGATAACTCGAATATCAGTCCAAGGGAGATCACTCAAATAATTTTGGGACAAATTCAGCACAAAACTTGAAACATTTTTTAAATTACAATTTCTTTTTACTTCAATTTAATATTTTTCAGGATTAAACTTTAAAAAAAAAAGGAAAAAAAAAAAGGAAAACACTGCTCAAAGGTAACAAAACACACGTACACACATCACCACTCAACCGCATTAGCAAATATAGGCAGACACATATCCCTCGTGTTTGCGTAATTACAATGAGCATTTCTAAACCACGAACACAAGTGTATAAACTTTACAAAGAATATTTCACTCATTAAAACGAACTCTAATATTCCATGTAAGGCTTATCTAAAATAAATTATTTGTTAATTAATAATGTTTTCCTTCACTTGTTAATTCACTGTCTAAAATAATGTTTTTTTTCTTTCATATTTAATTCACTAAATGGTATCCCTGTTTGTAGTCTTTTCCTTCCTTCGTTCATTCACAAAACGCCATACATATAAGGCTAAGCTAGCCCTTGCTAGCTGGTGACCTTATGGCCGGGGTGGAGGGTGTTTATTATGGGCGGGAGTTTCGAAAGAACAAAGGATTAACCACAGTGGCTAAGGATTGCCGGACAAGTGGTTATGCGAGAATGAATCCTCCGACCATAGGTTGTGGGAGAGATGCCTTTTGTAGCGGCATGTCATCCCACTGATTTTGGACGTGGCTGACCTCGTTGGCCTGGTCGACATGCCGGACCACGTGTAGATTAAATTAAGAGGTTAAGACAAACAAAGAGAAAGAAAGAAAACATTATTATAATCTAAAACTTATATTAGAAGGAAAGCGAAGGAATGAGAAAGCTAACACAACATAAGAATGATATTTTATAAAATTAATAAAGAGGAAAACATTTATATGAAACAAAAACAATTTATTTAACAAAACATTTTATAGAGTTCTTAGGATCGTAATTGTAAGCGTATATATATATGTGCGAGCGTGTTGAATGTCTTTTGTGTGGCAAATTGTAAAAGGGTGTATGAGCGAAGAAAAGTTTGTTTGAATTAAAAGAGATATTTGAAGAGTTCATTTGAATTAAAAGGGATTACCTTTTTCCTCCCCACACTGCTCGTTCGAGCTGGTGTGTGTGTGTGGGGGAGTCGACGAGAGTTCTTTGTGTGCGAACGCCCAGAACGCTGAGGGCCTAAAAGAGAGAGAAGGAAGAAGATGCGTACCTTCTTATAGACTTCAAACCACGCGTGGTCAAGCTGACCCGCTGGTCTCTCATTAGTCGGAATCCTCTGGCAACGTGATCCTGCGAGATCAGCCCTTGTTCTCCACCTCAGAGACGAAGAAGGACTGAGCAAAGAAAGAAAGAAAGTTGTGGCGTTGGCCACAACCTCTAATATACCCCTATCTTTCCTTCGACATTTCCTTAAGTTTTTGTTTACCGAAAACCCATTCATGCATGTCAGCACTTACTCCTTCGTGGGACCATAAGCTGTCATATTTCTATTTGCATCTGGAAATATTAAATCAATCTGACTCTCTATTTACAAAGTTGTAGTTCATTTCTGCTTGTTAACAAACTCTTCGTAGGGTTTCATAATCCTATATATATTCTGTAACTATATTATCCAAGTTACTTGGATAAGTATATTTTATTTTGATCAAAAAGAGACCAATAATATTATGGGGTCCGCATTCACACCATAAAAAAATAAATATTACATTTTACGTTATTTTATTTTATTTATAATCTAAAATTTATAGAAAAAAAAAAAAAAGAAAAAGCAAGAAAATAGAAAAGGTTATATGGGGTTCAGGGTTTGGAGCAGAAATACACAGACGTCCTAATTCGTTCCTAGGTAATGCCGGGTGTGCTTCGAAGAGGTTAAAGACTATAAATTTATTGACAATTATTTCAATAAATGTCTGTACATACCCCCTCCCCCACTCACACAATTAATATCGAGGACATCTTTGTGTCCCCCAGCCCAAAAAATTGAATTTCATAAAATGTAAAAAAGCAAGAATAGAAAAGGTAATATGGTGTTATAGGGACCCTAATCCAATGCCGGACAACGCCGGGTCTTCGTGCTAGTTTTATAACAAATTTATATTGCGAACGGGTTTTATAATGGAACTTTTTTTCGAAGGAGACGGGAATCGTAATGGCACCGGTCGCGGGAATCAGAACTCTTTTAAAGATGTCCGTCCCTTTTACTTGATGCTGATGCTTTTCTCTTAACGTCTGCTCTCATCTTGTCGTTGTCTTTTAACGAGTAAGTAAAAACGCAATAATAATAAAATATGAATTACTTTGTGTAAGAATATGATTGGAATTATTTCGCTTGTATTTTTTGTTTTTCTTAAATATCGCAACTACTGATGCTGTTTCGTTTTTACAGTAGTCATTCATCTTCCGTGGGAGCCGGAATAGACTTACTTTTAAGTGATTCGAAAAAATACCGAAACCCCCCGCAAAAAAACTGTAGGGTTTTAATTTTTTATTTCTCTAAAGTTGTTCACTTTTTATTTATTTACCTATATATATATATATATATATATATATATATATATATATTACATATATAGATTTATTTACCTGTATAGATTTCCAGCGAATGTTAGAACATTTGGATTGATTAAATTTTTTATACTTCTGGTTAAAACTGATCATTTTTTTTTTTTTTAACATACTAATTAAACATGTTTTGCGTACAATACAGAAAGTTTCTATTTTTTTAATCGTAAATTTCTCGAATTAATAAAATTGTGTGACCACTTTTCGTGTATGTGTATTTCTCGCGTCGATGTAACTTTAAATTATTTTTTTGTACTTCTACAGAATTGTTTTTTTTTTTTGTTTTTTTTTAAACCTAAGTTTTAGGTTTATTTCTGCAAAAGTCGATTTGGTTCGGTTCAAATTCTGTAGAAGCACCTTTTTTAATTGAATTATAGGACTGTTAATGATTGGTCTTTTGGCTAACATCAAATTGTAGTATCGGTGCTTCTGCTGTTTAGCCACGACATTAAAATATTCAAAGCAAATTTGAAATATTTCAATTTTCAAATGGGAGTTTGTGCTCGTATTATGCCCCCTAAAAGCCCTTTAAAATACTCCAAAGAAACTGAAATTTGGGGAATATTTATTAATTGATGTCTAATAGCTATTGTTAAAATTTCACAAAAAATTGGAGGTATCTGAATTTTTACAAAAAACTTCCACATCCTCTCTGCCCCATTTCCATAAGATTAAACTAAATATAGCCCACACTACAACCCCTTACACCTAGCAACTGTATTAAAAAAATCATAATGTTCGGTTAATTAGTTTATGGTGTGAATCCTTTACATACAAATATATAAACATATACACATACCTACTCTCGGGCGCTGGCTTTTCAACCCCCACTTTCCGACCCGACCTTGGGTCACATCTTACTTGTGGGAGTAGGATAAAACTGGCCTTGTGCCTAACTCCTGGAGAGGAGTAAGTAAAATACCTACTCGGCCTTTTGGCTAAGATCAAAGTGTAGTATCTGTTCCGATGGATACTGCATGCTTGTCCTGTGCAGTTCTAGGAGGTCCACCCTCCCAGGCTTCGCCTCCCCTCTTTGGGGAGGAGTAAGTTTATTGCTTACTGTCTGAGGCGCCCCTACCGGGGAATGCCGACGGGGCTGCCCAGGCAATTTTTAAATGGCCAGAGTGCTCACCTCTCGAGCGCTGGCTTTTAACCCCACTTGCTCGACCCGAGCTTGGGTCACATCTTACTTGTGGGAGTAAGATAAAACTGGCCTTGTGCCTAACTCCTAGCGAAGGAGTAAATAAATACCTAACTTTATATAAATAGATTAGATCTGAGGTATTTAAAAAAAAAAAAAATCTTACTGTTTGTATTTCATATCTATTGACTTGAATAATTAAAAATTTGATTCATTTTTTTAAAAAAGAATTATTTTATTTTTTCAGTTGATTTCGAAATAATGGATGTCAGACAGCGCAAAGCGACGTCCGGTGGGAAGAAACCCAAATCGTTGCCCGCAAATGAGGAATCTAAAAAATCTGGCAAAAGCGGACAGAACAAAAAGAAGCAGAAGACCGAGAAGCCGTCATCATTCATTCCTAATTGGTTGGTCAGAGTCTGGCAAGTGGCAGGAGTGTTGGCCGCTCTAACAGCTGGCTACATTCATGGCAAATACATATTCACTCTGCACGATAACTACCTTTGGTTTTCACATATCACCGTGAGTACATGCGGCATATTCAAAAGTTTTATTGCTACTTTAATTTCAGTTGCGCAGCCATTATGCGAAATAAAATTCTGCATATATAATACATATCGATATTGAACACGTTGTCCAATCTGGCTCGTTTGATTACGCTAGCAAACATAAATTCTAGAAGAGACGGTTTGGGCGGGGGGGTTAATCCACACCTGTTGATATATGGACAGGAGTGATAAAGAGAGTGTTATGTTACATTATGGAGACCTTGAGCTGCTCCCACCCTGTACCGATGGCCAAGACTGGTAAAAATGTGATATGCATGGGACGGTGTATATAGCATGTTGGGCGGGGGCGGATGGGTGGGGGGGTTGAACTGGAGATTTTTTTTTTTTCTTTGTGACAAGTGAGAACATTTTGTTAGGGAGCAGACAAGAACAGACGTAAAAAAAAAAGTGAGGTCTTAAAACCTGTCAATAGTTAAAGCTGTTTCGCTCTCTCTCTCTTTCACTCTCTCTCTCGCAGTCTCTCTTTCGCTCTCTCTCTCTCTCTTTTTAACTCTCTCTCTCTCTCTTTTTTACTCTCTCTCTCTGCCCGAAGCATGTATCCTAAAATTAATTCAAAAAAAAACTATAAGATGTTCAGGATAAATTTGACACTTTTTGGAAAGAAATGACAAAATGTCATATCTTGTCTAAATAATTTACGCATTCTCAAAATTCAAAGTGCATCTCTTGGAGGATCTTTTACCGAAGACAGCTCAGTCGGAGCAGCTACTGCCTTGATCTTCCACCACGACAGGATCTGAGCCTAGAGCATGCAACCTTCAGTGTCCTTCGAGAGATGACTGAACACCAGTTTGATCTGGACAGTTATCTTGTCCTTTGTGCTGCAGGAGGTATGATTGGTGTCTTTCTCAACTGCGCCACATAAATAGATCGTAGGATTGCAATTGCGTGAATTTGGCGGGAGGGGGGGGGGTGCAGATGTTGGGACTGGTTAAGTCATGGAAGTTCTCAAACCGCCATTTGTGGGTTTTCCTGGAGGTGCGACACGGAACTGACTCTTGCTGCCACACGTATGACCTCCCCATAGTCACCCTCTCCACCCACCGCTTGACAATAGTGAACAATAATACGCAATATAGCCATCTAAATTGAGTCTGAGTCCCTTTACAAAAATGCAACGTGGCATGACGTGGTCTTTGCGTGAAAACAAACGTAAATGCCATCACACTTTGAGGGAACTTGGTCATCATGGCGCACAGAACTTTATGCGGACTGTAGGCTAGCCACCTGTTATTCTGCACCATGTGCAACGGGTGGTGGCAGAATTTCTTCTTGTCTGAAGAGAACCAGAGCATCCCTCAGCTCGATTGGTGAGTAGTTTTTAAAAAAAAAATTTTTGTTTTAATAGGTTAAAAGCAAATAGTCTATATATGGTAGGCCCCCACTATTTGCAGGATTTACGTTCCAACCACACCTGCGAATAGATTTTGATGCATCAAAGTTCACTAAAAATCAGGTTTTTGTACAGTAGCATGTGTTATTTTAGCATGAAAACTAACAAATTAGCGTAGATTAGCCCTTTCTGCTTGCAAATTGGTTGATTTTTTTTAATTTATATTTCAGTTTCGTATAAAGTTTGCGAAAATTTGGAATAGCAATGCTTTTGTATGAGTCGCATTTAATATGAATCCTACGAAATAATTAGCGTTTTTAATTGCGTTTTATTTTTGTCATATCGACCGTAGTTGGACTTAAATGATTATCATCTTTGTAAGTTCTACCGAATTTATGAAAAAAATGTTAGGTCAACGCTTATGATGAAAATCTGCGAATTTGTGAAACAGCGAATGGTGAGACCGCGAACAGCGGGGTTCATTGTACTACTAAAACTCTGTGGATCTTGTTTGTTTGTTTGTCCCCGTGCAGAATGGATGACGTCGTCGTTTTATGACATCCATTAAAACAGAGGTGAAGGAAGGATAACTATGTAAGTGGATGACGTCACAAAAAGATGACATCATCTATTAAACCAGAGACAAGAGGGGAGGGGGGTCTTTTATGACGTTTTAGCTAGATGACCTGTAATTCAATGAATCTCTTCCTATTTTGGCCAAGATCAGAGTGTAGTATCTGTTTCGACGGATGCTCACTCTGTAGACCGGTACCGTCTTGGCCTTCGGGTCTTGATGCTGCCGGTCTGAGGTCTACCCTCCCAGGCTTTGCCTTCTCAACCTTTGAAAAGGAGTTAGTGTCTTACTAATCGCCTGAGGCGCCCCTACCAGGGAATGCCGACGGGGCTGCCCAGGCATTTTTTGTTGGTCAGAGTTCTCATCCTCTCGGGAGCTGGCTTTTCAATCTCACTTTCCGACCTTGTGTCACATCTTACCGCTGAACGGGAGGGAGTATATAAAAAAAAAGTCTGAATCTCGCTTGCTTGTCACCATGCACACTTTTCATCTGTACATGAATGCTAGGTGGTGGGAGGTGGAGTGAATGACTTAACTGATTAAGAGAGAGAGAGAGTGGAAAACGCGGATAAAAAAATCAATTATTATCAAGAAAGAAAAATACTTGAAAATGGATGACATCATAAAGGATGAATGATAGCTTTTGACAACTTTTGAAAAAATAAAGCTAATTTGTGACATCATCCATTTTTAAGTAAATATAAAAAAAGAGATGGAAGGGTGGGAGTAAGGTGGTTGGTTTGATGATGATGATGAGGAGGAGGAGGAGGGGGGTCACCATCTTAGCAAGTGCTAAATTCATCTTATTTCTTGTTTACATGGATCCTGGAAGGCATGAACATTAGAAATATGTATGCGTTTGTTCAGAGTTCCATTTCTTGTGTGTGCGTGTGTCTTTACCTTTTTCGTTGGGCTGTAATTGTAGAAAGAGGAGCAGTTGTAATTAAAGGATTTTCAGTGTGGCACAAGCCATGTTTCTTGAGCGCTTGTTATTATTATTTCATGAGCGTTAAGAAATATGTATGCGTTTTGATTAGCGTTCCTGTGTGTTTGTCTTTATCTTCATCGTTGGCGAGGCCACAAATTCACTGACTGCAAACTCATGCAGAGGGGTACCCCTCTTCGAAAACGGGGTCATCTGTAGGATGTGTGTGGCGACCATTGATGCCATAGGACGGGATCTTGGTGGTTGAGCAGTCAGTGGAGTGACTTGCAACACTCCACTTCAGCCCTTACTTTGGCTAAATGGGAGATCAGAGAGGCCCGATCCGATCAATCGGCTGGTCACGTCATGCCTTAGTATCTATAAGTTCATCCCCCAACCGTATTATTCAATCTGATTCTTTAAAAAAATCAAAATCTTATTTCTCCTCGTTATTTTCTTCCCAAATAGATACTAGAAGTGTTGAGAACAAAGGAGATTACCACTGCCAACGAGTAATTTTTCGAAGAGTAATATTTTCTGAGAGTAATGTCTGATTCTTCTCTGTAAAATCTCCTAAGAGTAATGTTTTCTATGAGAAATGTTTTAATAAGAGTAATGCTATGTATTCTAAAAGCAATATATTCTAGGAATATAAAATAATTATCCTATTTGACAACATTTTTCGGCATTAAATAACCCATCGATGTTTAGCTGATAAAAAGACAGGGACTAGACAAAGATAGGTGCATTGAGTATAGTAAGTAAAGTAAATTCGTGTGAATCAACACGGTACAACTTTGTTGATCGGCTCGATTCTGTTGTTGGCATTCTTGCAGGAGGGACCAGGACCGGCGGGGCAGTTATAAAAGTGTGGGGGGGGGGGGGGGGGGCTCTCCTAAAAAGTGGGGGGGGGGCCGGTTAAACACATGCATATATAACTTAATTATTGATGACCGTAAAGTGGGGGAGGGGGCAAGTCAAAAAGTGGGTGGGGCTTGACCCCCTCACCCCCTCCATCCCGGTGCCACCGTCCATGGGAGGGACCACGTAACGGTTGCCAACATCCCTAAGTAAAAGTGATATTATGAAAACGACTGGATTCGAACTTGACACACCCAGGTTGTCAGTCCGTGCTGTTACTTTTCTTTACGACGTAATACAATTGAACAACACAGTGCACAGACGGTTAGTAGTTTTATGTGGGGGAAACACAGAACAGATGCTACACTACCCCACAGAAAAAAAGAGTAATGCCTGGGAGGATGCTACCATGAAAGCAGAACATATGCTACACTACCCCACCGAAAAGGAAATTGGTAATGCCTGGGAGGATGGTATGACAACAGAACAGATACTACACTACCCCACCGAAAAGGAAATGGGTAATGCTTGGGAGAATTGCAGGATCCCATCTTGTCTGTTTGGGATGCAGGCTGAAACTGACGTATTAATATTGATCACGTGATCTGGTTTTAGCACCAAGATGACTCATCGCACATGAATCTCATTACACGCATACATGCTCTAGCCGCATGTGGTGAAGAGGCGGTGACTACATAACTGCTAAACCGAATCACAACTCGCATAGATCGACAGAAAATAGTTCCTTCATGTAACTGCTACAGATGGTTCGTATACCGAAACCTTTATCGTTGGGTTGTAATTGCAGAAAGAGGAGCAGCAGTAGTAGTTACGGGATTTTCAGTGTGGCACAAGTCATGTTTTTTGGGGGCACCCACAGCCTTTGTTGGGTGACGGGTCTATTATGATATCGCAAAAGTTCCATTAAATTTCTGTATGTTTGTTTGAAAGCAGCAGCAGCAGAGATACTTTTGAATTGCCAAATATTTAATAATATATATAACAAATACTGACCGAACAGGTAGTCTAGTTATTTATAAAAGTAAAACTCGGCGTTACAAGAGTAAGAGATTCTTAGCAATTTTCATTGTGTTCTTATGTGGATTGCATTCCAGTAATTCACAAAGTGTGAATGCGTATCATTGCCTTTTGCTTTTATTGTTTGCTTTTTGTATACTTTCAACCTAGATAAGATGGATAGTAACATTTATAAATAACTTGGACGGGTATAAACAATAGATATTTTAATGTCTTTTCTTTCTTTGAGGGCAACATTGAATTAAGGTTATATTTTAGCCAGATATATTGCAATGTTTGTAACTCATATTTTATGTTACAATGTTTGTAACTCATATTTTATGTTACAATGTATGTAGCTCATATTTTATGTTACAATGTAACTCATATTTTATGTTACAATGTATGTAACTCATATTTTATGTGGCAATGTTTGTAACTCATATTTTATGTGGCAATGTTTGTAACTCATATTTTATATTACAATGTTTGTAACTGAAATTATATGTTACAATGTTTGTGTTAGCTAGAAGCATTTCTAGCTAGAAAGATGACATTTAGAATGGACATGTTAAAGGGAGATAAACTTGTCAGAGTTGCTTCCTTTGTGTTTGATTTGGAGAGTTATGTCCCCTTGGCTTCCAACAAGAGACAGACATTTTGTGATTACGTATCCATTCTAGCCCCACACTATAAATGTCAATTAATTAGTAAATCCTCTTCTTCCAATTGTAATAAGTAAATAAATAATTATTTCTTGACCATACCAAATTTCCTCAGTCAAATTCTTTCTCATATTTTTGTTTGTTAACTCACATTTACATATTCAAAGTTACACCCAGTCCAGCATCATTCAATAACCATGACACGGTCACATAAGTTTGTAACTCATATTTTATGTTAGAATGTTTGTAACTCATATTTTATGTTAGAATGTTTGTAACTCATATTTTATGTTAGAATGTTTGTAACTCATATTTTATGTTAGAATGTTTGTAACTCATATTTTATGTTAGAATGTTTGTAACTCATATTTTATGTTAGAATGTTTGTAACTCATATTTTATGTTAGAATGTTTGTAACTCATATTTTATGTTAGAATGTTTGTAACTCATATTTTATGTTAGAATGTTTGTAACTCATATTTTATGTTAGAATGTTTGTAACTCATATTTTATGTTAGAATGTTTGTAACTCATATTTTATGTTAGAATGTTTGTAACTCATATTTTATGTTAGAATGTTTGTAACTCATATTTTATGTTAGAATGTTTGTAACTCATATTTTATGTTAGAATGTTTGTAACTCATTTTATGTTAGAATGTTTGTAACTCATATTTTATGTTAGAATGTTTGTAACTCATATTTTATGTTAGAATGTTTGTAACTCATATTTTATGTTAGAATGTTTGCAAGTCTTAAAGTAAAGGATTTTGCGATTGAATGTGACGTCATACACTTTAGTGCAAGCAAGACATGCTAAAAAAAGTATTAGAAAATTTAAAAAAATGCATTAAAAAAGAAAAAAGAAAAATGCGATCCAATTTATACTGAAACTGAACTTTATTCAATACTAGAAATATTTTCAATCTTATAGTATTGTTTATCATCCAATTGACAATCTCATTAACCCTTATCCTCGAGTGGCTTTTAGCTGTGGTAAACGGTGGCACATTACTCTTTAAAAAAAAAAATTTTTTTAGTGTGTACTTTCTTTGTATAAATATTTTAATAAACAAGACGAATGCTAATAAGGCTAAGCCTTTGTTTAAAAATTGACTGATGATTTCTTTTATTAAGCAAATTTCAAGGTTTTGATGTCAATCCCATTTTATTTTATTTTTATATGCCAAAAGTTGGATCAATCCACAAAATATTCCAATATTAGAAAAAAAATCAACGTTTTTTTTAATTCCTCATCCAAAAATTAGTCAAGTATCAAAAATTTTAGGCTTGTATCTTCAGTTATACACTGATTAAGTTGGCCTTGTATTCAGTATCACACAAAACGCAATGTCCGACTAACTTTGAATGGCTATAACTCTGGTACTAATTGAGATACCAAGATAAATTTGGTATTTTTTATATATCTTGCAGCATTATATATGCATACCTACAAAATAATTTGGTATATTAAAAAAAATTCAATTTGGAATGCCTAATAATAGCAAAAAAATATATATATATATATATTTCCATTTATTCAAAGTTGTAATCCTTATTTTAAACAGATTATGTAATAATAATAAAATATCCATTCAACTTCTTTCAATTGTTACATTTTTTACCTTGATGAAAAATAAAATTAATAGCATTATGTTTCAGAATTTTTTAGATGAGGATTGATAATTTGGACTACTGTTCTCATCTGGTTGTTATTCTCACAACGTTTTGGCCGATGTAACCTCCTCCGACCATGTCAGACTCTGGGGTAGCTTTCTCTCGTTCCATCAACCATGACCGGGTAGAAGTCTCAAGTGATTCGTAATTGTATTCTTAGTATCGCCCGTACTGAGGATTGAACCTTCAACCTCCAGAAGACTGTCACTTAGAACTGATCATTACTTAGCATTTATATCTATCACGCCACAGGGACAAAAACTACAAATTACAGAAGGGCAGAGGTTAAATCGGCTGAAACGTTGTGAGGATAACATCTAAGATGAGAACAGTAGTTCAGATAATACCACTAGTCTCTCTCTCTTAGACAAGGTCCAGAACAGAGTCGCCAACTTAATAGGTCCCTATTATGTTCCGATGAACTTGCTGCTCTAGTTCCCCCTTGACGCAAATACACTAGAACAACCCGGCAATCAGCTAGGTCCCATCCATTCACTGTGGAGATCCCCAGATGTCGGAGAGCCTTCTACTCCAGTAGCTTCTTTCCTTGTGCTGCCGGCACCTGGAACTCCCTCCCTGCTCCCTATTTCCACGACTGTACCGACATGCAGAGGTTTAAAACTAATGTAAACAGACATCTTGCTGCACAGCTTCCAACTTAGGATGACACCCAAAACCTACACCTTAATTCTCGGTAGCCCCTTACGTCTACAGTGGCGGCCTGCCTTGTTTGGGGTAAAATATCTTCAAAACAATTTACAAATTATTAAAATTACTGTTAACTTTTTTTGTAATGAAATATTCCTTCTGTTTTTATTTTGGATGTCTTATGTCTGTTTATTCTCCTATTGATCAAGCAATGTTGACTGTTAATGGTCCCTCAAATTTATCGGCCCGGTCACGCTCAATGCACACGCACCGTTTCCGTCTTTTTTTTTTTTTTTTGCCATCTGGACTTATGATTAGTGTTAGGGTTATTGAAGCGGATTTTTTTTCTTTTTTTTTTTTTCGGTGCTTCTGTATTATTGGGGTATGTGTAATTTTCATTTAAGAAGAGTCAGTTAAAAGGGGAGATAATTTAAACTGTTTTTTTGTTGTAACCATAACCTATAAAGAAAAATCCAGAGAATTAGTAAGAAAATAAATTTATAAAAGAGTACCAATGCAGTTTATGGACCGGGCTGAAATATTAACGTTATAATTTAGAAAGTCATTCTTAACATGGGGAGGTGGGGGGGGGGGTGATTGACTATTCTGTACTTTCACCTAACAATTTAATAAACAGAATAGTTAATACCCCCTCCCCACCCACCTCCCCATGTTAAGAATGGCTTTCTAAATTATAACGTTATTATTTTAGTCCATTCCGTAAACTGCATAAGTAGCCTTTATAAAAATTATTTTCTTACTAATTCACTGTTACAATAACAAAAGAAAAAGTTTGAATTATCTCCCCTTTCAACAGACTCTTCTAAATCAGAGATGAAATTTCATCTGCCTCGCTAATACAGAAGCACTTTTTTAATTCAACAATTAATTATTTGTGGCACTACTATTTTCAGCGATACGTGGTTTGCTTATAATGGCATTATAACCTTCATGTAAAACCTTATATTCTAGGGATGATAAATAAATTGTTGAATGAAAAAACAAAGAAAATAACACATGTTCTTCATTAACCCCAATACTAACCCTAAGTCCGACTGGCAATATATATATATAAAAAAACAAAAGTAGGAAACGGTGCCTGTTAAAAGTCAATTTCACCTGTTAATTGAATACTTATTGAAAACCACCCTGCAAAAAATACAGCCATGAAGATGACTTTAGCAAGTCACATAGTTAAGAAAAAAGGGTACTTATGCAGTTTACGGACCTGACTTAAATAATAACGTTATAATTTAGAAAGGCATTCTTAACCTTGGAGGTTGGGGGTTGATTAACTATTCTGTTTATTAATTTGTTAGGTGAAAGTACCCTCCCCCTTCCCCTAGTATAACTTGCTTATCCATACATTGGGTTGACACACCGGAATAACCGCCCTCTAAGTGAAAGTTCTTTTCATAACTATGTGGCTAATCTCTCTCGAGAACTGCTATTTATTAGAAATCAATAGTTTTGTCACACGAACATTGCAAAAAAAAAATGGCGCTTGCTCGTAAGGAAGTGAGCAGAAGACGCCATTTTGTCTAGAAGAATACGAGTAGAAAATGAAGAAATTTTTTTTACATCTAATAAAAACCCATTTATAGTACGTAAAAATACAAACAAATATCATAGGTAAGTAGACAAATATCTCTTCTCGACGTAGGTTAAACTCACTTGTTGCATATTTATTTTTATAACCCCGTTCTCGTTCGTTTTTTGGACCCCGTCCGCGACTGTACTGATCATTATAAAAGATACCCAATACGGATAATTTATAAATTAAAGAGTAAAACAGAACAGCTTTGAACGTAATTTTTGGGAGACATTCGATAGATTTAAGAATAATATTGAAGTAATGGAACGGAAAATGCAAGTACGAATAGTCCCGGACAATACCAGGTCAGAACAGCTCGGTAAAAATCTTTAAAAAAAACGAAGAAAAGCTGAGAAAATAGAAGAAAGAAAAAAAAGAAGCAAAAATGAAAGTAAAAAGGGAGGGCAAAACCGGATAGGTAAGGCTAGTTTAAAAATTAAATTATTAATGAACTAACTCTCTCTTTATTCTTATTCTTCTTCTTATTCTTATTATTCTTCTTATTATTCTTCTTATTATTATTCTTCTTCTTATTCTTCTTCTTATTATTCTTCTTCTTATTTCGCCATTCCTCATCCTCCTCCCTTTTCTCATTCTCCATTCCTCCTCTCGCGAATCCACCTCCTCCTCTCCTCTCTCCATTTTTCCTCTTATCTCTCCGTTTTTCTCCTCCTCTCTCTCCGTTTTTCTCCTCCCCCTCCTCTCTCTCCGTTTTCCCTCCTCCTCCTCTTCTCTCTCCGTTTTTCCTCCTCCTCCTCTCTCTCCGTTTTTCCTCCTCCTCCTCTCTCTCCGTTTTCCTCCTCCTCCTCTCTCTCCGTTTTTCCTCCTCCTCCTCTCTCTCCGTTTTTCCTCCTTCTCCTCTCTCTTCGTTTTCCTCCTCCTCCTCTCTCTCCATTTTTCCTACTTCTCCTCTCTCTTCGTTTTCCTCCTTCTCCTCACTCTCCGTTTTTCCTCCTTCTCCTCACTCTCCGTTTTTCCTCCTCCTCCTCTCTCTCCGTTTTTCCTCCTCCTCCTCTCTCTCCGTTTTTCCTCCTCCTCCTCTCTCTCCGTTTTTCCTCCTTCTCCTCTCTCTCCGTTTTTCCTCCTCCTCCTCTCTCTCCGTTTTTCCTCCTCCTCCTCTCCCTCCGTTTTTCCTCCTTCTCATCTCTCTCTCCGTTTCTCCTCCCTCTCCTTCTCTCTCTCTTCGTTCCTCTCTCTATTCGTTCCTCCCTCTCATTCTCTCTCTCTTCGTTCCTCTCTCTATTCGTTCCTCCCTCTCATTCTCTCTCTCTTCGTTCCTCCCTTTCCTTCTCTCTCTCTCTTCGTTCCTCCCTTTCCTTCTCTCTCTCTCTTCGTTCCTCCCTTTCCTTCTCTCTCTCTCTTCGTTCCTCCCTTTCCTTCTCTCTCTCTCTTCGTTCCTCCCTTTCCTTCTCTCTCTCTCTTCGTTTCTCCCTTTCATTCTCTCTCTCTTCGTTCCTCCCTATCCTTCTCTCTCTCTTCGTTCCTCCCTATCCTTCTCTCTCTCTTCGTTCCTCCCTATCCTTCTCTCTCTCTTCGTTCCTCCCTATCCTTCTCTCTCTCTTCGTTCCTCCCTATCCTTCTCTCTCTCTTCGTTCCTCCCTATCCTTCTCTCTCTCTTCGTTCCTCCTTATCCTTCTCTCTCTCTTCGTTCCTCCTTCTCTCTCTCTTCGTTCCTCCTTATCCTTCTCTCTCTCTTTGTTCCTCCTTATCCTTCTCTCTCTCTTTGTTCCTCCTTATCCTTCTCTCTCTCTTTGTTCCTCCTTATCCTTCTCTCTCTCTTCGTTCCTCCCTATCCTTCTCTCTCTTTTCGTTCCTTCCTATCCTTCTCTCTTTCTCTTCCTCCTCTCTCTCTCTCTGTTTCTCCTCCTCCTCTCTGTTTCTCATCTTCTTCTCTCTGTTTCTCCTCCACCTCTCTTAATGTTTCCCCTTCTTTTCTCTCTTCTTTCCATTCCTCCTCATCCTATCTCTCTCACCGTTCATCCTCCATTCTTCTTCCTCCTCTCTATTCTTCCTCTTCTCTCTTTCCAATCCTTCTTCTTTCTTTCATTCTTCCTTCAACCTCTATTACCCTTTCCCATCATTCCTGATGCAAGCAACAAGTCATGTAGAGTTTCATTATATATAAATGTTTTTATTCATATCAAATAAAATCTTTCTTTTTTGTTGCTCTTTCTGATTGCTTTAACAACTGTTTATATCAAGTATGTGAGTGAGTGCCCATTTGTTGAGAGGCTGATAAACCTCGATCATATATGATTATTATTATTATGTAATCAACAGTAGACGAGGAGGAAAAAGAACAAGGAGAAGACGGAATGCATTTTTAAAAATAGTCTGTCTGGAACAAGAACCATCAGACTAAATGGACTGGAAGGTTATGAATCTTGCAGTCAACCCACCTTTCACCTCTACACAATATCCATAAATGTACATGGAACGACGATGATGGCTATGATTTCTTTTTTTGGGGGGGGGGGGCTGTTTCTGGCAGCAGACGTGGCAATAATTGTAGCAGCTGTGATAATAGGACGGGGCGGGATCGAAATTCTTTCTCGAGATGAATCAATATATTTTACTCTGCCCAGTTATAATGGCTCGAGTCGGATGGCAGTAGTAGCAGACCATACTTGCCATTACACACACACACCCATACACACGCACAGATGCACACAGACACACACACACGCACAGATGCACACAGACACACACACAGACACAGACACACCCATATACACACACACACAGACACACCCATATACACACACACACAGACACACGCACACACACACAGACACATACACAGTTTGTTTATCATTTAATCTGTGAACGTTTACCGATTTAGCATCATTTGATTTTTCCTCTTCTATCAAATAACAAAATTGTTGATATGTCGACGCCAGAAGAAATCTTTTTTTTTTCATTTTTGTTTTATTTTATTTCTTCCATCCGCAAACACGTGGGTGCTTTGAATATGTATAAGTTTTCTTTACCGATTGTGAAAGATCTCGTTTTGATAAAACTACTTGCGAATTAAACAAAAAAAAAACAAAAAAAAAAAAAGAAAGAAATCACTCGCGCTTATTGATTTATAAAGCACATGATAGATGTGCATACGTCGAAGACGAGATATTAACAGCGAAAAAACGTACAATTTCACGTGTGGGGCCGATACACGTGTTGTAATCACGGAAGCGTCATCAAAGGACATTTGAAATGAGCATTGTTCAAGGCTGAAAGTTTGGATTATTTGGATTACTGTTCTCATCTTGGATGTTATTCTCACTACGTTTCGACCGATGTAACCTCCGACCTTCTTCAGGTGTGTCCTGTCAAACTCGAGAATTTGTACGGAATTTTGAACAAACCACTTTTTTACATTCACGGGTGTAGCTTGCTCTTGTTCCATCAGCTATAACCGGGTAGAAGTCTTCAGAAATTCGTAATTGTATTCTTAGTATTGCCCGCACTGAGGATTGAACCTTCAACCTCAAGAAGACTGTCACTGGAAATGATTATTACTTAGCACTTATATCCGTTACGCCACTGGGGCCAAATAATACAAATTATCAATCTTCATCTCAAAATTCTGAAATATAAAGTTGAAAATGTTAAGTTTTCCATAAAAGTTTCATATTTATTCAATTTTATTTTTAAAAAGAATGTATTTTGATAAAGAACAGAGGACTGTCTGAAATATTAAAATTATATTAACAGCTAACACCTGCTTTTATGTTTTCCATAAGGGTATTTTTTTATTTTTCAAATATAAACTATAAACTAAGACTTCTAAATAAAAAGGGATGTCACTTTTTAGGAGTTTGATTTCAATTTTGACTTAACAGACTTGAACTTAACATAAACTAGCAACCCGTTTTCTATCACTCTCTAGAGAAAGTTTTTTTTAATTTATTTATTTTATTTTATTATTTTTAAAAAATAAGGTTTCTTTTAAAATATTTTCAAACAAATAATTCGCAGCAAGTCATTTTTCTAACGTGAAACATTTGTTTTATTCTTACAAATCGGATAAACTTAAAAGAATAAAACATCATCAAGCACTTTTGAACAGCTCGGCTCAAAAATCAGGGATCAAATTTGAACCTCCTCACTCAAATTTAATAGCGATAAAACATAAGAACTGTTTTCTTTTAGTTTTATCTAAATCTTTGCTCAATCTTTCAATATTGGATTTAATAACAAGTTTTTTTAAAAAAAAATGCCAGAGTTAAGACAACGTCGTAAAAAGAAAAATGTCAATGAGGGTTTGCTTCATGATAAACATAACTCTGATCCATTGAAACCTGCTGAGAAAGAATCTCTTCCTTGGATTTGGATTAATATATTTATTGGATGTGCATTATCTGTCTACTGTGGATACAAACATGCATATTACATGGCGCAGCTGCACGAGAACTTACTGTGGTTTACCAACATACAAGTAAGTGTCTTTTAGCCGTCTTCTTTCTTATGCCAATCATACCAGTCAAGGATCCGTCCTCGACAGTCGGTCTGGCTTAGACTGGACCATTGTGACGGAGGTAACCTTTTTTCTGTCGGGCTGTGATATTTGTTCTATGAAGCTCTAGAAGGTCTACCCTCCCAGGCCTCACCTTCTCACTTTGTGAAAGAGTACTGGAGAATCCCAATGGGGCTGCTCAAGCATTTTTTTAGGGAGCCAGGGTTCACTACCTCTTGTGTGCTGGCCTAGTCTTCCCCACCTTCCGACCTTGTGCCCCATCTTTCTGTGGTAGGAGGGAGGTAAATGCTGAGTGTTTTTTAGGCACATTTCTCTCGTCAGTTCATCAAAAATTGAAATAAAACAAATCATTTTACGTGAAGCGAAAAATTAAGAAGTATTTTTTTTAGTTTTGTCAACATTTTTATGAAAATAAATTTCAAAGTTTTTATACACGGTGACCCAAATAATTAAACGTCACTCACCCAGGAAATCATTAATAAAAATTCACAAGCCTTTCAGCAATCCAATCATATTTCGTTCAAATAAACTTCAATCTCTGCCTGACTTGTCCACCAAATTCAGTCATGAATGTCCAACAGTCTTTGTTTTATCGCCGTTCAATGATGTGCCCCAAATGTGCACTTGTGTATTACAAGACCACCTGGATACAATTGATTTTGGCTGTGATCATCCACTTCAGTTCAGGAATAGTCTATTGATTTTATTTTGGTAGACATTATCTTTGAGATAACCCCGCAGATAACAGTGGGAGGAAGTAGGGGGTTAACGTCTGGTGAGTGTGAAGTCCATTCAGGATAACACCTATTTATGAGATGATCACCAAAGTGTCTCCACATATCATTTTAATGGCAATAAACCAAAGACTGTTGGACACTCATAACTGAAACTTGGTGGACAAGTCAGAGATAGACTAAAGTTTATTTGCACCAAATATGGTTGGATTGCAGAAACAATTGTGCATTTGATTTACGATTCCATGGGTGGCATTTTTTTTGTGCAGGAGGGGGGGGGGGGGTCACCCGATATTACATGTTATAAAGAAATAAAACGATCCTTAATTGTTTTAGTGATGTACTTTGTGAGAAGTTTAACAATATTTTCACTTGCATAACAACAATATCAAGGTTACTAGGAATGACGGGCTTAGTAATGCTTGCATACGTGAAGCGCTTGGCATGACGGAAACCATCGAAGATGTGTCGACTAGGAGGCTTCGATGGTTTCGTTATGTTGCTAGGAGTAGTGGGATTATAAATGACAGCTACAGAAAAGACTTCTCAAACGCAAGACCAAGAGGACGCCCACCAAAAAGATCGTCCGACAGCATTAGGAAACGGTGCGGCGTTCCTCTTAAAACAGCCAAGAAATATGCAATTCGGAGACAGAATTTTGTGTTCACTACAGCGCGGGGACGTTAAGTCCTGTGCGAGTAAATGTAAATTTCAAATGTATTGATGAAATAGAATTTAAAACCAATATCTTTTAAAAGTGCTGAATACAAAGTAGATCTTTATGAATAAATAAACGGAGGCTGAGGATAGTCCATAAAGGGCGTTCACGTGTTGTTCCTCCTTATTGGATTTGAAACCGACGGTACCAATTAAAGTAAAAAAGTAAAAGCAAACAATAATAATAAATTATCAGTCGTCACTTAACACAGCATCCCACTTTTAAAGGATATTCAAAAATAGATACGGCAATTTTCTCGTTTATAAACCAAAATGGATGGACATAACACACCCACGTGACGGTAAAATTCAACTCCAATTTTGAATAAATAATAAAAAGTGAATTTACTGCTAGATCGACTCCAAGTACAGAGGAAAGAAGTCATAGACATGAAATCATGAATAAAACTCTACAGAAAGCTTAGAACAATATCCCGCTCAAAATCATCCCAAAGTGACTAGACATTATCAACCCCGTCAACGTCTTTGTGCAATTTTTTTTTGGGGAAATCGATCCAGACAAGACACAGAGCCGCTTGATATAAGGAGCTAAAGAAAATACTACTTCAAGGTAATAAAATAAGCAAACGATAAGTGTTAGATTGATAGATTCCGACCCAGAAAACAGCAATTCTTCCCCCTTTGTCAGAAACATCGCTTATGAAATGTGAGGACTAAAGGACAAAATAAGGGAAGCGAGAGTTACGAGGCTGCCGAAAGTAAACCGAAGGTCCACTTTCTACTCTCAAAGTTTGTGAAAGGCAAATTGAACATCTCATCTAATATTTCGTGTTTTTCTTCTGCTCTGACAATGATCATCAGGCATGTGTACGCAGTGTGATAATGTATGGAAGTGAAACATGGCCAGTGAGGGTTGAGGACATGCGCTGCATGGAAAGAAATGATGCTATAAATGTGTAACGTGAGTCTTAAAAACAGGCTTAGATCTGATGACCTCAGAGGAAGATTAAATCTGAACAGCAGAGGGAGATGTGTGCAGAACAGGAGACTTTGTTGGTTTGGTCACATTGAAAGAATGGATGAGCGTTCTTGGTTTAGTAGATGTGGAACAGTTGAAGTAGCAGATTCAGTTCACAGGGACAGGCCAAGGAAACAGAGGAGTAAGTTATGAAAATGGCCTTGAGAGAAAGAGGAATGAATAAAGACCTGGCCAGAGATATGTTTGTTTAAAAGTCAATTTCTTATAGCCATTCAACGCATGCCAGCACGTAAAACGGACGTTAGACAGAATACGATGATAATGATAGTTAACTATGTTCCACTGTAAACTGGTCCCAATAAATAAATACAAATGCTATACCATGGGGGATGGCACAGTGGCATAGTTGGTAACGACGCGGACTGAGAACCTGGGTGTGCCAGGTTCAAATCCATGTCATTCCACTGAAAACGCTTCCATGAAACCCACATGACACTTGTGTCTAATCTCCTGGAGGGGGGATAAATAGAAATCACATTAACACTTGTCCACGGGTGGCCTCGGCCTTGATAAAGTGGTTGTTTCTGTTTATATAAAAAAAAAAAAAAAAAAATTAATTCATGACATGATTTTGATTCTCTAAAATGTCTAAAATGTAAGGGGTCATAAAAAGAAATTGAAATTCAGGAAATCTTGCTTAATTGGTGTCTAATGACTATGGATCAAATTCAATACAAATCTGATATTTAATTTTCAAATGGGAGATTGTGTCCCTGTTATGCCCTCTAAAACCCTTTGAAATACTCTAAAGAAACTGAAATTTGGAGAATATTAATTGATACCTATTGTTAAAATTTCACAAAAATTGTAGGGATATGAATTTTCACGAAAGGCTTCCACCCCCTTTTTACCGCTTTGCATAAAACTAAACATAGCCTAAATTTTAATAGGCTATGTTTAGTTTTAAGGGAAGTTCTGCCCCCCCCCTCCGCATTGGCCCTCTAAGGAAGTGATCTCTAATTTCTCTGTGCTCCTCAGCCCTTCAATGTGCCGAATCTCTATATGCTCCCGCTAAGGGAGCTATGAGGGCAGAACCTCTTAAAACCTGTATATCTGATTTTAATGAAATTATAAACCATATGTATAAGACACTGATTAAGAGGGTTTTCTAAAATTTCAGTTCTTCGGACTATATTAGGGGGGGGGGTAAAAAAAAGGTGTTAGGGTTGTTATTGGCATAGTGAAAAAAGGACATAGTGTTTCTCATTAAATCCCGAGCAACATCGGGTCTTCCTGCTGGGTATATTTAAAACCTAACTAAAAGATAAACGATTATATAGACAAGCAAAAATATGCTCCTCCCTCCGATTGCATATTTTTGTTTTGTGAGTATATATAATGCAAGTGTTGAGTTTGTTAATAAATAGCTGATTGTAACAATTCCTTGTTATTGTATGCTAACCAACCCCCCCCCCCACACACACACACCCCCAAGGGGGAGATAATGTCTGGGAGTGTAAACATGCATTAAGCGGCATGTTTAGTGAGCTGCATGTTTGCGGTGCATGCGAATAACAGACTTGCTGCAGGTGAGAGATGTTTGTCGAAGAGAAAAAAGACCACACAAGAAATTGAAAATATCTCTGATTTTAGATTTGACCACCCAGAATTTGATTTCTCTTTGAAAAAAAAAAGTAAGTGTCTCCTTAAATGGGGGTGTATGCTGTGTGATGATGCCTCTGAAAAACAATAATGTTTGTACAGATAAGAGGTTCCCTGCTGTGATCATGACTCATTCAGGGACTTCCAAATTTAGTGAATGTCCAGATACGGAACCCCTAGTCAGTAGATTTTTGTGTTCATAGATAAGGCTGGCCATTGACCTTGGATTTACTTTCGGCAGCCTCGTAACTCTCACTTCCCTTATTTTGTCCTTTAGTCCTCACATTCCATGAGTGATGTTTCTGACAAAGGGGGAAGAATTGCTGTTTTCTGGGTCGGAATCTACCCATCTAACACTTATCGTTGGCTAGTTTTTTTTACCTTTAAGTCGTATTTTTTTTTAGCTTCTTACATCAAGTGGCTTCATATCTTGTTGTCTGGAGCGATTTACCCTCACCCCCCCTAAAAACAAAACTTGAGTTAGTCCCTATTTTCACACCATTTTCACCCGTAGCAATTTGTCTTTGATTGCTTTTTTTGTGGAAGGGTGATGGGTCTGATCTCTTGCACTTTTTAATGTTCCCAAGTGCCTATTATGGACCCATCCTGGTACAGGTATTGCAACTAGTATTCCTTATTTTCTAGTGAAGTTTTATATTTTTTTTGCTTTCTCAAATATTGATTTCTTTTTTTTTTCCATTGAATAGTCAGCAAGTTTTTGTTTGCTTATAAATCTTTAATTTCTTTTGTAATCGATGGAGCTGAAGAAGTATTCATGTAGAGAATATGTGTTTACATTTCTCCGTGTATTGTTTGATTGCGTATGTATTTTTGATAATGTGAGCATATATATATATATATATATATATATATATATAGAGATATAAGAAAAAAGAGTGATAAATATGCGACGATTGTCCAAATTTATTTCAAATTTCAATTGTTCAATGCAAGGTTGTCAGTAATAAACTAGTGTTTATTTTTCTTTCCTTAAGCCAAGGCTTTTCAAAGATCGAAATCTTATCATCAGAGGAGAAATACAGATGGATAAGTTGGCTTTCGAAAAAACCAAAGTTCAAATATTTGAAAAATATGAGAATTATTTTTAAAAAATTATTAAAATAATTTTTGTCAAAAAACGTACTGAATGAAAAGAAAATTTCGTGAAAAAGATATACAATTGTCTGGGTGGTAAGTTTCCGTTGAAAAAGTTCGGTGAAATTGTAGAAAGTGAAGAAAAACACTTTGCATGGGAGCAGGTTGGAAAAGGTGCTCAAAAGTAGATAAGTCCAGATGCACTTAAAAGAGGCTGTGAAGAGGAAAACAGGCCATTTTATATATATATATATATATATATATATATAATAAAGGTATTAAGAATGCTGAAGACAATGCAGAGAGCCAGATTGATGAGAAGTTAGAAAGAACAAAAATAAACAATCGAACGAGAGATCTTACAATTATCTATTTATTTTTACTTTTCAATCTTACATAATAAACAGCAAGTATGGTATTAACTGTGTATAGTGTCCGGATGATTGGATATCATTTGATATTTCGGATGACACTTCCCCTTGTCAAAAATAGACACAAAAGAAAAGTTTGACTGTCGGAAATCCAGATGCCGGGAATATATACTACGTTGCCCGAAAGTAAATGAAAAGATGACTGATTTGTTTATTAACAAATGTAAAGTAACTTTGGTGACTTAGAATTTTTGCAAACTTCATTTGAGTACATGACTAATGGATACGAGTGAATTATTAGTAAAAGAAATAGAAATAACTCGTGACATGATTACTTCCCTTTTAATGTATATTCGGTGAGTAAGGGAAAAATTCTCCATTCTAAAAGTTTTCTGTCCCAGAATAAGTATTAGAAACTAATGCAGAATAACATAGCGGAAGAAACAAACAAAAAAAAATAGACTATTTCAAATCAAGTATCGATATGCCAAACTGATTTCTATTTAGGTCTGATTTTCTACTTTTTACATATTCTAATAATGGAAGATTACATATGTTAAATGATCTTTTTCCTAACATTCAGGTTATTTGCTTTCATAAACACGCACACGAGTTCAATTGTAGCATAGAGACTGTTGGAATATATCGCCTATTCTGTTCCTTTTTTTTTAACCACATTTCAGATAACATCGCTTAGCATTGTGCTATTTGTTCAGAAATAAAAAGATTCTGGTGATTTAAAAAAAAAAAAAAATTTTCACGTCCATTTCAGTTCGACGATATTGTTGTTAAATTATTGACTAACATGTTAACCTGCTCATTTTTATTTATTTTAAATTCGTTAAATCCTGCTTTGTATAGAGAAACTCATTTTTTTTGTATAACATTAAAATAGTTTTTGTAAAAAAGAAATACATTAAATTTTAATAACTGGCTGCCATTGAGTTAAAGTAAATTTAAATGGGAATAATTTGATTACTTAGGAGGATGGCTCAACAAGAGTTTGTTAACATTGGACTTGAAAACAATCATGTTGTAGTCATCTGGGAAGCAGTCCCATGGTATTGTTTTCCATAAACAGTTCAATAGCTTTGTCTTATAGAAATTTAAAAACAAACATATAACAAACAAATAAAAATATGTGATGACATTATTACAGAAGATCTCTCTCTCTCTCTCTCTCTCTCTATATATATATATATATATATATATATATATATATATAGAGAGAGAGAGAGAGAAAGGAAGGATGAAGGTAATCCGACGTAATGGGAAATGAAAAAGGAAAAACCAAAAAGATGTTTTTTTATGTATTCATCAACATTTCGTCTTTATTTGTAAGACTTCCACTTTTTCACTCACAGCCATCCACATTAATTTCATTCACCCCCACCCCTCCACTTTTTCACTCGCAGCCATCCACATTATTTTCATTCCATGCCACCGATTTCCTTCAACCTGGACCTCGGTCCTGTTGCTTCCAGTAGTGGCTACTACTTCTTCGCATTAACCGATCATGTCAACCCAATATTTTCATGTACTTGTATGACATTTTTCTTAAAATTATCATCCTGAGGAAGTCTTACAAATAAAGACGAAACGTTGATGAATATATAAAAAAAATCTTTTTGGTTTTTCCTTTTTCATTTCCCATATATATATATATATATATATATATATATTCATTTATTTTGGTACAGAAAAATTAGTACAACATTCGTACCGTCGGTTTCAAGCACAGAAGCACTTCAAAGGACGCAAAATGAATGGGATTGATAGCTTCGATTTATTAGTTTATGTCTATTTTAGCTAGGAAGTTTGTCTGGGTCAAAATATGTCACAGCCAAGCTTGGCTGGCAGTGGACGTGGGGGACGGGGGTGGGTGGAAGTTTGAATCTGCCGTTTATTCTAAACTGGGAGAGGGAAGAGGAAAAAGAAAAAAGAGAAAGAATATATATATATATATATATATATATATATATATATATTTCTATAAATATTTGTTATTTATTTTTTTATCTATGGATGTATACGTTTCGTCTCTTTTCAATCGAGACTCATCAGCATAGAAGTACGACTATTCACCACCGGTCACACGATTCGAAACCCTGGACTAGAAGTATTTTTCAACCCCAGTCCAACGTCGCTAACCGCTAGGCCAGTTCTGAACAGCTTATAAACAATGATAATTTTAACACATTAACGGCGGCGAAGCGTACAGGCATTCAAACTTCTATAAGTGAAGGAACGATGCATAAAGCAAGTGACGCTACGCTGTGTTACTACTACCATTTTACAGTGCTCTACTTTTTAACGAGGAGCTTCAAATATATATATATATATATACAGGGTGGGCCAAAATAAGGGTCCTATCTTTAAATTTGAATAACTTGAATTTGAATAACTTCCACAAAATAAAAGTTAAACTCACCAAACTTTATGTGTGTGTAGACTGACCCTTCCGAGATTTTTTGAAATAAACAAAACAAATTTTAGCTGAAAAACACTTCTTAAAACTTACAAAAACTAAAGTATTGTTTTTTTACACTGTTTTGAGTTTTTTAAGCAAAAATAATGTTTTCTAAATGAGGGTACGTTCCTTAGAGCTAATACGGCTCATGCTTGCTTCGGAAGAGCTCCTTTACTTATTCTAAAAAAAAAAAAAAAAAAATCAATAAATAAAAAAGTTATGAATTTTTAAAAATAGGACCCTTATTTTGGCCCACCCTGTATATATATAATTTTAAAACTATTTTAATTTTATCGAAATTGCGGCAATATGTAAAACAAGACAAACAGCATGGTTAAAAACAAATACATGAAGCAGAAATAAAAGTAATGACTCCTGGGTAACAGTTTTTACTAATGGGTCACTGCTTATCAAGGCCCAGGGGCCACTCGAGGATAAGCGTTAAAGAGATTGTCAGGATCGCCACCACGAGAGGATTAAAGATAATGGGTGGAATGCCAGAAGTTTATTTAAAAGGAATTGATTATCTAAGAGGACATCTCAACAAGAATTCGTTTACATTAGACTTGAAGACGACCATGTTGTAGTCAGTTGGGAAGCAACCTTGTGGTATTTTGTTCCACAGATGAAATTTTCTAGGAAAGAAACTTTGTTCATGGAAGTTCCATTTGCTTTTTGGTATAGGGAGAGAGAAAGGAAAGTTAATTGCTGTGGTTGTAGCTAGACGAGTTCTTGCTGTGAATGTTTTAGAAGGGGGAGGGAAGGGATTGGAGCTCAGTCGAGCACCTACCATGAACATAACGATAGAGTAGAGAGAGACTAGCAACCTCACTTAAGTGTGAAAGGGGCTGTAGGGAAGAGAAGGGATCACTTCCCACTAGATTGCGGAGTCAGTTTTGTACTCTGTCAAGCCAAGAAAGAGTGCTGTGAGCGGTACCTCCCCATATATGATAGCAGTACCTCCCCATCTTATGATGTATCTAGCTCTTATACAAGTAGAGGATTGTGTCAGGAGTCAGGGACTTTCTGGAGCGGTAGAATGATCCAACCATTTTTCAAGCGACCTTAGCAACAGATTTGCTGTAAGTCTTTCATTTCAGATTTATAGTAAAAGTCAGTCATAGGAGCTGATCAAAGGAGGGGGGGGGCTATCTCAAAGGGAAAGTAATTCATTTCAAATGGGGGAAAAAATGACGATCCGAGCATTGGTGGTGAAAGGAGAGAAGCTTGGTTTTAGTCATTGAAAGTAACAAGCCCCTCCCCCCCCATTGTACCATGTGCTCCAAGTCAGAAGAGAGGGTTTCAGAAAGATCTTGATCATCAATGCTCTTCGAAGTGCTGCCATAAATCGTCTGCATATACGAATGACCGTAGAATATGATTTGGAAGATCAGGAAGAGGGTTGGGTACAGAATGGATTCTTGAGGCACGCTGACATTGATACTATATGCTACGGACTTATTGCCCATCAACAACTACTTTTATAGACTTACGAGGGAGAAAGGATTCGATGGTTGAGAGGACATTTCCAGATATTCCATAGCTAGCAATCTTGTGAAACAAACCTTTGTACCAAACTGTATTGAATGTCTGTGATATGTCAAGAGCTATCGCCCTAGAAACAAAATCCCTGTTGATAGATTCACTGATCCTGTGCAATATCAGTCAACATGTCAGCTGTTGATCTTGCAGGACGAAATCCATATTGCTTGTCACTAAGTAGTTTTTATTTACTGAGATGGTTGACACCTTCTTGATTTATTACAGATTCAAGAAACTTACTTGTGATGCACAGGAGACTGATCGGTCTGTACTGTGATGCAGAGGACCGATCTCCAATATTTTTAAATACTGGGCAGACTAATGAAGTCTTCCAAGGCGATGGGAAGCATTTCTCCTTTAAGCACCAATTGAATAGCTGTGTAAGGATAGAGGCTATTACGGGTTGCAATTTTGTGAGTATTTCACCGGAATGTTGTCGGACCAGTTGCCTTGATGGCATAAAGGTTATTGATAAGTTTGGCAATATCCCAGACAGTTATTCGGATGTGGCCGATGTCCTAGAGTTTTTTCAGTCATAGGAAGCCAGATACGAAAATAAGTATTTGTAAAAAATTCTGAGCAAAATTGAAAACGATCTTAATTGTCATATTTTGTTTAACGCCCGTTTTATATGTTGGACGGATTTTAGAAATTCACTTCCAAACTAATCGATTTCAAGCCAGGTCTTTATTTATCCCTTTCTCTCAAGTCCATCCTTATCATTTCTTCCTATGTTTTCCTTGGCTTTTTCCTGCCAACTGACCCTGTTACCTCAACTGTTCTACATCTTTTAATCTAAGAACTCTCATCGATTCTTTCAATGTGACCAAAATAACAAAGTCTCTTGTTCTGCACACATCTCCTTATACTGTTCAGATTTAATCTTCCTCTGAGGTCATCGAATCAAAGCCTGTCTTTAAGACTCGCATTACACATCCATCTAGTCTTATCACTTTTAAACCAATATTGTTTATTTTTATTAAATCGATATATATATATATATATATATATATATATATATATATATATATATGTATATCTAGGCAGCATTTTCTCTCGCAGGCAAGTATTGTTGAATATAAGAGACAACTCATGTCTAGATACCCTTTGATAGATCATTTCAATAGTCCGAATCAGGATCTTAGTTTTGGAGGGGAATTGGGTGATGTATTTGCCATAGTTTGAATTTGTCTCCCAAGTACTTTCAGACCCATCCGGGTTCATCTTCCATATATATATAGTAGTAAGCAATGAAAATATATATGGCAATCAAGCTACACAGTTCCTTTGGCATGTTGATGCTGGGTAAACTTTCTGGAATTTGATCACAGCTGGTTACAATGACAGGAAAACTACTTTTATTGTTTGCTAAGATTAACAGTGTAACATGTGTAGGGTTGCTATCTCAGCAAGAGAAGTAGATATGCAACAGAGAGAACATATATATATATATATATATATATATATATATATATATATATATATATAGATATAGCTCTCTGTCTGCTCTCTCTCATTTTTCATTCTTTCTTTCTCTCTCTCTCTCATATATATATTCTATATATATCTTTCTCTCTCTTTCTCTCTATTCATATATATATATATATATATCTTTCTATATATATCTTTCTCTCTCTTTCTCTCTATTCATATATATATATATATATATATATCTTTCTAGATATATCTTTCTCTCTATTCATATATATATATATATATATATATCTTTCTCTCTCTCTCTCTCTATATATATATATTTCTATCCCTCTCTCTCCCTCCCTCGTCCTCCTCTGTCTTCCCTTATCCCCCTTTCCTATCCCCTTCTGTCATTCTCTATCGCTCTCTCACTCATTCACACACACACTCACAAACTCACACATGGGGAAAACCCAAAAGTGTCTGTCTGAGAAATTCCCTGACTTGACTGGTCCCCAAACTCACCTGATTACAAATATTAAAGACTACTATGTGTGAGTTGCAATCGAGAAAGACACCAACCCTAACCGTCTTCAACACCGAGGATGAGTTGATTGCCAAAAGCAAACTCCTGTTCAGGTGTCTCTTGAAGAGCACCTGCTCCAGGTTCAGGTACTGCCTGGAGGACGTGGTGAGGGCTCAAGGTGACTTCTTTGTATGAGGTGTATTCAACAAAAGATACATTTTGAGAATACATCAATTATTGACCAAGATATGACGTTATTTCTTTTCTTTCCAAAGGTGTCAAATTTATTTCGAACATTGGCATATATTTATATTACAGA
Organism: Sepiola atlantica; assembly: GCA_963556195.1. Lineage (NCBI taxonomy): Eukaryota > Metazoa > Mollusca > Cephalopoda > Sepiida > Sepiolidae > Sepiola > Sepiola atlantica. The sequence goes on from OY744528.1 coordinate 22,532,198, forward strand.
AATTGTAAAAAAATGTTCTCATTAAAAGTTGAATGGATTAAAATTTGCTTTCAAATTACGTTCATTTGCAAGATGTCAAATTTTCCTCTCTCCTTTGTTTTTCATTATTTTAAACCTCTTTCCTTTTTTTACCCTTTTTTTTTTTCAACCTCTTTCCTCACTCCTCTCATTCCTTTCTTTTTCGTCATACCTCTCTTTCCTTTATTCCCTCCTCTCTCTTTCCTTTATTCCCCCCTCTCTCTTTCCTTTATTCCCCCTC